>QEPC01007467.1:1141862-1186708 GCA_003113815.1 Sphenodon punctatus
TAGTAGGCCTTCTGGGGAACTTCCAGGTTTCCCCGGAAGGCCTAGAAAGCACTGAAGCCACCAGCCAGTGCTGAAGCCACTGGACCGCCGTGCTGCTGCCACCCGGAGCACCAAAGGTAGGCGATCCCTGGGTGGGGAGGTAGTGTGATCCCTGGGGTGGGTGTGTGTGCGTTAAACCACCCCCCACCCCAGGGATCACCCTAGTACCTGCTGGTGCGGGCTCCGGGTTGCCGGAGGTGGCCCAGAGCCACACTAGTAGGGACTTAGGGTAAAAAAAAATAAAAATTAAATCCAGGCTGGGCAGGGGGGTGGGGGGTACCCCCCTTCCACCCGCACAGGCTGGGAGGGGGAGGTATTGGTTTTTTCCCCCATTGATTTCAATCGGGACAGTTCCCCATTGAAATCAATTGAATAAATCTGGTACTGGTAAACCGGTTTTAATCCGGTAAACCGCTTTTTTGTAAACCAGTAACCGGTAAAACCAGTAACCGGTTTTTTGCCAGATGTCCCACCGCTAGTGCGTGCAGATAGTGGGCATATTATCATTAAGGGAGATGCCCAACCGGTGGTTAATTTTCATGGCAAACAGAGCAAGAAGGGAGTGCAATCCTTGGCCTGCTGGGATTTTAACGAAAGCAAGTGTTTTTGTTCCTTTTGCAGGTTTAGACACGTGTGCCTCCAATGTGGGGGGGCTCACCCTTCCATCAACTGTCAGCGAAGGCAGGGGACGGGGCAGAAAGGCAAGCATGGATTCCAACCTGGGGCAGGCAGAGGTGGTGGGCCGTCCCAGTCCGCTGCGAGTAAGAGTGACAACGCCAGTTAAATGGTGGGTGCTTGAGAGCTTGTTATGTGATTATCCTGATTCGGGTCAGGCAGGTTATGTTGTTAATGGTTTTAGGCTTGGTTTTCAAATTTCATTTGAAGGGAAGAGGGAGCACATGGTGACTCGGAATCTGAAGTTGGTGATAGGTATGGAATCGGTGGTGGAGCAAAAGATACAGAAGGAGTTAGCAGAAGGCCGTGTGGCTGGCCCCTTTGAATCCTTGCCTATGGAAAATTTGAGATTGTCACTATTGGGCATAGTACCAAAGAAGACCCCTGGGGAATACAGATTGATTTATCATCTGTCTTACCCCAGGGGGTTTTCAGTGAACGATGCAATCCCTCCCGAGCTGTGTTCGGTCCACTACGCTTCTTTTGATAGGACAGTTGAGCCAGTTAGGGATTGTGTTAGGGGTGCCCTTATGGCAAAGAGTGACGTTAAGTCTGCCTTCCGCCTCTTGCCAGTGCACCCCAAGGACTTTGATCTATTGGGATTTTCATTTAAGGGCCGTTTTTACTACGATAAGGCGATGCCCATGGGATGCTCTATCTCATGTGCCGCCTTTGAGAAGTTCAGCTTGGCTTTGGAGTGGATTGTTAAGTGAGAGATGGGGTCCCGTTATATGTCACATTATCTCGATGATTATATATTCATTGGCAGGGCAGGGTTGTGGGAGTGCAGCGACTTGTTGACTGCTTTCATGAAAATTGCTGAGTTGATTGGGGTCCCGTTGGCTGGGGAGAAAACGGAGGGCCCTGCTTCACGTTTGACCTACTTAGGTATAGAATTGGATTCAGTATGTCAGTGTTCTCGTTTACCGGAGGATAAGTTAGAAGTAATTAGGAATGAAATTGTTTCATGTTGGGGGGCCAGCAAGGTGACTTTGAGGGTGCTTAAGTCATTGCTGGGGAAGTTGAACTTCGCATGTAGGGTAGTAGCACTGGGGCACGCATTTCTGTCTCGCCTTTATGCCAAGACAGCTAGGATCACCAAGCCGCATCACCACATCAGAGTCACAAAGGAAATGAAGTATGATTTGTGAGTGTGGCTGGAGTTTCTGCAACATCACAATGGGGTCAGCCTGTGGAGAGAGTTGTATTTGGTGGAGTCTGAGTTGCAGGTGCACTCTAATGCGGTTGGTGCTGTGGGGCTTTGAATTTATTTTCAAGGGAGGTGGTGCTCAGAGCAGTGGCCTGCTCATTGGCATGACTTGGACATATTGAGGGATTTGACTTTTCTCGAGTTTTTTCCTATAGTGGTGGCAGTTCATTTGTGGGTCGACAGATTTAGGGACAAGAGGGTATTGTTCTGGTGTGACAACTTGGCTGTTGTACACGTGGTTAATTCATTGTCATCAAAATCGGAGAGGGTGAAGCGGTTGGTAAGAGTTTTTGTTCTCTGGTGTTTGAAACATAATGTAGTTTTTTTCTGCTAAGCATGTGCCGGGTGTGAATAACGAGATTGCTGATGCCCTCTCTCGTTTCCAGATTCCTCGTTTTCGGAAGCTCGCTCCAATGGCCAGGGAGAAGCAAGACTTGGTTCCCCAAGAGCTTTGGAGCCTTGGATTCTAGAGCTGATAGAAACGGTGAAGGGCTCAGTGTCCCCGGCTACTTGGTGGCTGTATGATAGAGCTTTGAAGGAGTTCAGTGTGTTTGCTGCAGGAAAGGGTTGGCCGGTGTCATTTCTGATTCCGTTGCTGCAGGTGGTGCAATTTGGGATGGAATTGCATAGGAAGGGTTTGGTGCCAGGCACAATTGCGGCAAAATGGTCCGCTTTGTCGTTTTTTTCAAAAATAGTCGGCCCTTCTGAGTTATCGGGGTCGCCTATTTTGAAAGCTATGTTGGAAGCCTGGAGGAGGCAAGGGAAGTGTAGGGTCGATGCCAGGATGCCTGTGTCATCTAAAATGTTGGCTGATTTGGTTGCCAAGCTGGCTGGAATTTGTAGCGATTTCAGTGAGGGGAGGCTTTTTCAAACTGCCTTTGTTATTGCCTTTTTTGCAGCTCTTAGGGTTGGCAAGTTGGTCGTTAATTCGCGACTAGACTACTCAGGTCAGGTCTTACAAGTGGGGGATGTGTTTGTGGGAATAAATCGGATTGAATTGTGCATTAGGAAGTCAAAGACTGACCAGGTAGGGAAGGGCGCCAAAGTGGTCCTCTTCAAGTCCAGTGAACCTTTAATTTGTCCAGTCACATGCATGGGTGAGTTTTTGAAGGAAAGACCATCGGGACTGGGGCTGTTGTTTCTACACCAATCTGGTCAGCCCCTAACTCGTTTTCAGTTTGCGGCAGTCATGGGGCGTTGTGTGGATGCATTGGGCATATCAGGGAGGTTTAGTTCCCACTCATTCCGAATCAGAGCGGCATCTTCCGCAGCTGCAGCAGGTTTGCCAGTCCCCGATATTAAGTCAGTGGGCAGATGGCGCTCTGCGACATTCAGATCTTATATTCGCCCACTGCCTGCAATAGATGGATGAGATGGGACAATTCTGCAATATTGATAGAAGGTTTTTTATTCTTTACAGGGTTGCTGTGGCCAATGGGAAGAAAGGTAATTTAGATTGTTGGCCATAGTTTTGTCAGTTGGGCTGAAAAGCAGGCAAAAAATTCTAGTTGAGGTTCACAGTTGGGTTTCTCCTCCCAGGCAATGGTAGTTTGGAAGGGTAAGCGGGGCATGCTTTGGCCCCAGCTGATGCCATTGCTCCTTGGATGGGTTGTGGGACAGTCCCCTGGGATAATAGTTATTCATCTGGGGGGAAATGATTTGACCAGGGGGTCTGGGTTAGACTTATCCATAATGGTCCGACAAGATTGGTTTAGATTGAGGGAGTTGTTTCCTGGGGTATGTTTGGTTTTTATGGAGATGTTGCAGAGGATAAAGTGGCCAAGAGCCATGAGTCTGAGAGCAGTGGATAGATCAAGGAAAAGGGTCAATAGGGAGATTAAAAAATGCATTGCACAAGTAGGGGGGAAATGGCTGGTACATGGGAATATTTCATGGACCATGCCGGAATTGTATTGGTCAGATGGGGTTCACCTGTCTGAGAAGGGCCTCGACATGTACTTGGGGAATCTGCAGGAATTTTAATGGAAGTGTTTGGGTTAGGTAGTTGTAGCTCTGGGTGAGTGTGGGGGTGTTCAAGCAAGCTTTGCTGCTGAACTGGGTGGCAAAGTTCAGTACCATGGTGGATTTAAACAGGCATCGGAATTGGTTGGCATTATGGAAAACATCAGGTAATGTTGGATGCTGATAGGCATCCAGGAGGTGGGACCTGGGAAGCAGTCAGGGGATGGGCGCCCCACTGCTATCCCAGAGAAGAAGGACTGGCGTCAAGGGGCATATGGGAAGGATCTAAGCGTTCCCGACATGGTCACTTGATCGGCAGTTCTTTCAGGTATTGGATCAATTCTGGTCCAGTAGAAAGGGGGATTGGACTGGTATCTCCAATCCAAGTGGACATACATTATGGTACTGAATGCGGGGGGTGAGGGGCATTAGGGGGACGGAGGTGATATCAGAAGGTTGGACTTAATGCCCCATCACTCTCCTTATAGTCTGACCCAGGGTTATCAATTTGGCCTTACTATTCGATTCTGATGGGGGATAATAATTTGGAAGATTTGCAGTGATTGACTAAGGGGGTAATTATATTAAGTGGAAATCAATTTGGCAATCAGATCTTTCCACCGTTCTCCCAAATTAGTTTTGATTGGTTATTAATTGGTTCTCGTTTATCAACAGGTTTCTGGTTATGCTGGTTGTTTAATAAACGGTTGCGGCCAGTTTACCCAAGCTCTCTGTGGGAGTAAAGGAAGGGGGTGGTTTTGGATTCTTGACAGTGTGTGTGGACTCCAACGGCAGCCAAACTGGGAATGGCTAATTCCAACCAGGCTATTCAGGTTTGGAAGGTTTGAAGGCGAGAGAGGTACATAGCTTGGTACATTTCTGTTTTATTTAAGTTGTGGTGAGTTTTTGTTTTTTAAGGTACATCATATGAAATTTTTTCTTATTCCTTACTAATTAATGACCTTTACCCAACTAATTTCTATGACTCATGTCACAGAAATTAACTCTCTCTGATGCAATAATGATGATGACCGGAGAATGTTCCTTTCATTGCTAACTCACTAATGGCAGTTTCTAAACCGAAGTGCTGTAAAACACCCTTGTTTTGCTACTCTCCTGTGCTGTTCTTCAGAAAGGCAAAGTGAGCCTTGAGGCAAAGTGTACCTTTCCCCCATTCCATCACCATGATTGTCAAAATGCACAAATTATTAATAACTTCATGGAGCTATCAGAGTTTAAATGTCAGGCACACCTATGGAAAACTTTCTTGGCAGATGTGCAGAAAATCTATTTTTCGGCCTCATCTTCAATTTTGAGGGAGGAGATCACAGTCATCCAGATGTTCAGGATTAGACTAATATGCTTGTCTGGCCAGATCTCAGCTGGTGTAAAAATTTTAAAATTAGTACTCATCCATCCTAGTTTATACTGTAGTCTTGATGGCATCACTTACTATTAATTTTTGGAAGGTGTAGACTGCAATCTATTAGCCACTAAATTCAGTGTCTCAGCTCCCATTGACTTTAATGGTGGAGACTGTAGTCTGTGTCCATTCTCTGTTGGTGTTGGAGCCAGAATTTCAGGGTTCTCTTCCCTTATCTCCAGTGGTTCATTGTGTGACCTTGACAAGTGGCTTAAATTTCCCTGGGTTTTGATTTCTTCATCTGTAAAACAATGGAGAGTACTGCATTTCCCCTCATAAGTATGCAAATCAATCCCCTTACAAAGGCTGCTTCTTCAGCACATGCTAACATTTTACTGGTGATGTATTTACGCTATTAAACTCTATAAGATTTTTTGGGGTTGGATTACAAGCTTCAGGCTGGTCCCTTGTCATCTTCTGTGTTATGAAGCTCCAAGCACTTGCACATTTGCACCATTTGCTCACAATTGTAATAATCAATGCTTGTGAAATGCTTTGAGATTGCTAGAGGAAAGGAGCTAGAGTGGAAACTGTTTAATCTTTTACAATGGTGCATGGGAAACTTGCAGCCCCTGTGCTAAATCTGGCTTGGAGCTGTTTTTTATTTGGGCACTTTTTGGGATCTTGTCCATGGATCTAGTCCTTCCCCTCAAGCACTGGAAGGGTGAGTGGAAGGGAGTGGAGATGAGGACATACACTCAAGGATAGGGGATGGATCCATGAGGTACCCTCCCAGCCTTTTCTCCATCCTGAACACAACCCTTAAGCTCTCCCCTACCTCAGCCCACATAGTTTGTATTACTTTTCCAGGTGGCCCACAAAAGGGGAAAAGGTTCCCCACCTTTGTCTGTTACAATAATGGATTGCAAAATATATATATTTCTCTTTTTTAACTGTGCCAACTTTGCAAGAGCTTAAATTCCCTGTAAAGGGTTAATTGTTCATGGCCTACTTTGTGTCAGGCAAACCAGATGAAGACTTGTCTTAGACTTCTAATTAATATTCTTTCTCACCTTATCAGAAATCCTGATAGGGCTCCTCAGGGTAGCTGGATAGCTTTCTGATTAAATGTAACCAGTCTGATTGTGTGAATGTTTTACTGAAATGTTGTGATCTGAGATCAGACATGGAGAACATTTAATGGCAACCTGAACAACATAAAGTACTGAATTCTCTTTTGTATTTCACTCCACTTTCTCATCCCAATGTGTTACAGCTGGAAACTACTTAACAGAAAAGACAGTTGTGAACCATTAATTATGGAGGAAGGAGTTCTTTGCTGCCTTATTGTCATGATGAGCTCATCAGAAATTCTGGACTGAGGGTGCTTTTACATGTGCATTTAACCCCAAGTAAACATCTCTCAGTCCAGATTCAGGTGCTCAGGATTTAGATTTTACCCTGGGATCTTAACCACAGACTGTTTTTACATGAGTGCACTAATGTCGTTATTAGCTGTAATAATAATAATAATACAATAATCTTTATTTTTATAGAGAGCCCCCCCTGCTATGGCTCTTTGAGCCCTTTACATATAAACACAACTTTTACTCCTCAAACCAACCCTGTGAGGTAGGTTAGGCTGAGAGAATATTAGGACTGGCCCAAGGTCACCCCATGAGTTTCTTGCTAAGGCAAGACTTGAAGCGGGGTCCTCACTACCTCCCAAGTACTGTGCACGTAGCCATTACACCACACTGGATTTCAGTGTAATGTAATACTGGCATTACAGTCTGGTGTTACTATTCCAGAATAAGTATTCAGACGATCAGACTTGATCTGGCATAAAACCTTAATCCAGTATGGCAGTGTCCCCCCCCACCTCCCCAAAGGCCTGGGCGAACAGCCAGATTTTACAAGCCTGTTGGAAAATCAAAAGGCTTGGGGCCAGGCGAGCTTCCTCCGGGAGGGAATTCCAGAGACGCAGCCTGGCCACCGAGAATGCCCTCTACATTGTAGCCCCACGCTTAACACGGGGGACCTCTAAGAAGGCACCCCCGGCAGACCAAAGGAGCCGCTCTGGGGCGCGGAGGACGAGGTGGCCCCTGAGGTACAAGGGGCCCAGACCATGAAGGGCCTTATAGATTAACACCAATACCTTGAACATGGCTCGGCACGCTATCGACAGCCAGTGCAGAGTCCAGAGCACAGGTGTTATATGCTCCTGACAACCCGTCCCCGTCAGGAGCCGGGCCGCCGCATTCTGCACCAGCTGCAGCCTCCGGACCAGGAACATGGGCAGCCCCATGTAGAGCTGACAGTATAGTGATCACAAGGAGGACTGCATCAATCCCATGGTGCAGTGCAATTGAATTATAGCACCTTGGGGAATTCCAACTGAGAGGAGAATATCTCTGCTAGCGCATTGGTCTTGTCATTAATTGACTGGGATGTAAATTCCAGAGGGGATTGTATTTGTGGAGTGAGCTGAGACAAATAGGGGATTCAGCCACATAGACAGCACAGTTGAATTTCAGAGTCTTCTTCCACTCTGATTTCTGGGTGCTGTGTGGGTAGCTGTGAGCCCCATCTCCTCCCAGTGTCCTTACTGTGCCTATGCCACTTGCTATCATGGGTACTTGGAGCGGGTGGACATGATGGATTTCCTCCGTTGTAGGGTCATAGTAGATTAGGAGGCAGCATGGGTAGCATTTTGTCATAGCCTTCTGTGTTATAAATCCCTACCTGTGTCATTTTGCCACATTAGATTACATAATACCATAGAGACATTGGGTAGAGAGAATGTAAACTCTATCTTCAGTTTTCTATAGCAGGGGGCTCTAGTCCAGAATAAGCATTTACACAATCACTATTCCAGACTTATTTTATTGCAGAGCAAATAAATCCTTGAAAATCAGGTTGAATTATTCTGGAATAAAACCAGGAAGCAGGAGTTAGGAAACAGGAAGCAGAAGTAAAATAATCCAGTATGGCTGTTCAGACAATCACATACAATCTGGATTAAGAGGAATTAATACTAGTAAAAAGATCACGTTAAAACAGCCTAAGGCTGTTTTCAGATGAACACTGAAATGCCGGCATTATTTGTAAAGGCAGCATTATTTGTAAAACCGGTATTTTTGTCATGTGGTTTTAATCAGGATTCAGTGTTCAGATGATCACATTTATGCTGATATTAATCATTAATCTGGTAACCTGAACGATTATGCCGGTGGGGATCACAAGAAGGACTGCATCAGTCCCATGGTGTACAGCTACTGAATTTCAGCACCTTGGGGAACTCCGACCGAGAGGAGAATGCCTTTACTAGAGCATCAGTCTTGTCATTAATTGACTGGGATGTAAAATTCCAGAGGAGATTCTGTATTTGTGTAGAGAGCTGAGACAGTAGGGCAGCTGCAAAGGGAACTGGATTCTGCTACACAGGCATCACAGTTGAATTCCAGAACTACCTTCTGCTCTGATGTTGGGGAGTACAATTGATTGGTGGGGATGCCAGTGGCCTTGGAAATAGTGAACATGTCGTCCGCCACTCCATTCCCAGCTGCTCCCCTTCCCCGCCCTGAGCAATCTGAGGGTTTGGTGAGGGGCCCTAAAAAGAGGGGCAGTATCTCCTGGTTCTGAGTGCCTCTCCTGACTGCTGTGTGAGCAGCCAGTCTCCTCCCAGCATCCTTGCTGTACCTATGTCACTTGCTGCCATGGGTCCCTGGAGTGGCCGGGTGTGATGGATTCCCTCCACTGCAAGGTTGGAGTGGATTAGGAGTAGGGATGAAACTTGCCCTTGCTATTCTCAAAAAATCTTGCTGAGAATTGACTTCTCTCTAAGATTTTCAGAGTCAAGAATCGTGCAAGAATCAGACTTCTTGACGGCATTCTCACAAGATTCTCAAAAATTACTCAGGCAGCTGCGCATGCACAGAATGGTCACAATGGCTATTTTTCACATGCGCAGAAGGTTTTGGTGTCTTGAGAATCTTGCGAGATTTTTGAGAAACCTCCAAAAATGCATTGTGCATGTACAAAATGGCCGCTGGGAGCTGTGCATGTCCAGAATGGCTGGGGTGGCCATTTTGCGCATGTGAAGAACATTTTTTTTAGATTTTCGAAAACCTCAGCGAGGCTGTGAGAATCTCACGTATTCTTGCAAGAATGCCAACACATTCTTGTTTTGCCTCTAATTAGGAGGCAGCATGGGTAGCATTTTGTCACAGTCTTCTGTGCTGTAAATTCCTACGTGTGACATTTTGCCACCCGAGACTGCAGAATACCATACAGATGATGGGCACAGGGGACATAATCTCTATATACAAATCTCTATGGTCTAGGGGCTTAATACTAGTTTAGTTGTTCACTCGATCATTAATCTGACGTTATTTGAAAAAAATATAGGTAAAACCTTTAAATCCATGTTGAACAATACCGGTATTAAACCAGGAAACAAACCAGAATTAGACACTATGTAAGCTGGCATGGCTGTTCAGACAATCACCTATAATCCAGATTTAGTGGGAATAATACTAGTATTATTACAATTGTCTGAAAGCAGCCTAAATTTTAAGGATTTATTTTAATTCGCATTAAGTTCAGTCCAGAATAGTGATTGTGTAAATGGTGAATCTGGACGTACCCCGTCGCCATAGAGTACTAAAGCTAGACATATCAACTTCTCCTTTAGTCATCATTATCTCTGTGGTATCCTGCAGTTTTCCCTGCAGTCTCTGCTGGTTGTGTCAAATTCAAAATCCACCTTGCCAAGGTGAAGACCCCTTTATTTTGCAAGGTCACTGCTCTTTCTGTTGCTGCTGCTGTTGCTGTAACTGCTCAACACATGTGTGACATTGTACTCCCAGAAATCAAGAGTGGAAGAAGACGCTGAAGTTTGGTTGCACTTGCACAATGGGATTTTGTAGTCTTCCTTATGACTCCTAATCTGAATTAACCTGTTCCCACTGTAAATCAGGATTAGTTCTTATTCCTGATTTTAAATGATTAAACAGTTACTTCTGAATGATAACCCCGGAATTATGAATTAGGATTTACAGCTACTTCAGATTAACTGTGCAATGCATGTGTAAAAGCACCCTGAAATTCAGTGCTTGGATGAAGAAGTGCAACTGGTGATTCAGTACATGGACTTTTCCACAGTGGCAGGAATGGGGAGGGGAACCTTTTCCCTTTCGTGGACCACTCTGAAAATTAGTGCAAACTCCATGGAATGGATAGGAATTGGGGTGGGGTCCTTAAGGGGTGTATTCGGGATGGAGGAAGGAAGGGGAGTCTAGATCATGGATCCGTGCCATGTATCCATCCCCCATTCTTGAGTGTATATTGTCCTCATCTTCACTTTTTCAGTACTTGAGGCAGGGCTGGCCTTAGAGCCAGGGTGGGGTCCAGGGTGAAAATAAAATGTGAAAACCCTGTGGCCCCGCTCCCATATAGCCGTACCCCTTTAACCTTTTCTGCTGAGCCCTTATCTCCCATTTTATTAGGGGAAGGGCCCTGCAGGAAACAGCAACCACGCGGACTGAGAGTTGTAGGCACGATGAGAGTCCCACAGAAATACCCTGGGTCCTCAGGGTCACTGGTCCTGAGGCTACCAGGGCTTAAGGCTGGCCCTGACTTGAGAGTAGGAACTGGATCCACAGAACCAGATTCTGGTACTTGAAAGGTGCCAAATAATAGGTACTAGAAAGGATAGTCAACTTTGCTTTGACTATCATGTTGTAGCTGATCTTGACAGATAAAATATTGCCCAGCTTTGTCTGCATCACAGGAGGATTGTGGAAACCTTTTCTCTGCCTGCCTGTGTTGCAAACGCGGGTACCTTTCGAACAATATAATGCTCAGTGAGACACAGTAACGCTTGTTTGGCAGCTGAAAGAAGTGTTCTTGCTAAAAGAAATCAAAGCTAATGCAAAACACAATGAAAACAATAGCAAATTCCCCTGAAATCACCCAGAATGAGTTCTCACCAGCTGGCTTCGGACAGGTAGAGCGTGGATGAAGTCTCTGATGGTTGATCAGGCCATCAGAGTGCTCTGCCGGAACAGGATGGCAGGATGTGCCCCAAGTCATAATTCCTCCCCATTTTTACACCTTTGATGAATGTGCTCTCGGCTGAGGCACTTGGCTTGGTGTCCAGCCCAGGTGGTTTCTCATGGCATGGTTCCAGATGCTGTTTTTCTGCTTTCTTCATGCATGTTTGCTACTTGTTTAGACTTTCATACATATTCTCATAACTACTGGCGCCATTTAGTTAGCTAAAAAGGTGAAAGTTCTGATCTCAATACATGGTAACTCAGACAAGATTGTGATAACCCTGGGACCCAAACAAGGTTGCTGCTTCCCAGACAATACTGAGATAAAGGAAAAACCACTCTCAGCATTTCTCATGTATACAAGGGGCACTGTGGAAAGGTTTTCCCCTTTGCTGCCTCCATTGTGAAGGTTTGCTCTGCATTGCTGGCCCTGCAAAGCAAGACTGTTACTCATGCTAAGCCGGCCTTGGCCCTACATATTATAAGGTCCAAGCAAGCATATGCATGCAACATACCTGTTTTGTACCCTCCTATGCTTGAACAAACCCCAAACTGAAAACTCATCTGAAATTGTTAAGTTTTATTTAATTCCATGTCAAATTCCTATGGAATTAAGGAACTCCAAGTGATTTTGATTTCAAAGCATAAAGTGACCTCAGGTTTTCTGGAACTGACCACAGATCTAACCTTTTGATTTAAAGATTCAGAAACGTCTGAAAGCTTTGACCTCAGATTTAACCTGCTGTAACAGAAATCAATTACACTGAAGTCAATTAAATTGATCTCCCCTTTGGGTGTTTTTCAACTAGATGCGTCCATGCATGGCCCCCCACTGATCACGCGTCCAACTGCTTGTTTAAAGATGGTGCATGGGGGAGCACGCTCCCATGAACCACACAGCAGCCACTCATGGCCACGCACGGAGCACTGCTGAAAAACTGGGTGTGGTCCATGCGGGGCCAGCCACATGTGCAGATGCTGCCTCAGTGGCTGGGGGTAGCCATACTGGGAGCCACCCGTGTGAAGTGCTCCCCATGCATGTCACGTGTGTGGGCGCCCACCCAGCAACCATGCCACTCAACGGCCACAGACCCCTCCCCTGTGTCCGCCTTGCTCATGTAATAACACTCTTACACCAAGTCGTGAATTGGATCCGAAGTGGTTAGGTGAGGGGTGCAAGCAGAATAGTTGTAAGGGGAGAGTACACCCTTATGCTTCCAGACCCGCCCTAGGGCACATGTTCCTTGTCTCTCCCACTGCTCCAGGTGTTGTTTACTTCCTGGAAAGAGTGGTATTATGCACCATAAGGGAAGAGACAGAGAGTGTGAGGCATGAACAAGAGAAAATCCTCCTTAGTTTTCCGCTCCCTTTCCCTTCTCCCATGGCTCCAACCTCTGGGAAGCAAACCGCATCCAAAGAGGTTGGTGAGGGACAGGCAATGTTTGTCTTCAGGAGTTGAAGGGAATGGGTAGATAGTTGGGGAGGGAGAACCCACTCCTGGTTGTGCCCCTGGGTCAGGTTGAGACAGTCCTTTGACCTATGTATCTTAAAAAAAATTATAACTTTTCTTTGTTTTATATGTAAAAAAGAGGTAACAAAAGTATAAAATGCAACCTCAAAATAGATGCAACACTATTTCATTGCATCCTTCAACCTTACAAACATTTAAACTTACCAATAATAATCCTTTGGGGAGAAAATAAAATAAAGAGAGAAACCCTGATGTCTTAAATGGTTTCTGGGTCTTGGGGTGGATTCATATTGTGAAATCAAATAAATATGTCCTTGTGTCCTGCCTGTTAACTGTTTAGTTTGAATGACATTCATGTATGGGAGCCATTTTTCAGTGAAGTTCTGATCATTTTCATTGAGCGCCTCAAGAGTTTTTCCCATCATGAACATGTACTATATGTTGATCCATTCACCCTCACTGGGGGTTGTCTTGGATTTCCAGTTTCTAATGATAACGTTGATAGCTGCCAACATTAAAGCCTTACAGGTTGGCAAGTAATAATCCAATAGCAGTGTCTTCAGGTACAAGCCCAGCAAGGCAGTTTCAGGTTTAAAGGGAATGGTTAAACCTGTGATCAGCTGCATGTACAACCATTTTTGCCCCCAGAAAGGCAAAATTTTACCACATCCCCACCAACAGAGTAAGTTGGTTCCGATGGCTTCACAGACCTATGTGTCTTTAATATTCTCAGTTGGGTGGAACTGGGGCTGGGAAACTCTTCCAAGGTAGAAGCCAAATTAGAGATATCTGACAGGTTGCAGTTAAGCACTTTCAGTTTTGTGCTGTAATGAAATTAATAAAAATGCTCTCCTGCTTGTTGCTGGCATCTAATAGCTTTCCTGGAATTCCCTCGGCGATTCTGCAATGTGTTCCGTTCAGCTGCCGAGGCTTCCTGGTATGTTTAGTTATTAAAGCAAACTGATAATGGTGAAAGGAGCATTTTTAATTAAGTTCTTGTTTATCATCAAGCTAATAGACTTAGATTAATGATAAGTCAAACCAAGGTCTGTTGTATGTTGTTTTTTAAACAAACCATCATCTTAAAAAAAGCTAGACATTCAAATTTTGACTGTATACAACTAATATAAAAAATATTGTTCTTCCAGTTGGCTTCCCAAACCATGCTTCTCAGCTAATTTGGGATGGTATTGACCCTACCATAACAATGCAGGATTGTTCCCTGAGGTATATTTTTCTACTGTTCTGTCTAATCTAGTTTTCAATAACTCACTTATTGGGGCTTTTTCCATATCTGTTGGGAGACTGTTCCAGAGACGAATATAACAGTAAAAGAGATGAGGCAGCCCAAACCTGTTCAGGGTAAAATGCAGACCCTGTGCAACTTCTCCAAGCCAGACAACTTTGACATGTTTAGATCTAGTGAGCGCAAAGTGGTGGTGGGAGGTAGCACATGATTAGTACCAACATTTCCAAAAGCCAGTGTGAGTGCAAGTGTGCAATGGATGGTGGATCACTTGAAATTTTCAGAAAAAAAATGATTTAGTGGTAGTTAAATCAGCTTAGGCCATTTTTAAATGGGTGGGGAGTCAGTGGGTCTGGGTGCACACTACTTGGGGTAGGTTGGGGAGGGTTTATATGGCAGTGGATGGGTGTACACACCCATCCACCCGCCAGCCACCCATGCTCCCACATGGTGCAACCCAGGATTTTCTAGGTTCCACTGTGCGGGGAGGTGGGTGGAGAGGTAGGTGGGTGGGAGTTGCGTCGGTCGCAGAAGCACGCACCCACCAACCCCCACTTCTACACTGATGCTACCACATGGTAGTATCTCATGTAAAAACGGCCTTAGTGCTCTTGGGGGTCGGGTAGGATTCAGAATGGGGGCAATGGGGTTGGTCATTCATTCAGAATTTTCAAAAGCACTCATAGCATCCATTTATGAAGGATGTGTTCTCACAATCAGTTCTTCTGGACTAAGATAAGGGGGGAAACAACACACTTTAACCACCCTGTTTTTCCATGTTTATAGTAGCTAAAGTGTGATAAATTGGGGAATTTGTGCCACTTGGAATAACTAATACTTGCTGAAGGGTATTCTCTCACATGCTCCTAAACTGGGTATTGCTATTTTAGTCGTATTGGGGTATACTGAGTCAGTAGCCATGCAACAGCTGACCCTCGGTGAAAACCGACATGCAACTTAACTCTGCTTTAACACCGCTTTAACATTTTTATGCATGTTGCAGGACTGCGTAGGGTGCCAATACAGCCCTGCAACATGCATAAGAAATGTTAAAGCAGTGTTAAAGCAGAGTTACATGCATGTCTGTTTTCACCCTCTGTTAAAACATAGTCAGCAAGCAGTATCCCCAATCCTAGATTAATATAATATGTCCCTGTAGGGATGAGAGAGCTAGAACCACCGAGATATGTGAGTGGCTACAAAATAGAGGGCCTGACAGTCTAGTGAGCAGTACAGGCTGCTCATGTCTCCCCCCCAAATTCACCTCTACCTGCAGAATCACATTTTTTTCTTTCACCTTTTAAAACTTTGTTTCAAGTCCCTGTGGTTGCAAGATAATCTTGAAAATGTGGATCTATTATAAACTTATGCAGTGAAGTTTTCCTGAGTGAGCTGACTGAAATCTTTGCTCTGAGAGTTGTGAGGTGTCCCATTCGTTGTCAATGGGTTAATAAAAGTGACAACATAAATATCATCCTGGTGCTCTTATTGCGAATATTTGACCAGAAACATTAATCAAATATGACTTGAGGACTTGAGGCGGGGGGTCCATTGGTGGGGGAGATATCAGTGGTGCCCTTGTCATGGATGGACCATTACCTCCTGCAGGCCTCTCTCCTGGTGCATGTCTGCCCCGGATGGGTGTGGAACCAATTAGAATGGTCCGCCCCCATAGACTGATGGAACCGGAGCGGTTCCGGGAGCCTTTGGGGGATATACCCTCTGATCTGGATGACTATCCCATTGATGACCTCGTCGAGCTGTGGAACATCATGATGACGGAGGCCATTGATCAGATAGCTCCAAGGCGTCTGCTTCCCAGGCAGCATCATAGGCCTCCCTGGTTTTCAGAAGGGCTGTGGGTGCTGAAGCAGGAGGGAAGGTGGTTGGAGCAACGGTGGCATTGTTCACATGCTGAAACTGACAGGTTGCGGCACAGAGTGAGTTTACGAGCTTATGCTGTTGCTATGCAGACAGCAAAGAAAGAGTTCTTTGCTCCCCTCATAGCATCCACTAAATCCCGTCTAGCGGAGCTGTTCCGGGTGATGCAGGGGCTGGTCAGTCCAGCCTCTTTCCACCTTGGAATGGAGTCATCTAGTACCCACTGTGACTTGTTTGTGGATTATTTTGCAGATAAAATAGCTCTGATTCACCATGGTTTTGACACTGCATTTTCTGCAGTGAGGGAATTGGAGGTTATGGAAGCCCCGCCTTGTCCTTGTTTGTGGGAACAGTTTTGGTTGGTTACCCCTGCTGATGCGGAGGATGTTCTTGGGACTGTCAGGGCTACCTGTTGTGAACTGGACTCTTGCCCGTCCTGACTGGTTAAGGCCTGCTGGGAGACGATGGGGCCTCTGCTGGCGGGGGTGGTCAGTGCCTCCCTTAGGGAGGGCAGGGTGCCGAGCTGTCTGAAAGAGGCGGTGGTGCAACCCCTGCTCAAGAAACCATCGCTTGATGTTGACTCCCCTGCCAGTTATCAGCCGGTCTCTAACCTTCTCTTTTTAGGGAAGGTTATTGAGCGGGTGGTGGCCCGGCAGTTGCAGGAGCATCTGGATAGTGTCAGTTTTCTTGCTTCTTCACAGTCAGGATTTTGCCCGGGTTATGGCACCGAGGCTGCACTTGTGGCATTGGTTGATGATCTTCGCCAAGAATAGAGAATAAAACTGAGGATGTCATATTGCCTCTATACAAATCAATGGTGCGACCGCACCTCAAATACTGTGTGCAGTTCTGGGTTGCCCCATCTCAAAAAAGACATAGCTGAACTAGAAAAGGTACAGAGAAGGGCAAAAAAAATGATCAAGGGCATGGAAGGGCTCCTGTATGAGGAGAGGCTTGGTAGGTTGGGGCTCTTCAGTTTGGAGAAGAGATGACTGAGAGGAGATATGATAGATGTCTATAAAATCATGAGTGGTGTGGAACTAATAAACAAGGAGCAGTTATTTACCCTCTCAGCTAGTACTAAAACTAGGGGAGAGTCCGTGAAACTCATGGGTGGCAAGTTTAAAACAAATAAAAGAAAATATTTATTCACTTAGCAGCATATAATTGGGTTGTGGAATCTACTGCCAGAGGCTGTGGTAAGGATCAGTACTATAAGAACATAAGAAGTGCCATACTGGGTAAGACCAATGATCCATCGAACCCAGCATCCTGCCTCAGACAGTGGCCAGTCACGGGGCCTGGGAGAAGCATCCAACAGGTCACCATGCTATCCATTCCCTGTGGGTCATCCCCAGGCTCCTGACAGTAAAGGGTTTTGTTCCCCAGTCTTATCTGGCTAATAGCTGCTAATGGAACTATCTTCCAGAAACTTGTCCAAACCTCTTTTAAACTCGACTAAACTGCTGGCTTTGATCACTTCCCCTAGCAGTAAATTCAACAACCTAATTGTATGCTGAGTGAAAAAGTACTTTCTTTTGTCTGTTTTTACTCTGCCACCTGTGAGTTTCATGGAGTGTCCCTTAGTTTTAGTACTAGTAGTTGAGAGGGTAAATAACTGTTCCCTGTTTACAAGTTCCACACCACTCATGATTTTATAGACCTCTATCATATCTCCTCTCAGCTGTCTCTTTTCCAAGCTGAAGAGCCCCAACCTATCAAGCCTCTCCTCATACGGGTGCTGTTCCATACCCTGGATCATTTTTGTTGCCCTTCTCTGTATCTTTTCTAGTTCCGCTATGTCTTTTTTGAGATGGGGCGACCAGAACTGCACACAATATTCAAGGTGCGGTCGCACCATTGATTTGTATAGAGGCATTATGACATCCTCAGTTTTATTCTCTATTCCCTTGCGAATAATTCCTAACATTCTATTTGCTTTTTTGACCGCTGCGGCACACTGGGCTGAGGATTTCAGTGTATTATCCACAATCACTCCCAGATCCTTTTCCTGAGTGGTAACTCCTAGCTTAGTACCCAGCATTGTGTACTCATAATTTGGATTATTTTTCCCAATGTGCATCACTTTGCACTTGTCCACATTAAATCTCATCTGCCATTTAGATGCCCAGGCACCCAGTCTTGTAAGATCTTGCTGCAGCTCCTCACAGTCTGCTCGTGTTCTGACTACTCTGAATAACTTGGTGTCATCTGCAAATTTGATCACCTCACTCTTAACACCCTTTTCCAGATCATTAATGAATACATTGAAAAGAACTGGTCCCAGTACAGATCCTTGGGGCACACCACTTTTTACATCCCTCCATTGTGAAAACTGGCCATTTAGTCCCACTCTTTGCTTCCTATCCTTTAACCAGTTACCAATCCATAGCAAAACACTACCTCCTATCCCATGACTTTTTAATTTTCTCAAGAGTCGTTTATGTGGGACCTTATCAAAAGCTTTCTGGAAATCCAGGTACACTATATCTGCTGGGTCTCCCCTGTCCACATGCTTGTTTACGCCCTCAAAGAATTCCAAGAGATTAGTGAGGCATGACTTCCCTTTGCTAAATCCATGCTGACTCTTTGCCATTAAGCCATGTTTATCAATATGCCCAGTGATTCTGTTCTTAATGATAGTTTCCACCATTTTGCCCGGCACAGACGTCAAGCTTACCGGTCTGTAGTTTCCAGGATCACCTCTGGAACCCTTTTTAAATATTGGGGTTACATTTGCCACCCTCCAGTCCTCAGGTACAGTGCCAGATGCCAACGTTAGGTTACAAATTACTACTAGTAGGTTTGCAATTTCACATTTGAGTTCCTTCAGAACTCTGGGGTGAATATCATCTGGCCCTGGTGATTTGTTCGTATTAAGCTTGTCAATTTGCTCTAGAACCTCCTCCAGGGTCATGCTGATTTGTGACAGTTCATCCAATTCATCACTACAAAGTAGGGTTCTGGCATGGGTATCTCCCCAACATCCTCCGCAGTGAAGATCGAAGCAAAGAACTCATTTAGCTTCTCTGCAAAATGTCCTTGTCCTCCCTGAGTGCCCCTTTTACTCCCTGGTCATCTAATGGCCCAACCGACTCCCTCGCAGGCTTCTTGCCTCTGATATACTTGAAAAAGTTTTTATTATTTGTTTTTGCCTCTTTAGCAAGTCTCCTTTCAAATTCTTTCTTGGCCTGCCTTATTAGCACCTTACAGTTATGTTGCTGGCAACTTATTATAGCTGAGTTTAAAAGAAGTTTGGACAAGTTTCTGGAATATAGGTCCATTAGCAGCTATTAGCCACACAGGATCATGATGGGAGCTGGGGGAAAACAACAGGGAATGGATCCCCCATGTGACCTGTTGGGTTCTTCTCCCAAGCTACCATGATTGGCCACTGGTGGAGACAGGATGCTGGGCTAGATGGACCATTGGTCTGACCCAGTATGGCACTTCTTATGTTCTTAATTAAATCAGGTCCATCCGGTCCTGCTGATTCTATTAGATCTGTTGGCGGTGGCATTTGATACCGTTGATCATGAGATGTTGGTGACGCGCCTGTGGGACCATGCAGGGGTGGGCAGTATGGTTCTTGACTGGTTCCGCTCCTTCCTGGCCAGAAGAACTCAGCGAGTGGTGCTCGAGAATAATTTTTCATCATACTGAGACCTCTCGTGTGGAGTCCCGCAGGGTTCTGTTTTGTCCCATCGCCTGTTCAACGTGTATATGCAACCGCTCGGTGAGGTGGTCAGGAGGTTCAGCGTGTGGTGTCATCAATATGCTGATGACACCCAGCTCCACCTCTCCTTTTCATCAGACCCAGGCCCGGCAGTCTCGGTGCTTACCAGGTGCCTGGTAGCTGTGGGGGATTGGATGAGCGTGTACCGACTAAAGCTGAATCCCGACAAGACTGAGGTGACGCTGGTGGGTAAGGCGGTGAGGGTGACGGCCCCTATCATCGATGGGGATTGCCCCCTGCTGGTTTCCCAGGTGTAGAGGCTGGGGGTGCTTCTTGACTCACAGCTCTTCCGCCAATTACATCTGGTGCATTGGCTTCAGCTGTATGTTTCAGACTCTGACCTGGCCACTGTCATCCATGCTTTCATCACCTCTATGCTTGACTACTGTAATGCGCTCTATGTGGGGTTACCCTTGGTGACGGTTTGGAGACTGCAGCTGGTGCAGAATGCAGCGGCCCATCTCCTGGTGGGACTGGGCTGCCGTGAACATATTACACTGGTTCTTTGGTTTCTGCACTGGCTGCCTGTAGTCTTAGGGGCCCAATTCAAGGTGTTGGTATTTGCCTATAAAGCCCTAAATGGCCTCGGCCCAACCTATTTGGGGGACCGCCTCACTCCCTGGGTCCTGGATCGGCCCCTGTGGTCATTGGGGGGTGCTCTCCTTGATGTCCCCTGAGTTTGCTGGTGGGTCACGATGGGGAGGGCCTTCTTGGTTGCCACTCTGTGACTGTGGAACTCCCTGCCAGTGAAGGCCCATTTTGCATCAGATCTCCCCTTGTTTCGATGCCGTTGCAAGACGTGGCTGTTTCGCCTGGGTTTTGTGGGGGTGGATGGGTTAAGGTGGTGGGTGGTTGGAAATATTTTTTATTCTTCCCTTTTGTTAAATATTTTAAAGTTGTTTTTAATGTTATTATTGGAAATACCGTACACCACTCAGAGCTTCCTGTGGTAGGATGGGCGGGTCAAAGATGTTAAAAAATAAATAAATAAAATAAAGAAATAAATATGCATTGCCACAATCGTAAACTACTAATGCCAACAGTTCTCAATCCTGCTGCCAAAATCCTCACCTTCTCTCCATGGTAAATTTTGAATGAAGTCAGGTGTGTGTATTCAGCACAAAGAAGAACTCAAGTGTAAAGAATGTAAAAGCGAAGACCACTCTAACTTGATTAAATCCCAAAATAAATAAACTATGCAAGTGCTATTGTGTTCAATGTACTACTGATCCGTTTCAAATTTAAGTATGTGAAATCCTCTATTCTTACACAGAGAATCATAAAATGTCAGAGATGGAAAGGCCCCCAGTGGTCATTTAGTCCAACCAACCCCACCCCCTGCTTGGATGCAAGATGACTACAACCACACCATCCCCAACTCAGCCTCTTTTTGAAAACTCCCATTATTATTATTTATTATTAACAAACATTTATATAGTGCCAGCAGTGTACCTGGCACTTTACAAAGTAATAAAATAGACATGGTCCCTGCCCCTAGGGCTTACAATCTGAGAGACAGGAGCTGGGGGAGAGACTTAGGAAGGGGAACAGAGGGAGAGACAAGGGGTCTAACATTCATGAAGATGCGAGGTCTCAAGTGCACGTACTTGGCTTGGTTACGATGAGAATGACAGCAGGCAGGTCCATGTGGCAAGGATAAGGGTAAACCGATCGTAGGTATAGGAATAGTGGCTCAGCAGGATAAAGAGTCAGACAGAGCAGAGCGAAAGAGGTGAGTTTTAAGGAGAGATTTGAAGGTATGAAGGGAGGGGGCAAGGCGGATGTGGACAGGGAGGGAGTTCCAGGCATGGGGGGCAGCAAGTGAGAAGGGACGAAGGCGCTTAGGGGAGCAGGGAAGGCGTGGAAGGGTGAGAGAAGGGACAGAGGAGGAGCGAAGTGCACGGGCTGGAGTATGGAGGGCGATAAGTGCAGAGAGGTAGGGGGGAGCAAGGTTGTGAAGAGCTTTATAGGTGAAGACTAGGAGCTTGTGCAGGATTCGTTCAGGAAGGGGAAGCCAGTGAAGCGAAGAGAGGAGGGGCTGCACATGGTCGAAGCGACTGGCGAGGTAGATGACCCTGGCAGCAGAGTTTTGGACAGAGATGAGGGGAGAAAGGTGAGACCGGGGAAGGCCAGTGAGAAGGAGGTTACAGTAATCGAGGCGAGAGATGACCAGAGCATGAACAAGAGTTTTGGCAGACGAGACAGAGAGAAAAGGGCGAATCTTAGCAATGTTATGGAGGGAGAAGCGACAGGATTTAGCAACAGAGTCAATGTAGGGTTTAAAAGAAAGGGCTGAGTCAAAGATGAAGCCTAGGCTACGGGCTTGGGGGACAGGCAGGATGGTGACTCCATCAATAGTTATTGACAGTGAGGAAGGAGAGGAAGGATGAGGGGGGAAGATAAGGAGTTCAGTTTTAGCCATGTTGAGTTTGAGTTGACGTTGAGACATCCAGGTAGAGATGTCAGAGAGACAGTTGATGAGACGAGCTTGAACAGAGGGAGAGAGAGAGGGAGTAGAGAGATAGAGTTGAGTGTCATCAGCATAGAGGTGGTATTGGAAGCCATGGGAGGCAATGAGTTTGCCTAAGGATGAGGTATAGATCGAGAAGAGGAGAGGGCCAAGAACAGAGCCTTGAGGAACACCAACTGAGAGGGGGAAGGAGGAGGAGGTGGAGTTGGAGAGAGACACATTAAAGGAGCGGTCAGAGAGGTAGGAGGAGAACCAGTTATGGACAGAGCCACAAAAGCCAAGGGAGTGAAGGGAATCCAGCAAGAGTGAGTGGTCAACAGTATCGAAGGCAGCAGAGAGATCAAGGAGGACAAGAATGGAATAGAGACGTTTAGATTTAGCCACCAGAAGATCATTGGTGATCTTAGCGAGAGCAGTTTCAGTAGAATGAAGGGGGCGGAAGCCAGATTGGAAGGGGTCAAGGGAGGAGTTGGAGGATAAGAAGTCAAGGCAGCGGGAGTAGATGATCTCCCATGATGGAGAGCCTACAACCTTCCTAGGCAACTTGTTCCATTGCGTACGGCTCACTGTTTTTCCTGATATCTAAATGAAATCTACTTTCCTGTAATTTGAACCCATTATTTTTAGTCCTGCCCTCTATAACTATTTAGAACATTTCCTTGCCATCTTCCTTGTGGCAGACCTTAAGGTACTTAACACTTGCTGTCATGTATCCCCTTAATCGTCTCTTTGCTAGACTAAACATATCCAGGGTGTAGCAGGGAGCAGTCCTGTGGGGCTGCTGCCCCTTTAAGAAGGGGGCTGTGTGGGCCAGCCAGAGGTCTGAGTGCACACAGGGGTGTGGCAGAGCCAGCCCTAGAGCTGGGGATCAAACCCCTGTGACAGAGTGGGCAGGTTACTGACCCTTTAAGGCTGTAGAGTAGAAGCGTGGCCACGCCCACTCTGTCTGTGTATAAGAAGAGACAAGGCAGAGAGGAAAGATTCTCTGCCAGAGAGCCAAAGAAGCAACATCTCCCTGAGAGAGCCGTCCTGCTCTACGCTCTCCAGGGTGCTGAAGACTAGAGAACCAGAGGGACCCAGACAAGTGGGAGAGGCTTTGCCCAGGAGGGAGCCTCTTGCTTGGGGAAGGCTTGGCCAGGGCCTGTGGGTTAAGGCCTGGCTGGCTGGACTTTGAGGGATTGAGGTTGTGTTGCGCCTGGGCCTGCAGGGTGGAGGCGACTGAGCCAGCAGTCCCAGGTACAGAGGACACAGGTTGTGTCCAATAAAGGACTGTGAATTAATACCCTCTGGACTGTGTGGTGTGTCCTGAGAGGGTACCCCTTTCTTGGAAGAGGGGGATTCAGTCGAGGCTCAAGGCTGAAACAGTGTAGCAGGGGGTGAGCTAATTCCCCAGAGTGTGACCCCAGTGCCCCATGTGGCCCTGGGGGACCCCCCTGTTACACAGTTCCATCAACCTCTCCTGATGAGACTTGATTTCCAGACCCTTGATCATCTTTTTTGCCCTTCTTTAAACTTTCTCTAGTTTGGGGGGGAGAGCCACAACAGAAGTGTGGTCAGGCAGCCCATCCCTGTGCCATGCCCAGCACCCTGCCCCCCACCATGACAGGCAGCCATGGTGGCCTCCAGCCTGGGGTGGATATAGCGCAGCACAATAGACATGATCTCCTGCTGTGGCCCAGGTGGGCAGGCCTTAGCCTGGGCTGTGGCTTTGAGGGTTTCCCGAGTTCAGAGCTCAGGCTAGCTGCCGATATGGCCTGGGGCAATCCTGGGCCAACATCTAGCGGCGTCTGCACATACATGCAGGTGAGGACTGGGACAGATTGTGCCAGAGCAGGCCACAGTGGTCCGCTGTCATGTCTGTTTTTACCCAATGTCCTCCTTGAAATGGGGTGCTCAAAACTGGGTACAATACTCCAGGGTGAGGTCTGGTGTTGTTCGCTCTGCTGACTTGGACAACCTATCTGTTAATGCAGCCTAAAACTGAATTAGCCTTTCTTGCAGTCACATCACATTGTTGACTTGTGTTCATTCTGCGATCAACCACAATCCCTAGAGCCCTTTTTTTACATGTGCTGCTGCTGAACCAGGTATCACACATATTGTGAATTTGGCTTTTCTTCCCTATATGCAGAACTTCACATTGTCGTAGTTGGATTTCATTTTATTAATTTCAGCCTAGATTTCCAACCTAGGATGTTTTGACTTCTAATTTTATCTTCCCAGGTGTTAGCTGCCTCTCCTTTGATGAGTCATTGATGATCACGCTGAGTACAGTTCTTCAACCAGTCATGAATCCACCCCTTTGTAGTATTTTCTAGCCTGCACTTTTCAAGCTTGTCAATCAGGATCTCGTGTGAAACTTTGTCAAACGCTCTATTTCAAATGCATTTCAAGGGCTGTATTTGTCAAATGCAGCTTTTAAATGTATTGTAACTGGCACAGAAGTTCCAGAACTACCACTAGGGAACACAAAAGCCAGGAGCATTGACTGTGACACCGCTTTTAAACGAGGCGCTGAAAAGCGCCTCCTGAGTCCCGCGTTGAGAGAAAAGCCGCATGGGGAGTGTTTACATGCTCCCCGCACTGCCGGAAGAGATGTGCTCCCCGTTGCTGGCAGCGGCAGTGGCTGGAGATGTGGTGCTTTGAAAAGGCACATTCTGGTGAGGCTTTCAGAACGTGCCTCTTCAAAGCACCACATCTCCAGCTGCTGCCGACAACAGGGAGCACATCACTTCTGGCAGCACGGGGAGTGTGTAAACACTCCCCGTGAGGCTTTTTCTCAACGCGGGGCTCAGGAGGCGCTTTTCAGAGCCTCGTTTAAAAGCGGTGTAAGACCTAGATCCACCTTAACACAGAGTACTCAGGACCTTGATTGCCATCGGGGCATTTCTCCCTCACCCCAAAGACAAGCACACAATTGTGGGATTAAAATGGCCACATCCTTTATAACATAACATAACATTTTAATTTATATCCCGCACTCTCTCTGAAGACTCAAGGCGGCTCACAACATCATAAATGCAATTACTGGGATTTCTCTCCCATGCAGGGGACCCAGCATAAACAATATCATAACCATACATATCAAAAACAAACCCACCCAACTAATACCTCCTTTGACCAATGCCTACACACCAGGCAAATAGTCCCATCACTCAACCAATCTATACCCTGCTGCCACCTGGGTATCCAGCTGCCTCCACCCCTCTCTCACCGGGGGGAGTCAGCCGCCTCCACTTCCTCATCAATAAAGTACCCACCCCCTCCATAATACAGCCCTATCCAAAAAGCCCACCTTGGCCCCATAACCGGCCAAGGCAGACCCCCTGAACAATATTAAATAATCAAACATTTGCAATTCAGCAATTCCCCAAGCAGCCTCTCCTTTAACATGGGAAATGGGTGGGGTGGCGGGGCTGATGTACCCTCAGTATCACCCTTACTGCAACTAACTCCAGGTCACTCTGCCCCTCCCCTCAGCTGGTTGGTGAAGCATGATACCTCTAGTGACTGAAGTAGGATGGGAGGAGAGGGGGCCCCACCCAGGACCGCCCCTGTCCTTGGGTGTAGAGCTCAACCCTCCCTCCCGAACCTGGGCTAGAAATTGGCTGCCTCTGCTCTAGCTTCTCCCTTGTCCCCATCTCATAAGGAGATGACTTAACTGATTAACTGTCTTAACATTAAATAACTCCCTGGACCCCTGCAGAGTGCAACAAAGTAGTGGAGCAGTATGCACCCGGCCCCATCAGGATCATGGCTGAATTTGAATTGCAATGCACTACAAGGAAGATGAAAAAATGCCAAGCCCACTGCCAATGAGGATTTAGCATAAAAATTCCTTCCCAGTCCCCTTAGAATCGGGCAACCAGCATTATTTATTATTATTATTATTATTATTAGCAAGCATTTATATAGCGCAAGCAATGTACCTGGCGATTTACAAAGTAATTGAACAGACACGGTCCCTGCCCTGGGTCTTACAATCTGAGAAATGTGGGGGAGGGGGGAAACGAAGGAAGGGAAACAGAGGGAGAGACAAGGAGTGTAACATTCACAAAGATGTGAGGTCCCACGTGCACGTGCTTGCCTTGGTTACATGAAGAATGATGACTGGTTGGTCCATGTGGTGAGGATATGAGTATAGTCTTTTGGTTTTGGTTTCCTTTTTTTATGGAGAATAACACCAAAGTCAACCTCAGAAACCTTTGAACAGCATTGCACATACGAACATTGGTGGTAACACACTCAAGTTACCCTGAAAACCTTTGAAGAAGTTTGCACATTATTATTATTATTATTTATTAATTATTATAAGCTTTTATATAGCACCAGCGATGTACCTGGCACTTTACAGAGAATAAGATAGACATGGTCCCTGCCCGAGAGCAACCAGAGCATGCATCAGCCTGCAGCAGCCTCTGTTCCTGCTTGTCTCCTTCGTGGGGGGGAGGGGCAGGACAAAATCCTCTGCCCGCATAGTCTGCTTATGATGGACATGGGGGCGGGGGGAGTAAAAGGGATTTTAAAGTAAAATTTGCCCTTTCCTATACCACAGATCACTGAAGACACCTATGGGTACTAGTTAGATCTCCTTCCTTTATTTTATTTATTTATTTATTTATTTATTTAACAGTTTTTTATCCCACTCTCCCCACCTCAGTGGCGCAGAGCAGTTGAAACGATAAGAACAACAATATAAAATCACTTGAACAGTTTAAAACATCATAAAAACACATCCTCCCACCCCCCAACCCTACCCCTCATCCCTACACATTCCACCCTACCCCTATCCCCTCGCCAAATGCCTGACGGAACAGCCATGTTTTACGGTTCTTCCGGAAGGCCGGAAGGTCCGGGGCCAATCGCGTCCCCACCGGGAGGGAGTTCACAGGCGCAGCGCAGTGACTGAGAATGCCCTGCACTGTGTGGCCCACCGAGACACCCGGGGGACCTCCAACAGCTTGCCAGATGGGACTGCTGTGAGCACAGTACTCATGGGCCACTGGCAGCAGCTCTCTTGGAACAGACGTGGGCTGCTGCAGAAAGGCCAGGAGGGATCTACAGTCTGCATTCATCAGCACTGATCCCCACCCCCCACAAGCAGCAGCGCCTCCCAGTTGCTCTTCAGCAGTTCTAGCCAACTGGGATTACTGCAATGATAGTACTAGTCTACGTGGTGTTACGCTAGCCCAAACCCAGGTAATTGGCACCAGTTTTATCTGGGGCATCTGCCCTGGCGTGCAATCAGATCTGTACACCCACACAGTCTAGGGCAGTAATTAAAGGGTTATCATACTGTAGTGTGTGAAATGATCCTACATCTGACCTCTTAAATGCATTTTAAATAACTTTAAATCAAATCAACTTTTATTTATTGTTGTTTTAGCCCTAAGGCCATAACATACTAAATTCAAAGTACAAAAAAAACCCAAGTACACATAAGTGATCAAAATAGCAATATAAAAATACAACATAATCAATAATAAAATACCCCCTTTAATAGGGTCCAAAACCCCCACCTACCCCAAATATCTATACTCAGAATTCAACTAGTATGAGTGCTGGTAAGTGAGGCACCTGCAGCCTCACCAGATCCTCATACATCTCCTATCGGCATTTGCCTTGCCCTTCCCGGGGCTTGTGGCGGCGACACTCGACCCCTGAGCATATTCCCCCTAGGGTTTCCTAATACATGCCTTGCCTCTTCCAATAACTTTAAAAATGTATGTCTTGCAACAATCCCCTGTTGCCTCCTCTTACTTGTACCCTGTTGCCTAGCACCTGCCAACCAGCCAGGAGAAAAATTAGTCCAACTGGGGGAATAGGAATTATCACACAGGAGTGGACCAATGTTCTGTTTGATTCCAATAACTTGCTTCCAACAGTGGTCACTGCTGTATATTTGTATGGAACATGTAGAAAATCTGTAATGGAGCTTCCTGTTTAATGCTGCCTGATTTGGTAGAGACTCCTTCCCCTGATTCCAATTGCTGGTCATTTTCTGCCTTGAAAGCATGAAGATTGAGAGACCCAATGATTTAATCCTCATGAATGCAACTGAACTGATACTGCAAAAAGCAACAGCATAATTGCTGGGAAAGTGTCCTTTCTTCCGTAGGTTACTCCTTTAGGTGAGAGTGACATTCATGCAAAGATGTTAAGAACACCCTCAGTGGGAAAGAGAGTGCAGGGCCCTTGTGCACAGCTGGAAAAAACACCCTAAAACAGGCAACTGAAATTCCCCATCACAGTCTGAATACTTCAGAAATTAATAGGTCATGTGGGGGAGAATTTCAAATCTTAAGGGTTTGAAATTTGGGATACTGGCATTTAAACCAATGACTAAATGTTATTGGGAACACAGAGAGTTCACTGAGAGGTAATACAGTCCCTTTCTCAAGCAACTCGCAGCTGACAAAAGCTGTAGGTTAAGAATTCTTTCCAGCAGGATTTGTGTTGCCATCCTGTGTAGCTCTCTAAAACCCCTTTCCTTATTCCCTGTACAACATCTGTAAAGATTTCACACCTGTCTGAATTGAAGGCTTTGCTGTCTAATACTGTGATAAGTTAACTCCTCACAAACACAATATATCAACATACATAGCTGTCCTTGCGAAACAGGGCTTTACATCAAACTCTGACCTCTGACAGCAACTGGTAATTACTAAACCCCTTGCCACATAGCACGTCTCAAGTGTACAAGGTGGTAGCTCTTGTTAAAATAGCACTGGGTATATCTTACTATACACACAGTCAAGTGCTGAGACGTTACAGGTAAGGAGGAATGAACAGCTAGTTATATAGGAAATAAAGCAGAACAGACGTATCTCTGGCTGTGCTTACCGTGCCCTTTCACATCTTGTCTGCTTGATTTTCCTTGTTGAAAGTCTCAACAGGAAAATCTCCTTGCCTTTTGGTCCAGTTTCCTCTTACCTTACTTGGAACCTGTCACCATGGGGCAGTATCTGAGCATGTATACATGTGGGATTCATAGCACAGTGCCACAGTTACAAAGACGTTTGGTGTCAGTAGCCCTTTGAACTGATGGGAGTCCCATTCACACTGGCAAAAAGGGCTCGTTCTGGCATCGGTGATCTTCAGGTGTCATAGTTTCCTTTCTCTTTCCTCCAGTCAACATGGCTGTCTTTGGGGAGCTTTATTTAGGGCATAATCCTGTGCTTGCTGCTTACTAGTCCTTTCTGATGACACAATTTGCATTGAAGTGAATTGCATTTATATTGGGATTATGGGCTAGCACTGACAGGGTAGGTGTAAATATATATTTTTTATTTTGCTCTGAGGACCTCCATTTTAATCATCCTGATGTCTTCTTCTAGGGCTGTTTTCCAAATTTGCAAGTTGCAGGAAAACCCAGACTTCTGTATGCCTGAGCTTCATTCCTGACGATCACAACACCATTGCTCCAGTGACTTTGTGTACCGGTTGAAAAAAGTCATAGTTGGGTAAATTGGACTTGTCTCTTGAAGGGCTCCAAAGGTGTGGATGGACTGCCTCAAATATGACCTCAGTAGTAAATGGGGAGACTTCCAGTGGGCCTGCTGCTGGGGGGGTGATGTGCTCTTGGCAGACTTGCACAACAGAAGGGTTTCTGGCAGCTGGCTGCAGTTCTGAGGCACAAACGTCAAGGATCTGATAAGACTGACCATTTTTAACATTTCTGCTACTTCCCAAAATATGGCCACTGATTATTTGTATACCCAGGTGAGTAGTGGCATTTAGCTTGGATCAGTGTAGTACCGTGCATGCCATCATGCAGGCTAAATGGGCACTGCACTATACTCTTCATCCCCAGCCTGCTCTTCAGATCATTTCTCAACTGACACAAGGCCCAGGGACCAAGGAAAGCAGCTCAGTATTTTAAATTACTAGTAAAAAGCTTTTGTGATGCAGTGTGTAAAGTAACACTGGAGTTGTTTGTTGAGAGCGTACAAAAGCTGAAGCTGTAAGAAACTGTGGAAAAATTAGGTGCAAAAGGCAATGAGTCAGGTGGAAAAATTAGGTACAAGTGATGAAAGTGATGGTGGCCATTAGAAATCATTGGGGCTGTTTTTACCCAGACGCTAAATCCAAAGTAATATCTCTTCACCCAGGTTTAAATGTCCTTGTAAAACCCTAAACTTAGTTTAAAATATCTGAGTTAAGATTGAACCAGAGTTTATTTCATCCTCATTTTCATTCGAGGATTTATTTAACCCAGGTTTATAACATCCATGTAAACTGCAAATCTGAATTGAGCATAGAGATTAGTAGATAGAGCAAAGATTCTCTCTCTACTCAGGAACATCTCTATGGTCGTCAGTGCTTTCTGGGGCTCTGGCTAGGAAATCAGAATTTTGATTTCTCTTCCTCCTAACTTGGTGCATAGATGAGCCGTGGGATCATTCAAAGACCTCTCTAAAGGGGAGCAAAAATCATACCAGAAGAAGGCAATGGAATTCAGCAGCAAAGCACTAGGGGATTTTTCAGTCATCTGTACGCTCGGATCCCGGGTTTATGGTTATTCCAAGTTGTGAATGTCAGTGTAAACAGAAACCCAGTATTAAGAAACCAGGGTTTTAAAAACGGGTTAGTATCCATGGAAAAACAGCATGGGAAAGAGAACAGTTGCTACAAAAGGCATCTGCTTAACTCACAGCTGTATCTGACTCCATTTGTAATTACTTTTAAGGATTGAGAAGAATGAACACTGCTGAGTTAAGCTTGCTGTAACCTTGGTACTGTCACAACAAGGGCATTGAAAAAGCCAGCAGGGTTACCAAGAGAGTTTGTTTTTTAAAAGCATCTAAAAGGATGAGACAGTTGAGTTGCATGAGACTGGGTAACATGGGTAAAGGCTGACACTAACTCCGCTAACCAGAACTAAAGAAGGGAATCAACTGCTTCTCTTTCAACTTGTCTTCATGAGTAATTTTAAGTATCACATATGTGGTTATGGCACTATGCCTGTATGACTGTTCAGACATGGAAAATAGCCTTTGACTCTAATGAAGGGAAGGCTAATGGTAAGTTAAATTTCCCTATATTTGCAGTAAGATCCACAACTGACCTCTCCGTAGGGATGGGCGAACAGAACCGAGTTCGGAAATTCGGTTCGGTTTGAAAATCGAGTTCAGTTTGGTCGACTGAACTGGTCGAGTTCCGTCCGAACTTCCGAACCATGTTTGCTCATCCCTACCTCTCCGTCATCTGGTCACATGCCAATAATGAAATCTGGGAAAGGGCAACATAGTATTGCCGCCCTCAAAAGTGTCTCAGTGCTGTTAGGACACGGACCCACTCCCATGAGTGAATATTGGGGGCCGGTACCCCAATATCCAAATGACTCTTGAATTTAGGGGGAATTAGCCGAATTGATTAAAAAGGGTCCGCATGTGTCCACTGGGATCAGTCTGAGGACGTGATGCACTGCCAGCTGGCTGGAATCTCCCTCCCACACCTTGACACAAAAAGGGGATTCTCTGATACAAATAAGGGAGGTTTATTGACACAAGACTAGGTATTACATACAAATAAGTTCTATACCCTCCCACCCAAACACAATTGACATATACACACAGTATTTCACAGGCAAAACCCTCCAGTCTGGTTACTCTGGTGAAAGGGGATGTGGCAAAAGAGACAGAGGGGAAAAGGGGAAAAATTAGCAATATTACCTCTTCAATCCTGTTGAGAAGGGCTAGGTAACCCTGAAGATCCAGCGACATTCTGAGAGAAGGGGTGGGGGAGAGGCTTGGACAGACCAAAAGGGAGTAATGGTCTGGGAGAGATCCTTGAGGCAAGAACGCACAGAGTAACCTGCTTGTGTTGCGTTCAAGAATTACCCAATTTGCTCATGGGGGCCAGGGCAGTTATAGGGTTTTGCGAGGCAGGGAGAGGGGTCTCAAAGGTGCACAAAAGATGGGCTAGGGCTGACAAAGAAATCCTTTACATGATGTGTTCGGGGAAACAAAGCCTTGGAGGATTTCAAGGGGAGGCATGGCAGGATGAACCCGAGGAAACAAAGCTTTTCAGGATTTCACTGGGGGGCATGGTCAGATGAATACGAGAGCCATAGTAAGTTTAACAGGGGAATAAAGCTATTTTTGGATGGGCGTGGAGTGATCAGCCTCCAAAGCTTTGGAGGGTTTCACTGAGGGGCATAGCCAGATGAATGCAAGAGCCAAAGAAAGTTTCTATAAGGCTATTTTTAAACGGGCGTGGAGTGATCAGCCTAATGATTGATCTATTGTTTGCCCAGAGTTTCAGGCAGCCATGGAGGGCTCATATCAAAAGAGGGAGGCCACCTGTTTTTGACTGCTCCATTGTTTACTCGGGAGCCTCCCTTGTTTCGTTCTTATTCCTTCCGACCAGACCGGTTTTGCATGGGGCGTTTTCTTTCGTTCTCCTTTTTCTCCCCTTCCATTCCCTGGCACCCTTTGACCTGTGTCTCATGGGGTGCTGCCAAGGGGAGGGGGGGATTGGGAAGAGACACATTAAAGGAGCAGTCAGAGAGGTAGGAGGAGAACCAGTCAAGGACAGAGCCACTGAAGCCTAGGGAGCGAAGAGAGTCCAGTAGGAGTGAGTGGTCGACAGTGTTAAAGGCAGCAGAGAGGTCAAGGAGGACAAGAATGGAGTAGAGGTGGTTATATTTAGCGACCAGTAGATCATTGGTGATCTTGGCAAGGGCCATTTCCATGGAGTGAAGGGGGCGGAAACCAGATTGGAGAGGGTCCAGGGATGAGTTGGCAGAGAGGAGATCCAGGTAATGGGAGTAAACAACACATTCTAGAAGCTTAGAGGCAAAGGGTAGGAGGGAGACCGACTGGTAACTAGCGGGGTCAGAAGGGTCGAGGGTGGACTTTTTGAGGATGGGAGAGACAGTGGCATGTTTGAAGGCGGAGGGGAAGGAGCCAGTGGAGAGGGAGAGATTAATGACATGTAGAAGGGGGAGGGGGCGACAGTGGGAGCAATGGAGGTCAGGAGGCGGGAGGGGATTGGGTCATGAGGGCAGGTGGAGGGGTTGGTGGAACAGAGCAGAGAGGAGATTTCCTCAAGGGAGGTAGGAGGAGAGGAGAGTGGGGGGAGGGGATGGTGAGGGAGCAGGGAGAGGAGATGGGTGACTCCATTCCCTGGTTGGATCAACCAGGCCTCTCACCACCCGGAACAGTTTCGCCGGATGAGACTTTGCAGACTATTATGATGGAGAAGAAAACTCTCTGTGCTGCCATCATAGCCATGGTACAGTCCTTCAAAAACAATCTGTGCTGCAATCAGATGGCTTGAGCACAAGTTAAGCACCACCTGAAATCTAACTGCTTACCTTTCTGCTTCAACCACCTCAGGTCTTCCATAAACCAGGGGTACCTGCACTGCCAACACCTGCATGCAGCCATGTTGTTGGCCATGGCCATGATATCGTTCCACAAGGCAACCAGGTCATTGATAAACTAGCCATCAAGGTCAGTAGACATATCCCCAAGAGAGTTCTGGAAACCAATTGGATCCATTAATCTTTGGGGACAGTTGTAAGACCTGGCTGTTCTGCCAGGCGTTTGGTGGGGGAGAACGGTGAAAGGGTGGAAGGGAGGATGGGGTGGTGGTTGTGGTGTTAAATGTCGCCCTCCTTTTTGCAGTTTTAAAAAATGTTTTATATTGAATTTTATTTCTGTTTTTATATTGTAAGCCGCCTCAGGCTTCCTGATGGCAGGAGGGGCGGGTATTAAATTGAAAAATAAATAAATAAATAAATAAATAAAATATCTGTTCTGAAACACAATTTACAATTTGTAAGGTCCCATGAGAAACCAGCTCTCTTCTGATGCAGTGACCTGTTTTTCCAAAAGACAGTTGTGATGGTGTTTCCAGATGTCAGAAATTAAATCACCCCAAGGGCAAACTGCTTTATTTGCGAACTCTTATCTCAGCACTTTCCCATTCTTTGGATGAAGAAACTAATGGTGGGTCATGATGGACGAAGCTTTCTGAATCACCTTAATATTTAATCTGTAGGTAGCACTGTATCCTTTACTGATAGCTGTCATGCACCTTATGCATTTCACGCCCACTCCTGTGTGAACATTTCAAACAGGATTGTTTCAGTTTGTTAATGTTTTTTGGATTGACTGCAGACTGTCAACAAAATGACCTGCCTTTCTCTGTTCTTGCAAGGATGAGAGTGCCTTTTTAGTATGCCCTTGCATAGTTTTTACTTCAAGGAAGGTCACAATGCTCCCACGAAGCTCTTCAGTTATAATATATATTGTTAGAATGATAGCTCAGAGGATGTAAGCTAAGAAAACATGTTTATTAGAGAGGGCCCGAGACTACAATAATTGACATGAATGAAACCTCAATGAGATTGCCGGGGCACAGTCAAATATTCCCTTCTACCACCACAGAGAGAGAGAGAGGCATGCACACCCTGTAATAACATCTCTGGGTGGGAGCATTTCTAGAGAAATTATCTGAGGAAATTGCCCTATCACTGAATAATAATAATTTTTGTATATTTCCTTCTCGTGCTTTGTTGATTATTTCTCCCAAGCACATTTCTCATGCAGCATTTGCAGTGCAGGGAGAGGGGAGACATGAGTGAATGTAGATTTCTAATTAGTTTAGTAGTGTTGAGACCTTAGAGCCCTGCTTCCCAAAGATAAGCCAAGCAGAGCATTGCAAAACCACGTGCACACACGCTTGGGTGTCATTGGTGATGCTGGGGAGAGACCCAGGTCTCTTAGAAACTGTGCCATTGATGTTGTTTGATTATCACTGAACTAATGCTTTTTGTGAATGGCTGCGTTCCTTCAATTAAAGTCTGAGCTGCTCTGCATTCTTGAGCTGTTTCTCATGGTCCTTTGCACCAAAAAGACCATTCTCGCATAGCCTAAATTTTTAGAGTTAGACAAATCCTCTGTAAGGAAAGAAAAATTTTCTTTCAAAAACCAATAAGTGTGCTAGCACCTCACAGCCCAACTGAAAGGAAATGGGTGCTTTTAGACGCCTGACTTGGGGCTTTGATGGGGAGGGCATTCTCGGTGGCCGCTCCCAGGCTGTGGAATTCCCTCCCAACGGAGGTCCGCTTGACCCCGGACCTCCCCTCTTTCTGAAGACAGTGTAAGACCTGGCTGTTCCGCCGGGCCTTTGGAGAGGGAGACGGGTAGGGTGGGTTGGGGAGGGGGGGGGGTTCTGCCCTTTTGTATATTTTAAATGAATTTAAAATTGTATATGTTGTGTTTGTATTTTTGTGAGGCGCCCCAAGCTGCTCTGTGAACAGGAGGGTGCGGGATAGAAATGTAATAAATAAATAAATAACTAGACAGAAAGCAGCCTTGGTTCTGCCCACACCAGCCCATTTCACCACCAGCCTGGCCCATCCATCTAAAGATGGCCCACCAGTTGTGCAGTCTCAGTGGTGCTCCGGAACATCCCAGAGCATCGCTTGCGGATCAGGGCAGCCAAACCTGGAGCACTGGCCCAAAACAGAGCTGTTGTCTGTCGGCTGGGCAGACCCACGCTGCCGCTCCATTTTCAGCCATCTATTGCCTGGCTGCAAGCAGGTGGATGTGGGGGTGCACCCCCAGAACAGCTCCAAGAGCAGGTAGCCACCTCGTCCATCTGTTTACACCCATTGTCCCTGCCAAATAACTTACAAACTCAATAAAGTCAAGATGTGAAAAGGGAGGAAGCATAAAACGAAAAATATCTTAAAACAACCAAAGCTGGAAAAGAGAATTGGGCCATGAATTTCTGTCTCTCTGAATATTATCTCTGAAAATATTATGGTTCCTCATCACTAATAAAACCCCAAACCTAATCTGTTCTCCACATTTTGTGTAAAATTCTATGAAGCAAAGGTTTCATAGTATATGTCTGCTACCATTGTAGAGGGCTTCATTTCAGAAAGGAGTTGAACAGACAGGGACACTGTTCTGATATCTCCTGGTTCCTTTCTGGTATAGAATCATAGAGTCGGAAGTGACCTCAGAGTGCAGAAAATCTGCACCTACAGCATTAAAAGCTTACAGTAGTTAAAAGCAGTGTTTGAAATGTACTGGAACAGTCTATGCCAATAGTTAAAAAAAATCCTTTTGAACTCCAAAGGTCTCCCAGCACAGTTAAAAGAGCAGCCAGTTTTTCAGGACAGTCTGGCCCAAAGTGAATTTTAGCTTCATCTACTACATGGTAGTAGATGAAGGTAGTTGGTCTCCCAACAGTGTATGCCAAAGTTTTCAGAAGTGACCTGCGATTTTTGTTGCCTTCATTTTTGAGTGCCTAACTTGAGATATTTTTCAGAAATTACTGAGCTCTTGCCTTTTAAAAAGCAGGCAGCTTTGAAGACTCCCAAGATAAGCAGTCACTTTTGAAAATCCAAACTGTAGTTTTTAAACTGTACATAGGACCTGAAGAGATTATTGTTGCTATAACAACACCAGATTAGTGTAGTAGTAGTTGTTTATTAAGGTACTAGCTTTCGCCATGGCCAATCACAAATAAATATAAAAAGACAAAACACAATACAAGAAAAGGGAGAATATCTCAAAAGCTGCCCGGATGTTATACATTTAACTATCTGAACCAAACCAAAGTTACAAAAACCAGCTACTTGAGATGCTTAATGCTAACACACCTGTACTTACAATATGTCCCCAGATACCATGCTTAAACAATTATGAGACTGCTTCTTCTTGCAGTCTTACAGCTAAGAATCCCAATTTACTGTAACCAAGCTAAGAACGTATACCTGAGCTCTTGCATCCTTGTGAATGTTGCATCCCTTGTCTCTCCCTCTGTTTCCCCCTTCCCTGTCTCCCCTCCCCCTGTCTTTTGATTGTAAGCTCTCGAGCAGGGACCATGTCTATCTTTTTCTTTGTAAGCGCCAGGTACCTTGCTGGTGCTATATAAATGCTTATAATAATAATAATTAATAATGAGACCGCTTCCTCTCGCATTTATACAGCTAAGAATGTGAAGGATGCTACCAGCCTCATCTCTTTCTCTATGCATGTAGCCAGTAATAATTTAATTTTATGGCAAGGAGGGAGATGCTCCTTCCCTTTCCACAATGGCCTTATCCAAATCTCTCTTAAGTTCTCATATAGAGAGCATTTAAATAAGACATGCGGTAAATCCCCTATTTCCGGGGCCATACAAGGACAAATTTGCCTATCGTAGGGCTTGCTGCTGTAATGTCCAAGGGTAACTGCAGATTTATATAATTGAAAGCAAAGGTGCACATAGTTCCTTTGTAGAATTGGGTCCCTTAATTGATCTAAATAAACTTCAAATTTATGCTCTTGTTTCAAAAGATGGAGGCATGGCGCAACTTTCCAAGAAGCCACCACTATTGCCATGTCTTCCTGCCTGGCTATATCGGCTGCTCTGGCAGAGGCCAGGCTTTTCTGCTGGGCTAGGTTTTTGCCCCCAAAGCATGAAGAAGATAGACCCATATTCTCCAAGTAATGAAACATCTGAGCTAACCAGGGGTAATACAGTGCACCTTCGCAATTTAATTCTTTCATTAAGCATTGGAAGGTCAGGGCCGTACTGCTCTGACTGCACAACTTAACCCAATATCTGAGGCAAGACTGCCTTCCAATACATCCAGTAGCCAGCATACCCATCTCAGCCCTTACGATTGCCCTAGGTATACTTCAGCAAACTCCTTAAGAACTTGTTTTGGACTACTTCGAGATCAGCCAAGCTATCTGCCGGGATTATTTCAGAACCAAAAGCCAACAGCGCCTGTACTTTGGCCTTAAAAACTTTCAGGACAGTAGAAACCTTAACATAGGCAGACCTTGCCGCCAGCCTTAGTATCCCGTTAGCAGCGGCAGTAGCCTTCAATATAATTTATTTTTTGTGTCTTTCCCATAGTCCGCTGCTGCTAAAGGTGATACCTAGGTAAACATATGAGTCTGTTTGCGAAAATTCATTTCCTCTTACATTCCAGATGTATTTGTTTTTTTTCCCCCATAGCCATAATTTGTGATTTGGCAAAATGTATGTCTAGCTTGTTTTCATCGCAATACTCAATCAAATTTTCTAGTTGACTTTGTAGACCTCTTCTAGTCTGCGACATTAAAACAATATCATCTGCATATAGCAGGGCTGTAACCAGCTGATCTCTGACCTTTGGTGGATGACCCTCTTTGCTTAGCATTTTTTTTAATAAGGTCACCCATATAATATGTTAAACAATAGGGGCGCTAGGACACAGCCTTGCCTGACTCCTCTTAGAACTGGAATAGGTTTTGACAAATTCCCGTGGGCTCCTAGCCTTATTACAGATTCACACTGGCAATAAAGCTAGATTAGTAAAGCTAGTGAGTCTTCGTTTATACCCTACTGGTTCAATTTGCACCATAGTTTCCCTCTCAAAACCGAATCAAATGCCTTTTTCAGGTTAATAAATGTTAAGAACAACTTCCCGGCCCTTATTTTTGTATATTTGGCTATAACGTGAGAGAGTATAAAACAATTATCCATCATGGAACAATTTCGATGGAAACCAAATTCTGCTTCCGGGACCAAGTCTTGGCCATAGGCCCAATTTTCCAAACGCCTGAGAAGAAGTTTGGCATACAGTTTCCCCAGAACTGGCAACAGACTTGTCCAACACCTCCCTCCCCCCCTGCTCAATGCAGAAAATCTGCACCTACAGCATTAAAAGCTTACAATAGTTAAAAGCAGTGTTTGAAATGTACTGGAACAGTCTATGCCAATAGTTTAAAAAAATCCTTTTGAACTCCAAAGGTCTCCCAGCACAGTTAAAAGAGCAGCCAGTTTTTCAGGACGGTCTGGCCCAAAGTGAATTTTACCTTCATCTACTACATAGTAGTAGATGAAGGTAGTTGGTCTCCCAACAGTGTATGCCAACGTTTTCAGAAGTGACCTGTGATCTTTGTTGCCTTCATTTTTGAGTGCCTAACCTGAGATATTTTTAAAGGAACCTGATTTTCAGAAATTACTGAGTTCCTGCCTTTTAAAAAGCAGGCAGCGTTGAAGGCTCCCAAGATAAGCGGTCACTTTTGAAAATCCAAACTGTAGTTGTTAAACTGTACATAGGACCTGAAGAGATTATTGTTGCTATAACAACACCAGATTTTTCCTTTGTTGAAGATGAAAGGAAATAAAGCCAGACAGATTTACAGAAGTGTCTCCATATTTTTTATTTTTTTTACTCTAACTTGGCAAAGAGTTAAGTGAAGAAAACTGTTGCCTTTATGTCTCTAAAGGATCTGAGAGGCTTCAGTTTCTCATTTTGCACAACATATGCAGTTTCCTAAAGTCTTCAGTATCTATTAAGAATTCTCTGCATGGAGTAATAAAACCCATCCCTTAAGAAACAAGCTTGGTAATTTGGCTTCTGTGCATGGTACATATTTTCTTTCTTGGCCTCTACAAACATATTAGATTTCATCACACAGCTCTCCTTAACCCTCTTGAATGGAACATTTTTGGTTACATTTTGAATCCACAACTAAGATACATTATTCTCCTTTTTATCCTGAAATAATATTAGTTCTTTGTCTTGGGGAAATGATTCTTTCCCTAATCAGATTAAATCAAACAGGGTTCCCTAACCAGCAAACAGAACGGCAGCAGCTCTTGGCTTCTGAACTAATTTGCACTAGCAAAACTGATCATTCCTTTTTCTGGTGTCCTAATTATAAGTCTTTATCCCTTTGATTTTGCACCAGAAAAAAAATGAGGAACATGGCAGTGGGACCTGAACATATTTATGTCATTCAGGCAGACGTGGTTTAGGAAGTTCATTTAATGCACAGTCTTGGTACTAGTGGCATATGTTCATGCTAATAATTAATCCAGTCTTTTCTCAGCACAGCATGGGTCAGGTTCATATTGGTGGCGGAAGTTAAGGGACAATTGACTCCAAAGGTTCTTTGCTTCTTTTAAAATATTTGTGCTCTATTTTTGAGTGTAAAGTTAGCACAAGACAAAATTAGATTTATTATCAGTAGATTTTGGATTGCCTTCCAAATAACCAAATAGTACCTGCAACTGAAACAGGTATTCAGTTGGTCACAACATTTTTGGCAATTGTGCTCGTACAAGAGTGCTAATATTGACAAAATTATGTAACTGGTATACTGGCCAAACACAACCACCAATAGCCAAAATAGATACCAGATGGAACAGAAATGGGTAGTGGTTATTATTAGCTTTGACCTTTCTCTTTTTCTTTTTTTTGCCCAGGCAGCGTAAATTTAGGGGCTTTACTTGGTTTTTCAAATATTAATTTTGGTTCTAGATAAAATGAAACTGGTTATTCCTAAATAGTAAATCAGGTACAGCATAAAAAATAAAAGTTAGTGGCCATCATCCCTGTTGCAGAGGGACCCTCCAGAGCAGCAAACAGTACTTTACTGCAAGCCCCAAGTGTTCACATATGATAAGTCAGGTGCCTCAAAACATGAGAGTGGTTTAAAATAATACATTTGGGGATGATATGTGACTTTTGCTTTTAGGTTCCATATGGGTCACATTTCCAAACATTTCTCTGAAATTAAGAGGGCTAGAAACATTTATTTTAAAATAAAAGTTGACTCTCCTATTTACACAAATTTGAAAGCTGGGGCTTTACAGAAAGCAACAAATATCCTGAGACATGATAAAGTCATGTAATCAGGCACACTGGGTAACTGTGGAGAACAGACTCAATAATTATGGTCCATTTAGCCCCAATAATGGACAGAGAGAGGCTCTACAGCCTATTATCTTCAGCAAAAGTAAACCTATGATTATCTAGCAGCACATGTGGTCGTCATATGGGGGTGAATGCATTTCTGTGACACCCCCGGAGGTTAGCGAATGCTTTCACAATGCATTAACTTGCCAGTATTGCTAATTTGTATGGGAATTTTACAATAGTATAGGTCAAAAGACTACATTTAGTAGTTGTTGTGGCTTTGTTTTATGCCAGGGGTGGGAAACATTTTCCCTTCCGTGGGCCACTTTGAAAATTAATTAGTACAAGCTTTGTGGGCTACATAAGAGTTGTGGATGGGATGTTAAGAAGGTGTGCTCATGACGGGGGAAGAAAAGGGAGTGTCCTCCAGATCATGGATCCATTCATAGATCCATTTCCTATCCTGGCGTGCGTACGTGCACTCATCTCCATTCCCTTATCCTGAGCTCCCTCTTTCAGTATTTGAGAGTAGGGACTAGATCTGTGGGCCAGATCAGGGAAATAGAAAGGGGTCAAGTAAAAAACAGTCGAAGGCCAAACTTGGCCTATGAAGTTCTCAACCTCTGGCTTATGCAAAATTAGTGTCTGTGTAAGCTGTCAGATTTGACATACCATGTGCCACCGCTGAGTAATGTTTTCTTTAGGTCTATTACAATGCATAGGGTAAAGCAGTTAGACAGTTGCTAGGATCTTGGTGTGATTTATAAAATGCATATTTAAATAAAAACAGCAACATCCTCTTGTTTATCTGTCTGTTGGCAGACATATAGTTTCATGTGTGGCTGTTTGGTTCCTATTTGAAGACCAGAGAATATGGTCCCAGAGGGTGCTGGTATCCAAACTTGACTCAAGTACAGACTTCCTGGTTAGTGACTCTCTCTGTTTTCAAATGAGCAAAACCCTAGATCTGAACATCTTAAAACATTGGGATGATCAGAATCTAGATTCAGGTTTTTTTGTGGGGGGAGGGGAGGGAGTGAGGGGGCTGCAATCTATCCCTGAAATACAGGAAATATTGTAACAAATCTGTGGTCACTAAGGAATTGATGGCTGGCACCCAGCTGCTGATGACAGCTCCTCAGAATGTCTTGGGTATGGCACGGATCTAACTCCAATCTTTTTGCTTCAAAAGCACAGACTTTTGCCTCCCTATGTCCTCTAGCATGCAGCGGGGAAGCCCTGATCTCATTCTACAGCAGGCAATGGTATACACACTTGCTATCCAGTTCACTTATTTATTCATTTAAATGTTTATCACGTTTGTTCCTAGGGCTCAGGGCAGGTTACAGTCATTGCAATATGATAACTTAACATAAGTTAAGTACAAAACAGGTTAAGGCGTATTGTCTCATTTTCCTATCTCTGATGATTCATTTTGGAGTTTGGTTTTTACCCACCTCCCCACACTGGTCTCTACCAGGAGGTTTTTAAATGCCCCAGTACGGGGGATTACAGTAGTACATGGAGAGATGAATAAGCTGCAGATTCCCATGTTTGTCTGTGGGCTTCATTAACTGTCAGCCCTACTCTTTGATTTGATGTTAATATTCTCAGTGGTGTTATTCTCTCCTGTGCTGAACAGAGGGTGCTTTTAGGCTAGCGGGAGACAAGCGGGAGCGGATTGACAAATCCACTCTTTAAAAAGTCATGTGGGGAGTGTTTACATGCACCAGAAGTCACTGGCTGTCATTGAAAACAGCGGCACCCAGCGGCTCATGCATTATTTTTAAAACCGGAGTTGTAAAACTTTGGGTTCATTTACACAATACCCTTCCCCCTTGCAACCTCATGACTTGATTCTTAATTCATGTTTCTCATGTTCTGACCTGTAGCAATGTGTTCAAACAACTGCTGTTTCCCAGTCATTATAGTAGCTGACCCCTACTGTAGGTGGCATTAGGTGGCAGAGAACAAGGGATCATCCAGACCAGGAGCACAGGAAATGGTGATTCTTTCACATGCAACTCAGAATCTGGGCGTGTGCAACTGTTCACTCTAAAAAGTGTTGTATGAATGAGCAGTTTCTGATTCTCTATCTCTTCTGGAGCCAGCATCATCCCTCCATCTCTAAAACCTTCCAGTGTGTGCTAATTTATAGTTACACCCCATGAAATGTTACCAAACCAAAGACCAAAATATGAGATTGGCAGATTATTACATTTTAAACCCACAAAACCTGTGTATCAGCATTGCAAATACAATGAACCAGTCATGTAAATATATATATATATATATATATAAAAAACAGAAAATCCATCTTGTGCAACCATTAGGGAGACCAAGTGTAAAGGATCTTTCACAGAAAATGGCTTCCATCTGCCCCTTATCCAAGAGAGCTTTTAACACAAGTTTCCTCACTGCTCACAACTGGGAAGGGTGTTTTTCTCTCAGGCAATCTGATCCCAAACTAAACCACAGCACAAGAGGTGGTGCCCATTTCCCATTTTTTCTGGGGACTCTGGATACTTCATGCCATTCGTGTTTTTGCTGGGTGCAGTTTGCCCTCCCTGACAAGATCATCTGGGTGGGTCTGCCTCCAACTTCAATAGTTCTCCTTCTGGAGTGAGTAGGGTTGCCAGAAGCTTTACCCTTGAGCAATACTTGCTAGTGCCGCACAGTTAGTTAAACTCTGGGTATTTTCAGACGTTACGAGATCATGCTCAACCACAGTGAACCACACTCAATTCCGCGGCGGGGCCAAAGTGCCCGGAACGTCTGTTCGGCACGCGCCAGATGTTCACTGCGCTCAGTACCCGCATGGGGTCAATTTCAACCACTCTTCCTGGGATAGCGGGGGGAATATCCTGGGAAGCGTGGTCAAACAGATACCCACCGGAAACCAACAAAAATTAACGTCTGGACGCCAATCCCTGCCCGGGAGCAAAGGAAACGAGCCCCAGCCATGGACAATGCACGCAGCGTCGCTGCCGGGCAACCAGCAACAACACAGCCACCGGAGGGAGATTTAAAGGGAAATCAGCTACAGGCACACGTGGTGGGATGGAGCGAGGAGGGAGGCGGAAGAGAGCGGCGGGTGACAGAGCGACGGTGGTGGTGGTGGTGGAGGAGGAGGAGGTGGCAGGGGCAGCGGTGGAGGGAGCACAGGCGAAGGAGGAGGGGGACACGGGGGTCATGCTGACCCTGCAGGCGGCCCGGGAACAACACCCCCAGCAGCAGGCGCCATGTGATGCCCCGGGGACAGCAGCCGGAATGGGCCTGGAGGAGGCACCCAGGAAACGGGTAAGGTCAACGGAGGGGAGGGGAACAGGGGGGACCCCGGGGGGGGCAGGGCACGCCCGGGCGACCGGGAGGGAGGCGGGGGGCAGGGGAGCCCCACGAGGGGGCCCAACCTGCACCTAACCCAACACGCCCCTTCCACTGTCCCCACAGACATGGAAAATGGCCCGGGCAGACGAGCCCCTGGAGGACACCGGCCCTGTGCAGGTGGAGGCAGCGCTGCGGAGGAGTAGTAGTAGGAGGACTGGCCGTGGGGACGCCGGAGGAAGGCGTACCGCCGAGGGGGCCAGTGGGGCCTCCAGGAGACCAGGGACTTCATCCGCATATGGGGGACCCTGGAGTACCAGCTGGAGCTCGCACTCAACCAGTGCAATGAGCATGTCTACCAGGACATAGTGCAGGACATGGAGGCGGCGGGGAATCAGCGCACAGCTGCCCAATGCCGCTGCAAGGCCAAGGAACTCAAGAGGGGGTACAAGGCCATCTGGGACAACAATAGGCACTCTGGACATGGGGCCCGGACCGCCCCCTTCTATGATGCCCTGGACCGCATCCTACATATGAAGGGGTCCATAGTCGCCCCACGACTCGTGGGCAGCGCTGTGGTCCAGGGCAGGGAAAGGGCCGAGGTACCCCCTCCCCTTGCCCCCCACCCAGTAGACATGAGCTCCGGGGCCCCGGACCCCCAGGAGAAGCGCCCAGCGGCCTCCGGCACCGGCAGGGCCCCCCCCCGGCAGCAGCCCTGAGAGCACCCAACCCCGGGCCGGCCCAGCGGAGTCCGAGGCCGG
>QEPC01007467.1:1204806-1231430 GCA_003113815.1 Sphenodon punctatus
CACCTCCCCCCCCTGCAGAGCCCGCCCTGCCTTCCCTGGTGTCCAGTCGCCTTTGTCCCCCCCCTTCCCTGTCTGTGCTATCCTCCGTGCCTGCGTGCGTGTGTGTGTGCTTGCTGTGTGTGGAACCTGTACGCTTGTTCTCCGTCTCCCCCCTCCCTTCCCATTTCCCTGGTGTGGGCATTCCCTTTGGTGCCTTTTGGCTTCTTTTGCCTCCGGCGGCCATGTCTGTGTCCCGCCCCTGCCCGAGGGATTCTGGGTGTGCTTGCCACGGCAGGGGATCTGTGTAATGTCTGTTGCGCTGCCCCAGTCCGTGATCTGGCGGCTTCATTCCCCTCCATGGTCCAGGCCTCGTCACATCTGTTCGGGGCTTTTTTTGGCCCCGGGGGGTGGTTGCTGTCTTCATCTCCCCTGGGGATCCACTGTGGTGAACAGCCAGCCCGTAATGTCTGAAATCACCCAATGTGATTCCTTATAGACAAGTATACCATTGTTAGGCAGAGAAGTCTCTTTGTTGCTTATATAGATCTCACAAGGGCTTTCGATTCAATCTGCAGAGAACTCCTGTGGAAGAAACTGAGGGAAATGGGGGTGCCCGTACATCTCTTAGAACCTCTCATGATAATGCATGAAGCAACCGAGGCAGTGGTAAGGGGTAACACCAGGGGAGATATTACTGGGGCATTCCCTTTGGGGAGGGGGGTAAGGCAGGGTTGTCTCCTGGCCCCCCTCCTTTTTAATTTATATATAGATGACCTAGTGCCCACAATCTCGGCAGCTAATCCAAGCCCGCTGCGGATTAGAGAGAGGGCAATGTCTATGCTGCTGTATGCAGATGACATTGTCCTCACCTCACAGACAGGGAAAGGGCGCCAACAGTTGCTGATTGCTTTACATGTGTATACACAGGAAAATATGCTTACAGTTAATATGAAGAAGTCAAATGTGATGGCTTTGGGCAAATCCCGTACTAGGCAGCGTTGGTATATTGGGGGGCAAGAGCTATTTTTGACCGCACAGTACACATATTTGGGAGTACTGTTTTCTGCCAATAACCTGTGGAATAAGTATAATGACAGACAGGTCATTAAGGCAAAACAGACAATTGGAGGCTTGCTAAAACTATATAATGCTGCCCCTGTGGCCCCTCCTGGACAAATCCTGGATATTGTTAGGGTATTAGTTAGGGGTGGGAATTTCAGTTCCCCTGGTATCCAAAACTGCCAGTATTTTGCTATACCGGCAGTTTCGGATTAACCCGGTAATCTGGGGTACCGGTACCGGTTCCCCGTGCCGGATTTTTTTACATTACGGCCATTGAAATGAATGGCTGCAATGTTAAAAAAACAAACAAAAAAACCCCACTCACTTTCCCTCCCCCATCCAGGCTGCGTGGGTGGAAGGGGGGACACCCCCCACCCACCCTGCCCAGCCTGGATTTAAAAAAATTTTTTAACCTGAAGTCCGGCGGTGACCCGGAGGCTGCACCAGCAGCAGCCAGTGTGATCCCTGGGGTGGGGGTGGGGGTTTAACACCCCCCTATCCCAGGGATCACCCTACCCACCCACCCAGATCACCTTACTTGTCCTCTGGGTGGCAGCGGCGGCAGCAGCAGCAGCAGCAGCAGCATGGCACGGGTCCGGGCGGCTTCAGCGCTAGTGACTGGCTTCCCTTCAGCCCTTCACTAGGTCTTCCAGGGAACCTCTGGGTTTCCCTGCAAGGCCTAGTGATGGGCTGAAGGGAAGCCAGCCACTAGCGCTGAAGCTGCCTGGACCTGTGCCATGCTGCTGCCACCTCCACCCAGAGGACAAGTAAGGTGATCTGGGTGGGCGGGGTAGGGCGATCCCTGGGGTGGGGGGGTGTTAAACCACCCCCACCCCAGGGATCACCTACTACCTGCTGGTACGGGCTCTGGGTTGCCGCCATTGGTGCAGCAGCAGCCCGGAGCCCACGCTAGCAGCTGGCCTTCAGGATAATTAAAAAAACCAAAAAAACAGGCTTGGCAGGGTGGCTGTGGGGTGTCTCCTCTTCCACCCGCACATCCTGGGAGGGGGAGGGGGGAGGTATGGTTTTTTTCCCCATTGATTTTAATGGGGACAGTTCCCCATTGAAATCAATGAAAAAAACCCGGTACTGGTAAAACCGGTAACCCGTTTTTTGCCCCAAGTCCCACCCCAGTAAAAGTTATTCCCAGTTTGACACATGGCGGAGAAATAACTGCAGCCTCCTACTCAAATAAGATGGAAGTTCCACAGAATTATTTTCTGCGCTGTGTCTTGGGAGCCCCCAAAGCAACACCTCTTGCTATGCTCAGAGCAGAGACAGGAACCCTCTCCGTTTTTACTCAATTTTGTCTTACAGTTTTCTCCTTTTGGAAGGGTATTATGAAAGGAAACTCTAGTCTGGCAATTAGTTGCTAGATTGAAGAAAAGAATCACGATGGATATCCCCAATACCCGTGGATTAAGCACCTAAAGAAATTGGTCAGTATGATAGCTCTCCCAAAAAGTGTAGATGGTTTGCCGGATAGCAAGCTCTCCATTCGGGAACTTAAGGGGAGAATTAAAGAATGGGCTATACAAACAGATTTGGAACTTTTGAGGAAGAATAAGAACTCAGTATATTACCCCAGAATTAAACTCTCTGTTAATTTAGAATCATATCTGGGAAAGATCCAGGATCCCAGACTGAGATGAATGTTTATGTTATTTTGTTTCAACCTGTTCGAAATGGCATAAGTGAGAGGAAGGAGAGAGGGCATACCAAGAGTAAGAAGAGTTTGCAAGACCTGTCCTTTAGAGGTGAAAACTCTAGCTCATATAGTCCTGGACTACCCCAGATATGTGATACATAGAGAGCCTTGGATCCTTCCGCTGTTGGAAGAAGGAAGCGCTGGTACTAGGAAGACGTATGAAGAGCTGATAAACTTAACAGACGAGGCACAAATTAAAGCTATAGCAATGTTTTTATTGATGGTGGAACGGGAGAACAGAAAGTTATGAATGTAAATTGCTTCTTTGGTATTCACACTGGATGTGTATGGAAGACTTTTGCAACTTCCTTTCCATGTTTTAAGCTTTTGCTTTTGTAATTAAATTTTGTAACCGTGTATTGAGAAATAGCAAAATTTGCTGAATCAATAAACTGTAAACTGTGGGTGTTTTCAGATGTGATGGGGCCGATTGGCCCCATCACGAAATCAACGAATTCATCCCCCGCCGGGATGACCCATCACGCCCTAACAGACATGCCGGGGGATCCCGGCGGGGAATTGGGGAGGGGGCGGGGCCGCGCGGCGCAACGTACTACCGCACGGCCCCGCCCCCTCCACGCTCCCCCCCACCCGCCCTTTGGGGAGACGGGCAGCCGCTGCGGCCAATGCCGCCGCAGCGCTCGCCCTCTATGGCCACGGGCCGGAATCCCTGTGGGGATTCTGGGCCGTGGCCGTCGTCCAGATGTAACGGCAGGGGTCACCACGGCGGGGAATCGCCTTCACCACGCGACGGCCTCCGGTCCCGCCGCTCCGGCCGCTCGCATGGTGAATGTGATTCCCCGCCGTGGTAACATCTGGGGGGGAACATTCGTTCCCCCCAACAGATGTTACATGGTCCAAGCCACCACAGGGAATTGACTGTTGTTGACATTGACCATGTAACGTCTGAAAATACCCTGTAAGATAATGTGATTGGGAGGAGCGTTGTGTGAAGGAGTGTATGTTACTGTAAACTGTACACCAGTTACCATTACTGGCACAGATAAGCTTGTTGGATTCTGTCTTGATGGAAAAATATGGGGAAATCACACTTGGTCATAGGAGTTTGGACTGAAATCTTCACAGGGTGGAAGGAAAAACTTCTTCCCATTCAACCTGCTTACTACAAACTAGGATGGAAATTACTAGTATAACTTAACTTTCCAAGCATTTTATCATCACGCCATGGCTCTTGCTCTGACAGACACTTGGGCATTGCTTTTGTTCTGTTGCCAGTGGCATATTAGTCTTATTGCTATTTGCTTTATCTTGTGCAAGCTATTCTGCTTGCTCCTTAATATCTTCTGGGTATTTGTAATAGTTTCAAGACACCTATCTCATATTGAAATATGAAGGAGTAGCACCTTCATTTTAAAAAGTTTGCATCAATCTTATGAGGCTGTTATTTGAATGTTATTGTGAGAGAAGAGAGAGCAGGGGAAAGGAATGATCCCTGCTTTCAAGAGCTGACAAGAAATTCAGACATATGAAACTTGGAATCAGGGCCGGCCTGGGGTGTTTTGCAATTGCCACCCTGTTTTGTACTCCATTCTTCCACACATTGCAAGCCCTGGTATTAGTGAGGGAAAGGAGTGCTGTGACAGAAACCTGCAACCCAAACTACCTGTGGGAGGCCCTGCCTTCTCTGAGTGGTGTGACGTCACAGTGCTCCCTATGGGGTGTGTCCACATTGAAAAGGAATGGGGGAATGCTGTAGCTCCACCCCATTCCTGACATAGCCTCACCCCTGACAGAGGACCCTAATGTCACAGTGCTCCATGAGGGAGGCAGGTTCAACCAGACGCAATCAGGCCCAGGTCAGAAGAGTATGGCCCCGGCTTGGGTTGGGCCCAATGTTGTAGAACTTAGGCCCAGCTTGGCCTCATATTTCTGGTTAAAGCAGGGCTCCAACACTTTAAACACAACAGCAGGGCTTACATTGTAAGCAGGGCCCAACTTGGCCTTCCAGGGGCAACATTGAGGCATCTGTAAGACTCATCAATGCTGTCCTCAGAAGGCTGTTTCCCTGAACAGGGTAACCACCCTTTCCAACAGGCAGACCAGCTGTGCTCCAAAGTAATAGTTCAAACAATGGGTGACTGGAAGTTACAAAGTCTGGATTTTACAAACTTTGGGATCTAAGGTTCCAGTTTGGCCCACTATAGAGGAAGTGTCCTGAACAGCAAAACTTGGTCTGGATATTCCATTCCATTCCACTGTTATTTATACCCCGCGCTCTCCTAACCTGAGTTAGCTCGAGGCGGCTTACATCAATCAAAATACAATACAATATCTGGGTTTTTTAGCCCACGCAGGGGAACCCAGCTGGGATCCAGAGGGACGGTTAAAAGTAAAACTCATATCCCATACAAGAAGGTGCGAAGCGTCAAGGATGCTGTCAAGGAAGATATTGTCCTGGATAAGCTTTCCTGGGGTGTTGTATATTGGGGGAAGAAAAGAGAGAGCAAGAAGTGAGGGTCAGTTATATCTACCTTGTTATTGAGAACAGAAAATGGGGGGGGATTTTGTTTAGGTTTCTTCTCTTTTAACAAGAGCTGCCATTCCTTACCTGTCTCTTTGTGAAATGGCCTGGGCTTGCTACATCTTAGGACTCTTTTATGCATCAGTCTTTCAGGTAACCATGGTCCCAATCCTCTTTTTCATGTTTGTGTAAGACCTCTAGCATGGGTTGGGCAATCAATTACCCATGCGTATCAACTGTATTTTAAACTTGGGCTGCAGACTACTTCATTTGCTAATACACAGGCAAGATAATGTGTGACTATAAACACAGCCAGTAGCTTGTACCTAGCTTCTGGTCTTACTTTACTGGTGAAAAGATGTGAAGGAAGGGCCACAGCTGTGATGTTCTCATCTGTGCTCTATAGAGGAAAAATTCACCTTGGGATGCAGGTGTGAATGGAGCTGCAAGACTAGCTGCTCACTTTTAGAGATGGAAAATTGGATTGAAAATCGGAATCAGATTAAAATTGGAATCGATTCAATTGCTTCATATTTGAATTGGTTTCAGAATTGGTTCTTATTTTTCTCCCCGTTGACTTCAATGGGAAAATTTCCCATTGACAGCAATGGGAAACTGAACCTATTCATTTCAATGAGCCATTCATTGTAAACCACAATCCTAGAATGATGACTAGGCCAAAGAAGAGTCTAGCAATAACAGAGCGGGGGAAATGAGTGAGAGAGGGGACAATGTGTGTTGGGGTGCTGCTGGCTGTGTGTTGGGTGTAGTGTGTAAAATAGATCACATGTTTATCCTGAACCTCCAATTCCACGATTATTGTACCCTCCTGGGCCACCGTTAGGTTTTGGGACAAGCCTTCCTTGTGGTTTGGTAAACTGCAGGGAGGACTGAGTTAGCACCCACTGTCCTGCAACAAGCTGAATCGGAAAAGATGAAAGGGAGGAGAAGGAATAGGACACAGGAGGAATAGGAGGGAATGGGGTTTTGGTGTATGAGGAAGGGGAAGATTGGTTTGGTTTCAGTGTAAAATGGGAAGGGGACTCCTTGTTGTCTTGTCTGCCACCTCACAACTTGCTGTGTCTGCTCTCCCTGTTGTACTTTTTTCATCATGACTGCTGTCTCTCATAGCTGAGCTGACTGTCTTCCTCAAAGGCAAATCCTTCCTTCCTGCCAGGCTGTTGCCTAATTGCTCCACTCTCCACAGTTCATGAGGAGAGGGAACTGTGCTTTACACAGATTGATTAGATTGTGTCAAGTTTGATTCAATTGATTCAATTAGATTCAAGTTTGATTCAATTGATAGGTACGAGTTCAATGCAAGTTAGATAGTTCGATTGATTGGCTTGAGTGATAGACTGGTGTTACTGATTTAAATGATGCAGTCCCAGAACCAAAAGTCCCCGGGAAGAATATTCAGGGGAAAATTAACTATTAAATGGAATGTTTAAGAGGGAACGTTGCTGGATTTCAGCGGAATAGATCGAGGGGACTGGCCCCCGCAACTCTTTGGCTTGGTTGGCTGAGAGCTGTGTTAAGTATGGCCTCCACACACTCCCCTACAGCCATGATGTAAGAATTGAGCCATGTCTAAATCAGGGATCTATAGCTTTGGTTCACGCTTTCAGGCATGTATAGGCCAGAGTGAGAAAAGAGTTGACAGTTTCTAGAAATAGAAACTTAAGGAAAAACAAGTTTCTTGTAACCTTGGCTTTCCCTGAGAAAAGACTGATAAATAGCTCTTCCCCAGTCTCTCTGGAGCCCGAAAGCTGATGTAATGTTATGGATCATGGACCAATCAGAGATGGTTCTGAGGATGGGTGGAAATGTGTAACAAGTCATACATAATGTAGGTGGCGTATGATTGTCCCCAGCTCGTTGTCTGGGTTTGGGTTCTTTGTTTAAGACCCCATAAAAAGTGACACCCCAGGTCCCTCAGGGCTCAGACCTCGTCTGGGATTACATGGTCTCTCTGTATTCCTTGGCTCTGTGTAACTCCGGGTACCTGTGATCAACGCCCTGGTCATCTTAGATTCTGGTAAATAAGCTCTTTAACATTATACTCTAATCTGGCTCTGTGTTTACTCACATCAGTGAAGTAATTGGGTTTCATCTCTCACAGTCTATGAACCTGCGTCACATCTCTGGGTCAGGTTTGCCCTCCTGATATCCAGCCGTTAAAATTAAAACATAATGGTGCCGTGCAGTGTCAGCCTTCAGTGCTGAGAAATTGGCTCTGAATGCTGAGAACTGATGTTGTTGTACCTTTGGTGATAACAGTTCTGATGATCCCATTGGATTCTGGTGTGACTAACTCGTTAGCACCTTGCAAGGGAGGGCACACTCCGAGTGAGAATCGCTGTTTTAAGGTCTCAGCCTTTTTAACCCCCACATTCCTTTTCATTAGGGAGTGAGGGGATGTTTGTGCTCATAGCCCAGCCCCCTGCTGCTGACGTGTTGTGCTTTCTACAGCAGCGATTCAGAGCTAGACGCCTCCAGGCTGAAGGGCATCTGAATGACTTTTACTTTTACGTTTGTTTTAGTCTGTACTGCTTGGATGTGATTTGTGGAAGTAGAAGAGTTAGATTTTGAGACCAATGAGGGGTCTCCACACTGGTGCATAATAAGAGTTGGTATTTGTCTTCTGTACAGTGTGTGTGTTTTTTTTTCAATAGCTTGTTTGCTCCGACGTCTTTTTGACACGACCACCGGCAGCCAAGTTTGGCTGGATTGTCACGCAGAGATGGCGGGATTTAACTCAAAGGTGGTTGCCTCCTTTCTATCTGCCTAGATCCGGGAGTGTAGAGGCCCTTTTGCCTTCGCACCGGATGCTGTGAATGGGGACTGGCAGGTTACTGAAAACACTTTGGAAACAATTTTACCCAATAAGAAAGAGTCAGAGTCAAGGAATCTGACGTTATTGCTCCAAGGTCTTTCTGTGGGCTTAGCAGCTCAGAGTAGGGCTCTTACTTTGCTGTCTGAGCAGATTAAAGGGGCTGAGGAGTCAATGAGATTTATGGAGGAAGCCATAGAAAAACTGGAGGAGAAGGACCTTTTGAAATTAGAAAGATCTGAACTGAGAAATGAGCATTCTGAGACTACAAAGGACAGAATGCCATCTGCTCCTTCTGTCCCCCCATTTGAGGCTGCGAAGCCTAGGACTCCTACCATAATAAAGGAAGAGGCTGTAACTCAGGCACCCCAGAATGGGGAACAATCCAGTTATGGTGGATTGGGAGGTCTGATGCCAGGACGCAGGGCTCAACCTGGCTCAACCCACAAAGTGATTGAGGGGAGACAGCACTTTTTGCCACAGGAACCGGATGCTTTGTTGTGCCAATGGGGGGGGGGGTCCCCTGCCCAGGCAGGATTTCAATCACTTTTCGGCTTGGTGGCTCCAGGGTATAGACCTGCTGGATGCAAGTTTGGCTTGTAAGGAGGACACTCTTTTGACTAGAGCAAATTACTGGTATGTTAATGTATTCCGTACAAACCATTGTCAGTCCAAGCAGCACAGCAGTTTGTGGTGAATAATGGACGGATCCCACAATTTCAGGAACAGAGTCCATGTGTCTTTGAGCCCGACAATCAAGCCCCTTTCAGGAAGAGGGGAGAGAGAGGAAACAGAGATAATAACTTCAATAGTTCTTCTGTGTGGGGAGAATTGGCTAGGCTGTGAGATGAGATTATGAGCCATGATGGTTACTGCTTCAGTGCTTCTGACTCCAGAGCAGCTCTCTCTCCCAGACCAGTGCACAATATTCGAGTTGATGAGGCGCAGGATGTTTCGCCTCCTCCCATTTTTTAGTAGAGAGGCCCCGTGCTCATATTCCCATCTGTCTCTTTTCTGACTTGCTTGGAGAGAGATAACTGGGATCACCTCTCCGTATTTGCTACTTGATGCGTTGCCATATAAGAACTGCTACACTAGGTCAGATCAGTGGTCCATCTATATCCTGCCTCTGATGATGGTTAGCAATGGATGCCTCAGAAGAATTATACAAAAACAGAGCATATAGGGCCATAGAGGAAAAGTGGGATATAAATCTGAATAAATAAATACAGGTGATCCATTTCCATCCATTCATCTCATGCAAGAACTTACCAAGACATCACTAATGTAAGGGTCGGTGGTGCCTTGGTAAGTTCCTCCCTGCATTAAGATCAAACTCTATGAAAGAGGATAACTATGCAATTTGAGGTTTCATCCCAAGACCAGCCTGGCTAATAGTCATTGACTGATTGATCTGCCATTTGATACACTTGGTGCTGGTTTTGATGTATACATTCCTAAACTGCCTGGGCCTTACATATCTAAAGGACTGCCTCCCCACTTGTTCCCTCTCGTGGCCTCTTAGGTCAGCCAAGAGTGCTCTCTTGCAAGTTCCATCATTGCACGAGGTTCAAGCACTCACACAGGTGTTCTCGGTGACTGCTCCAAGGAATTCCCTTCCTTTGGAGGTTTGCCAGAGCCCCAGGCTGAGCATCTTCCAGAGGCAGTGTAAGTCCTATTCATTTGAACGGCAATTTAACAGGATTTGGAGGAGGAGGATTATGCGTATTTTATGTGGTTTTATTTTCTATATTTTTTTTATGCTGATCTTAGCCATCCTGAGCTTTCAGAGAAGGATGGGATAAAAATCTATCTAAATCAATCAATCAATACTTAAAATATTTATTAAGAATCTGGTGCTAATTTTTGTGACCTGTACAGCCTCGCAAGAAAGACCCATAGTATATTCAGTGAATAGATTCACTTTCAATTCCTTCATGCTGTGTTGTGCTGTCCACCTTCAGGGGCATCAGAGTTCCATCCATAATTCTTAACACTGACAAAATGAAGCTGGAAGTATCAGTTCTTCTTCAAGAAGCTATATCGTTTCCCTGGCCTTCCACACCACAGTATTCGGGAAGTGTGTAAGTAATTAATAGATTTATTGTAAGCCACATGGCTAAAAACAATATAAACAATATAGAGGAAAACATACCCTTCTTTATGCGTATACATAGACATAAACATAAACGTAAATTGTCAAGAGTGAAATAAATGATTTAACAAAATCATTATAAGTATATCGAACAACCTCAGGAAGTGTGATGTAATTGAACTAGCTTATCCTAGGGGTTTGCCTAATAGTTCTCTATAAAGACCCATTCACTAGAATGTCCAGGATATGGATCACTGTAATAGGGGTAGGGAAAAAGTATGGCCTCTCTAAGCTGAGAGGATAATAACATTATCCTCTCAGCTCATTGCACCAATGCATGATGGTTTCCTTAGATGAGCATCTCATACAAGAACTTACCAAGGCATTGCTAACCTAAGGATCAGTGGTGCCTTGGTAAGTTCTCTAAGTGGTAGGGGTATGCATGCCATTTTTGTTATTACAATAACGATAACGATAACAAAAATTGTCATTTTCATTACTGCAATAACGATAATGGCAACCAAGAACAATGATAATGAAAACAACCACCAGGAATACAGAAAACGATACTGATACTGAAAACGATAATGATATCGATAACAAAAATGATAATGAAAATGACATTGTCATTAATAACGATAATGAAAACATTTTTGGATAACAAAAATGAAAATTACATAGGGACCTGGTGCACACCCCTAGTGGTAAAGCAAACCCTGTAAAGAGGAAAACAATGGTCACTACTTTTAAAAATTTGTCCATTATCACAATATCGTTTTCCTAGTCACAAACACTGTGTCGCCATACTTTGTGTGTCATCATATCATGATTCAAGGTGACATGCCCTCATGCCTCGCTTATGACCAAATGTCATCCTACACAGTCAGTGCAATGTGATTTAGCATTGGTGCAAGTTCCATTCACTTCTGTGGGACTCATGCTGCAATTAAGTGCCATCAACGGCCTAAACCACTAAAGCATTGCGGCAGTGCAGTGTAGCCTCATAATAATATCACACAATATTTTGAAATGACAAGAATTCTATGACATTGAGCTGTGTGCATCTGGAAGAGATTTTCCTTCTTTGGCTCAATAGCATTATCAGAAAAAATTGGATTCTGTATCTGGAGATCACACCATAATTCTCTAAGCTTTCTATGTCCTGGTGTCTGTGGTAAAGGGCTAACCTTTTACTCTGGAGCTTATATGCTTTCATGATGGAATATACTATGGGATATGATGAAATGATTCTATGGCTGACTGAGTGTACAGGAACTGAGGAATTAGGGAGTCATTAGGATACCAAAGCAGTGAAAAATTGATTGTCAGAAATGTAGCTTAATTCTCAGTTCATGCTGCGTTCTCTGGAACTCCTACCTAAGATTTGAAACTGTTCTTATCCCTTAATCCCTCATTAGGGACCCATACTGCTGTACTGCCAGAAAAAGGCCCCTTTCATCTGCAGACATGCCACCTTGTGCTGTGATTTTGTCAGATTTCTCTTGCTAAGCCAGGTCAGGCAGGGCTAATGCTTGGATAAGAGCTCTATGGGTAATCCCCAGGGTGCTGAAGAAATGTTTTGGTGATTTAGGAGATAATGCTTTCCTTCTTAATCAGCACTAAAGCAGTGACCAAGGATGGTGTTAGAAAACAGTTTGTCTTTTAGAAGTGCCATCTTTTAAATGAGATGTAAAACCAGGTTCCACTGCATGTTGTCATTAAATATCACAAGAGCAAGGATATGAGACAGGTCTACTCCCAACACAGTAAGTTTCTGCAGGAGCCAGACCCCTCAGTGAGACATGCCAAGCCCAACAAGGTCCAAGTAAAAAGCTTCCTCTTTTAATGAGTCCTTCATAAACAAAATAACAATGCTCCAATAGGGTAGAAACACTGAACAAACAAACAGAGTTATACAGCAATGGAAATAGTTCATGTAGTCTTACTCTGGTTTTCCTATCAGCTCAAGCCTTCCAAATGTGGGCCCAACTCACACGTCATCTCTGCAAAGAGTGCTGGTCTTCTCTGAAACTTCAGGCCTGTCGTCCTAGTGGTGTTGGAGATGAGCCCTGTCTTGGATCCCTGCTGGTTCTTGGACTGCTTGCTCCCTCCCTGGTCCCTTCTGGTAACAAGCCAGAATGCTGGGATAGCCAGTCACTGAACTCTTGCAGGCTTTGGGAGCTGTCTTGCCCTGCTGCATTCAAAGTCTTTTATGATGCCTGCTGCAGAGTAATCTCTCAACCCTGCCCTTGCAGGTAAGCAACCAGAGATTATCCCTTTCTTGCCATTCTGAAGTGGGATATGTCCCTGTGACAGGTGTAAAGGCGTGATCCATCAAAGTGCCGAGCACTGTAGTCTAGTCTAATCCAGGAGAGCGCCAGTTTAATTTAAGCATTTAGGTAGTTCCATCAAATTCAGCAGGATAACTCGCATGCCTACATTTTTCACTGGAAGAGGATAGAGTGCTCAGCACCTTGCAGAACAGAGCCCAAATTCCTAATGTCTTGGCCTGATTTCAAATCAAGTAGTCAAAGGGTTTCTTTAGACATAACGTCAACAGGCGTTTGAATGTGCATTTCGACTTTGATGTGAACACCGGTTTGGCCCTGGGTTCACCAGGTGGCGCTGCGTAGACACACAGTCCATCTTGGGGCAAATCTGTGTTTTGCTCGCCACCCAATCTCAGCACGCAAGCACTGCCGGCTCGTTCCCCATGATGTACCTGCTAACACACCATGCGATAGCATTAGACACAACATTGATCATGTGTTCAGCCAGAACACACAACTTGTCCTTGTGATGCAATGGTGTTCCCATTGTGTGTTCAAAGGGTGGCCAAATTGGTGTTGGAATTGTTATGGTGCTTACACACAATGGCCAAACACGTGCTAAGGGGTTTTGACACCCGATCTTTGTTATGTCCAACGACGCCCAAATTCTTATCTCAAGTCCACCTCTAGTTTCTGTTACATATACTATTTTCTCCCTATCTTAAACTGTTCTGTTGAATTGCTGTGTAATCTTATATAGTGGCTTTGTTCCACAGCTGCTGTGTTTCAGCGGTTGTTGAAATGATCCCGTTAATCATTGTGTGTATGTTTGTAAAAGGCTTTGGGATTAATAGTGCTATAGAAATGCAAGCTATTATTGTCCATATATGTAAGTTGTAGCACACATTCAAGCTGGTAAGTGACAGGAATGTCAGAGATCCTTTAATGCTTTCCCTGGCCAAAGGTTTCCCAGTAAAGGAATAGATGGCATTTTAGTTATCTAAATATTTCTAGTGTATACTTTCTCCTTTCACATTGAAGGTGATCAGGCCTAGCCTACATAATTTTTTTTAAAAACCAACAACATTTCTTTTAAGTGGAATGATTCCTTCATTTTTGAAAAAAAAGTGAAGTGGTGTTTGGGGATTATTTTTCAGCACCCCAGGACCTCTCGTGTGGAGTCCTGCAAGGTTCCATTCTGTCCCCACTCCTGTTCAACATTTATATGCAGCTGCTGGGTGAGGTCATGAGAGGGTTTGATGTTCGATAGGGATGGGTGAACAGAACGCCGTTTGGATGTTCGGATGTTCAGTCATTTGGTTCGAAATCTGAATTTGGGTTCGGCTGTTTGGTTCGGCGGATTTCAGTTCGGCCGAACATTCAAAAAAGTGCTATCGGTACCAAAACCGAAATTTTTTCGGTATCGGTATTTTTGGCCCTGAAACCACCCCTGGTGTCCACCCCTGGTGCCAGGAAGCCTGCTCCTCAGCTGCCTCTCCCTTCCAGTCATGTTTTTCCCACCCAAAGTCACGTTTTTCCTGCCCCCAAACTCATCCGAACTTTTCCAAACTGTTCGGAAGTTCGAGTGTTCGGTTCGAAAGTTCAGTTCGGTCATCCAAACAGGCCGAGTTCGGGCCGAACTCCGAACTTCCAAACCGCGTTCGCCCATTCCTAATGTTCGGTGTCATCAATATGCTGATGACACCCAACTCTACCACTTGTTTTCATCCAACCCAGGCCTGGCAGTCTCAGTGCTTACTCAGTGTGTTTTCAGACATGACGCTAACCACACTTTAGCCACACTTGAACATTTCTTATGTATGTTGCTGCATAAGGCACCAATACAGTCCTGCAACATGCATAAGAAATGTTCACGTGTGGTTAAACTGGGGTTAGCGTCATGTCTAAAAACACCCTCAGTGTCTGGTGGCTGTGGGGAAGGGGGAGCTGACTGAAGTTGAATCCCGACCAGATGAAGTTGATGCTAGTCGGGAAGGCAGAGGGTGTGGCAACTCCCATCATTGATGGAGTCCGTCCCCCGCTGGTTCCCCAGGTTCACAGTCTGGGAGTGCTCCTTGATTCCCAGCTACACCTGGATGTCCAGGTGGGAGTGGTGGCAAAGAGCGCGTTTCGCCAATTACATCTGGTGCAGCAGCTTCAGCCATATGTCTCGGATTCCGACCTGGCCACTATCATTCATGCCTTCATTACTTCAAGACTTGACTGTTGTAATGCGCTCTACATGGAGCTACCCATGGTGACAGTTTGGAGACTCCAGCTAGCACCGAATGCAGCGGCCATTCGCCTTATGGGGACAGGCCGCCGGGAGCATATTACACCGGTGGTCCATTCTCTGCGCTGGCTGGCTATAGTCTTCTGGACCTGATTCAAGGTGTTGGTGTTGACCTGGTGTTGCAACTTTACCTCTTGTTTTCATCCGACCCAGGCCCAGTAGTCTCTGTGTTTGCCTGGTGTCTGGCTGTGGTGGGGCATTGGATGAGGATGAGCCATCTGAAGCTGAAACCCAACAAGACGGAGGTGATGTTGGTGGGAAGGGCGAGGTGTACGTCTCTCCTTGGTCCCCCAGGTTCAGAGTCTGGGAGTCCTCTTTGATTCACAGCTCTGCCTTGATGCCCCGGTGGCGGCTGTGGTGAGGAGTGCATTTAGTAAGTTACACCTGGTCTGCCGTCTTTGGCCTTATATCTCAGACTCTGATATTGCCACTGTCATACATGCTTTCATCACTTTGAGATTGGACTACTGCAATACGCTCTGCATGGGACTACTCTTGGTGATGACCCGGAGGCTGCAGCAGCAGCCCACCTCTTGACAGGGATGGGTCACCAGGACCACACAACATGCTCTGCTTTCTGCACTGGCTGCCTATAGTCTTTTGGGCCAGATTCAAGGTGTTGGTTATTACCTTTAAAGCCCTTTAAGGCATGTACCCCACTTACCTGCAGGACCGCCTCATCCTTCGTTTCCTGGATCAGCTGCTGTGGTCAGCTGAGGGTGCCTTTTTGGCGGTCCCTGGGTAGCCCATGGGGCAACATTCGAGAGGGTGTTCTTGGTGGCTGTGGAACTCCCTCCTGGTGGAGATTTGCCTCTCTCTGGACTTTCCCTCCTTCCGCAGTCAGTGTAAAACCTGGCTGTTTTGCCAGGTGTTCGATGAGGGAAATAGGTAGGGTGGGTGGGTTCTTTTTTCTTTTTATTTTCTTTTGGGGGGTGGTGGGTGTTTGCTATCTTCTGGGCCTCAATTGTTTTTAGTTTTAACTGATGTTTCATAATGTTTTATATATTTTTTAAACTTGTTTTAATGCATTTTGTTTGCTGCCCCAAGCTGCCATTGGGCAGGCGGGGGCAGGCTATAAGTACTGAAAATAAATAATAAATTAAGAGAAGCTCCCTACTGCTGACAGTTGTAAGACATGAAACAAAGCAAGAGCTTTCAGGGACAGATGTTAAAATTGTGGCACTGTACCACAGTACCTGTGCAACTGGGACTATCAGCAATTGTATGTGCACATGCTTATGCTTCACTGAGAAATTCAACTTCTTGAATTCCTGAATTTTCCTGGAGCAATATCACAATGATCCTGAGAAATAGGTTCTGGGAAAACAGAGCCTCTGTTCCTCATCAAAATGCTCTTCTTGTTTAGGGGGGATAAATACAGTAGGGCTGAAATGAGAAACATTTTAGCTTCTCGCAAGAAATACTGAGAATCTGAGAACCGGGACTGAGATCTATGATCTACGAGATCTCAGGCCGTTTTTAGACGTGTGCGGCGGCACCCGCGCTTGTTTACCAAAAGACCCGGCAACCCGATTTACACATGACGCCGCCGCCAAATATGTGCATGCACAGGCGATGCACATCTATTTCCGGCTGCGTATGACCAGCCTCGATCGCCGACCAGGTCAGTTCGTGGCCAGAAATGGATGCACATCGCCCGCGCATGCTCGTATTTGGTGGTGGTGTCACGTGTAAATCGGGTTGCCGGGTCTTTTGGTAAGCAAGCACAGGCACCGCCGCGCACGTCTAAAAACGGTCTCAGTCTCAGTATGAATTCTTGGTATTTCTGCGTGTAATTTTTTTTTAAAAAAAAAATCACTGCACATACACAATGGTCGCCGGGACATTTTGGGCATGCACAAATGGCCACTGCACACTTGCAGACCAGCTGCTGTTTTTCAAAATGATGGTGATGCTGCTGCAGCCATTTTGGGAAAGGGGTGTGCATACATAGAGCAACCTGGTGCCCATTTTGCACATGTGCAGCGATTTATTATTATTATTAATTATTATTATTATTATTTTATTTTTAAAATAGTTTTTGTCAAGAAGTAAGCCGAGATGCTGATGGTTCTTGATTCATTCTCAGTTCCCTGCACAAACCAAGAACCGGCATTCTTGATGAGACCAACCCTCCCCCTCCAGAATGAACGTTCAGTCCTAGGGATAACAGGTTCTAACCCCTTCTCCTATGAAGAACTTTCATAATCCTCTGTTTATCATAATATTTATTTATTTGGACACTATGTCCAAAATGGCATAGTGTGTGTTGCAGAGCTGGAAACTGACCTGAGAGATAGAAAACCCATTTCTCTTCCACTAAGACACAGCTCACCTTGGAAAAGAAAACCCCAAACAAACACACACATATACATGATAATCTTTGTGAAATGAGGTTGCTTATGCTCACTCACCCTAGTCAAGTCTGCTGTGTGTGTGACCTTTGACCAGTGGACGGGGAACAACTGGAGGAGGCCAGGAACTTGGAACCTACCTCCTAGTCACCCACATTGGCTGCTTCATGGGGCATTTTCGGTACCCCACCCACTCAGCGGCCTTACTAGGCTGACTGCAGGGACTGTCTCTGGCTACCAGCTGCTAGGAGCAATAACAAAGTAGGACTTCTGAGCTATGTTGTGACTTGGATTTCATGGCCACAAAGAGTCACAGTAGCAGGAGTCTAGAAGATGTAGAGCAAGTTATTTCTAAGCCAAATTCCTGTGGAGTATTTTGCTAACCAGCAAGTTACTCCAATTTAGTGAGCAGCAGAAATTGCCCCATATCAAGTAGCAACCTATATAGCAGTGTTTCGTACAGACAGGCCCTTAATAAATTCTGGCAATATGCTTAGAAAACAACAGAAAATACTGTTGAGCTCCTTGGAGAGACATGCTTTCCAAGGTAAGGCTGACCTTGCTTTGACACACTCTAAGGTATATATGGCATAACATGATGGGACAAAAGGGATAAACTTTTAAAGCAAGACAATCTTCTGATAGTCCCTCCATAAATTCTGAAAGTATCTAACAAAGGCTTTTGGCACAGGCTGGATACCTGCTAAATGTGAGCATGATGAATTATTCATGCTTTTGGCTATAAATAATGCATTGCCTGGATATATCTAATTTAAATACATCCACAAAGCCCAGTGGATTAGTCACTGCAGGCTGCCCAAAAGTAACAGATCATCTAGCCAAGTTCTGGCCATTACGTGCCCTCAGGGAGCCCCCTGTAGAGGATAGCGTTCTTAAGTAACTGGCTCTGCCTTTTTTGTTGATACAGTGATAAGAATATTCCATCCTTAAAAGACTGACGGAAAATTGCCATTTTTTATTGAGGCACAGCCTGACTGAACTGTCTACTGCCAGGTTTTGTTTGTGATCCTTGCAGAGAATAGTGCAGCTGTAACTTGCTGCGTAAGGGGTGATATAATCTTAACCCCTATGTAATTGGGACCAGATTGTGTCTCTTGGTTTTACATACATGGGGAATCCAAGCATGAAGAGTCCCCCTGGTAAACCTATAGAATGGGCTCCCTCAGCAGCTCTGTGAGCCCCACACAGATCCCTTTTGTAGGCTGGGGAGAGGGAAGGAAATCTGGAGTGATTATAAAATGAACAAGATACCTGCAAGAATGAGTGTATCATCTCTGGTATATGGACTAAGGCCCTTTTTACACAGACACTCTTAACACCCATAAAATGGGTGTTACATTTTATTATACATGCTGCAGGGCACCACTGCAGCCAATCACCATGGACCCTGTGCACACATGATGCCTGCACCCAGTTCCTCTGGGTGGAGATGGGTGTTGGTCGGTGGGTGGGGAGCATTTCCCTGGGTGGGGGTGGGCATCTGTGTAAATGCCACTTTCGGTGGGTGTTGGTGAGTGTTTGCTCCCGGCCAACACCTATCTCCACCCACAGAGCAATCAGCAGTAGTGTCCATTGCTCCGTGGGTGGGTGTAGGTGGAGATGGGTGTTGGCCAGGAGCAAACACTCACCAACACCCACCGAAAATGGCATTTACACAGACGCCCCCACCCATCTCCACCCAGGGAAATGCTCCCCACCCACCGGCCAACACCCATCTCCGCCCAGAGGAACTGGGTGGAGGCATCATGTGTGCACAGGGCCCATGGTGATTGGCTGCAGTGGTGCCCTGCAACATGTATAATAAAATGTAACACCCATTTTATGGGTGTTAAGAGTGTCTGTGTAAAAAGGGCCTTAGTCCATATACCAGAGATGATACACTCATTCTTGCAGGTATCTTGTTCATTTTATAATCACTCCAGTTTTCCTTCCCTCTTCCAGAACCTTTGTGTGTAAAAAGTTCTCCTGGTAAACCGCTTTGCTCCAGGCAGCTGTGGTCACTTGGTTTCCATGGCAGCCCCTCACGTCTACAGCTTTGGCTACTTTAGGCTGCCTCAGGGCAGTGTTTGTGTGAAGAATGCATCCAGGAACTGCCTCAGGGCAGTGCGTATGTGAAGAATGCATCCGGAACTTACTTGTGGACTTGTAAACCCAGAAGATTGAAAGTCCAGCGCTTTAAGGTGTGTGTAAAAATGTCCAATGAGAGTTTTGACACTGGCTTCGGTGGAATCAGGGTTGCACCTGTATTGTCTCCAAACCATTGTGAGATAAATAAGTAGTCTATATATACAAAGTTCTAAAGATATTGACTAAAACATTCAGTGCCTTCACACAAAAGCATCAAGCATTTGTGCAGGGTCACCAATACTGCATTTGGGCTCAGTTTCCTCTAACGATAGAGGCTGGGAGGAACAATCAATAAATACTTTTCATATAAAATGATAGTACAGTTTTCAACAGGACCTAAGTGATTTAAGTTCCTACATCCATTTGGAAAATGGGACTTTTGCGCTTTTAAAAATTTAATACATCTTGTCTGGAAAGTACCTCAAATATTAACTTGGGATAACACCCAAATCCTCATATGGATATGTCACTGATGTATTGTGGGCAGAAGTCCATTACAGTTTGTTTTTTTTGTAGGGGGATAGTTAAGTAGACCTAGAAGAGAATTCTATAGTGGCAGCAGGTGCAGCAAGACATGGACCAATGGCTTGACAATCATTACAAATTCAGGGCAATCATTACCAGCCATAGTCTTCTGAGAGGTCAGTCAGTAGTAGTACAACAATGGAATCCTCTACCTAGGGAAATCTAGTTTCACTTTTAAGGATGCCAAAGAACAAATCTGACATTGAAGGAAATCGAATAGAGGTGAGTCTGGAAAATGGGGATGGTGGGGAGGGGCTGGGTTAGTCTTTCAGTAAAATGTTTCCAGTCCCACTCTAGTGACATATAGATTTATGTAGAATTAAATTAATATGACAAAACAGATGAAGTAGAGCTGGTCAAAAACAGAAATAGCTGTTTTGCAAACAAAAACAAAAAATGAACCAAAACCTTCAGCATTGTCTTCATCCCAAATGAAATCTGAAATGGGAAACTTCAGAATTTTAATACAACCAACATTCGGGGGGGGGGGGGGGGGAATTCAGTCAATTTGAAAAGGCCAATACTAAATGAAAGTGTTTTTGAAAATGTCATCTCAAAAGCTAATCTCAAATGCACATTAAAATTGTGTCCCCATCCAAAATTCTACCCAGGCTCAAATTGTTTACATAAATAAACATATCTTTTCTGTGTAAGCACATTTAAATATTCCAATTTTAACATTTTTCTCTTTTGACATTTTTGATGGAAAATAAAAAACAGTAGCTTCTCTTTTTAAAAGTTTTGACAATTGAAAAAAAAATAATAAAAAAAAATCCTTGATGTATTAATTATGACCAGCACCAAATGAGTGTGAGTGAGATTGCACTATTCTACAATGCATGAATCCTGTGAAAAACCTCCTTATTGCAAAACCAAATGGAAACTCTAGGGTTGCAAGGAGAGTTCATTTCCACAGCTCCATGTGTCCTTGTTACCTCTGCTAAGACAGTTGAGAAGGGGGCAGGTGGTGTCACTTTTAGAGAGTTATTGTTTGTTTGTCGTGGGAATATTTGTCCTTGAAATTGGACTCTGACCAATAATTCGTTTTGAAATAGTGACTGAACAGACACTGGATGCTTCTGGCTACAATAAACCTAATTTAAATATGACGCAGTAATCAAGCAGTGAAAGACTCAGTATCTCATTATCAAGTCCCCAAGCCATCTGACTCCCAGTTAAGGCTTTTCTCTCCAGGAGACGCCAGGTAATCTAGCCCTTGCTTTCACCTCACAGCTAAAGCTTCAAACTTTTATAGTTGGTATCTGTGCTTAAACTGTGAGATGCAGCTTCATTTTCATCCATTGTGTTTCAGTGACCCAAACTGACAGGATTTCCAGTCTTGATTTACTGCTAATCCGGATTTCATATGCTTCATACACCTACTGCTAATGGGAGTTTCAATATTTGCACACACCTACTCAGACCTTTGTATTTAGAATGAAACTAACCATATAGAACCATGGATTTTACACACTACGATTGCTCTACAACTACTGTTAGTAATGGATTCATTCCCAACACAATATCAATAACAATCCTTTTTCTTCTCACTGAGACCTTTGTTACTCCTTGTTGGAACATCTGGAACACAATTGTCAGCCTTGTTACATTCTGTAATCCTTATTCATGTAATAATACATTTGATTTTATTGTGATGTTTACCTGGTGGACTGAATGAACAATGAGTCAAGATTTTTAAAAAATGAATCTATCAGTCTTTTAGTATGGTATGAACAGAGCATTGATACTCAAAGCAGGACTTGTGAGTCTCAAGTGGTTCTTCATTATGACCCATGTTTCTTCACTGCCATTTTTGCTGCTCGCAACAGAACCAGCCTTGACAAAGGGCACACTGTGGATCTAAATACCTGTCATGCCATGTTCCAAGTTGCAAGGTGTCCCCAGATGAAACCACAGAGAACCCCACAATTCTTTAGTTAACGCAGACTGGTTTATGTGGCTCCAGAGTCAATCAGGTCTGAGTGACTCTTGTATAGTTTAACATGCTGTTTCAGCATGCCACTGTAAAGCCAACTGTCAAAAACCTGTCAATAAGCAAAATAATTAGCACATAAAAAGCAGTTTCTTTTCTAATGGTCTTCATTCGTAGATTTCTAACCCTGTGCCAAGCCACGTGCCCCACCGCTCTTGCCACGGCGTGGGTTTGGCGGCGCCCCCTCCTCGCTGGAAGGAGGCGAGGACGGGTAAGGCCGCTGAGGTCAGCGCTGAAGAGTAGGGGGGGGGAACGGTCACCTCGGCAACCGAGGGGGACGCTCAGGACTCCCACGAGAGTGGGGAGTCCCGGGCGCCATTTTAGATTTCCCTGCTTGCTGCCTCACTGTGTTGGCGGCGGCGATCGGGAAAGGACGTGCACCCACCCACCCGCCCCCTTTAATTGCAACACTCCGAGTTAATACTGGTTGCCAATTAGGACCGGAAAGGAATTTTCCCCAAGCCTAATTGGCAAATGGAAGGTGAGGGGGTTTCGCCTTCCCCTGAGTGACCTGCTGATTCGGTCCTAGGTCGTGATAGAGCATCTTGCGGGTGGTAGGCCTGAAATGTTGCACTCTTGGTGGAGGGCTGGATTAAAGATAATTGTTTAAAGGTTATAACAGTTAGCATAGGATGGTTAGAAAACATCTCCCTAAGAGATGTGCAGGCCATGCATAGCCACACAGTGCGGCCCAATGTATGGTCAGCCAAGGGTGAGAGGCGAACGGCCGGACCTGCTGGGAGGACCATATGCCAAGCAGTAGGTAATGGTGCCCTCACCCTTGTTTAACCCCAAAAGGGGTATAGGTACAAACAACCTGCCCCGGCCCGGGGAAACCCGGCCATCAGGGCAGGGTGTAAGTTACAAGTTTGGGAGTTAGGCCGCAGGAGGTTTCCCTTAGAATTAACATAAGAATATAAGAAGGGCCGGATGGCTAAGGCATTGATGGTGGGGATGGGAACCTCCTATGGGTTTGGGGTGGAGAACAGTTAAATGAAGGTAGGACCCCCAGTTTAAAGGGGGAAGCGGGAGGGGTGCCCCTTCCCCCTTTTTGTTGGTTTAAAATGAATAAAGAGTGCGACCGTTCAATCCCATGAAATGTGTCCTTGTCTTCTTCCGGGGTGCGTCGACAACTAACCATTTTAGTTCTCTCACGAGAAGATTCAACACAAATGGGTTGATGGACTGTGGAGGATGAATCTGGTACAGGGGCAAAACCTAAAAGATTGCTCTCACTGTATTAGGCTTCTGGTCTCTGCTCCAAGATTGCTAGGCCTCTGACCTAATAAGAACTTCTTGCATTTTTAAGTTTTAGGAATTGCTTACAGAAGCTTATTCCTGTTAAGGAATTATAACCTTGAGCACAGTCTGCCTGGAGCTGAGAGCTAACTACAACTACCAGACTGGAAAGCTACTAGTTTCTTCTTATCTCCTTTGTTTCCAACTGTCTATATATGTTTCTGGCTCTCTCTGTTGGTGATTTCAGACGTTACAGTCGCCCGATTCACCACAGCGGATTCCCAGAGGTGGCGAACCAACTAACCACCCCCGTGGGCAAGAGAGGCCCCAAACAGACGTGATGGGAGTGGGACCACGGCAGGGAATCGGACCGGCAGACCACGGCCCGGGGCAGCGCAACAGACATTACGCCGATCCTGGGCTGTGGTCAAAGCANTGACGGGAGCGGGACCACGGCAGGGAATTGGACCAGCAGATCACGGCCCGGGGCAGCGCAACAGACATTACGCCGATCCTGGGCTGTGGTCAAAGCACCTGGAAGGTGCCGGGGTGGCTCGTCCCGGCTGCTGATGTTGTTGCTGTCCCTCCACCGCCTCCACATGCAGCACAAACACTGCCTCATCCTCCTGCACCTTCTCCACCTCCTCCTGCCTTGCTCTCTTGCCCTCTGCTCTCCTCTCCCTTCTGCCTCGCTCCATCCCGCCACGTCCCCCTGCTGCTGTGTGTCCTTTAAATCTCCCTCCCCGGCCTGTGTTGTTGCTCATTGCCTGACAGCGACACTGCGTGCTTTGTCCCCAGATGGGAATCGTGTTGCTTGATTCCGGCCAGTGGTTGCAGTTCAGTCGTTATTTTTTTTTTGTTTCCCAGTGGGAATCGCTTTGACCACGCTTTCGGAGATGGTCCAGACTGGAGCTCTGGAAGCGTGGTTATTTTTGACCCCTGGTGGGGATTGACTGTGGTGAACATCTGGCGCCTGCGAAACAGACATTCAGGGTGCTTTGGCCCCACCGTGGGATTGATCGTGGTTCACTGTGGTTGACTGTGATCTCGTAACATCTGAAAATACCCTGTGAGGGAGAGAGAGGAGAAAGATTTCTTTTTACTGTGGCTTTGCAGTTTGACTTTTTCTCCACATAGCTATGAAATAAATCTCACCTTTGACTGACACACATTGCCTTTGTGTGTTAATTTCCACCACACTGACTTTCTCTAGACTTACAAAGAAATTAAACAGCAGAGCTGGGATGACAACATGAGGCTAGAGTCCTATATCACTAACACCTGCATCTTTGGGGGTACACATGCTTGTTTGCTCCTTTGTGCCTGTGCACATGTCAGTGATCATGTGTGTACAAATAATATTGGGAAGGAGATGACTGGAATGAGTCGGCCACCAGGAATACCACATAGAATACTGCTTGTAGGGTGAAGGAAAACCAATAATATTATTTCAGTTGGCCATTGGCACATTGATGCAAATGCTTATTTTAAAATATTCAGAGGAAATGAAATGGCTCAGAAAGGAGTAGAGGAATATTCAGGGTAATAATAACTGTTACACTGGTGGATAGCTTTTGAAATGAATATCTTTGTCAAGACTCTGTGATCTGGAAACTTATTAATGCTGGTGTGCCTATTATGTTGCAGGAAAGGGGGATATAACACAGATGTATATGCAAGTAGTACAAAAACATCCCTTCAGTTTTGTGTCGCCAAAGTTTCACCCACTGGAGGTGGGGCTCTTTGGATCCGTTTATTGCATGAGTAGTATGAGGTGGATGCAATGGAAAGGAAACCTCTAGAAGTTGAAATATGAAACTGTTCTCTGTATGAAACATCCAATGCAGTTCTAGCACACTGCAATTTGAACACTGATAAGGGACTGTTGTGGTTCAGGTTGAGTCTCCTCTAGGTGGCAGAGACTATTGGGCATTAGTAGTGGTGCTAGTTAAAGAGAATTTCAAATTATCCACAATCATCATCTTGTAATGAAGCATCTACTAGTAGGGAAGCTGTCAGGTGTCATATTTGGCATATTGAATGGTCACCAAAAGGCTGTTATCCTGAAGGGTAGCTGCCTTCATACTTAACTTGAGGAAGAGGTAGGTGTTTGATAATGGTCTTGTAGGAGGTGGCCTGTTTTTTAAATAGGGCCAGCTGTAGAATTTTCAGAGCTCAGAATGAATATAAAATGTGTTGGGTACCCCATGGCCCTGCCCTCCACAGCCTCACCCCTCTAACTGGCAGTCTGGTGTTTACTTAGAAATTAAAACGAAGGAAGCATCTGCCCACAGGGCCAATCCTGCCTGTCGTGGAGGGGGAGCATCGCCTTACACCCACAGTTTCTTGCCATGCCATTGTTGCCCTTAAGGCTTCTACCAGGGCCTCACAGTGTTCGTGCAACAGGGCTCTGGCAGCAGGACCTTTACAGGCACTGGCAGCACCAGCAGTACGGCAGGATTCCTGGTGTGAAGAGGGGGTGGCGCTGCTCCTGTGCATGACTCTCAGTCCTGGGAGTGGCCACACCATTTCCTTCAGGGACCTCCTCCCCAATCTCAGTAAGTGAGGTGACAGGAGGTAGGGCAGGGCAGGGCCCCGTCCCTGCAGGAAACAGCCACCATGGGGCCTGAGAATCGTGGGTGAGGAGAGGGCTCAGCAGAAATAACCCATCTTGGGGCCTCAGCAGAGCTGGTCATGAGGCTACCAGAACTGGCTTCCTTGTGGGGGCAGTGCCTAGGCCATACTGGTCCTGCTTAAGGCCAGCTGTATTTTTAAACCCTGCCACTCCCTTACTCCCAATAGACCAGGGTGGGATCTAGGGGATAAATGTGGCCCACAGCTAGTTTTTATTTGCCTCCTTTTCAGTTCCTGTGTCTGACCACTGGGTCCAGTACCTACCCCACAATCTCTGAAAGACCAAGCCTTGGGGTAACGGAGCAGAGATGAGCATATACGCACTAGGAGACAGATCCAGAGCACATATCCATGACCGGCACCAGAACCCTCTGCTTCCTGAGCGCACCCCTTAAGCACCTTCACCTCCACCCTTCTGTGTGGCCCTCAGAGCTTGTACTAATTTGGGAGTGGCCTCTGGGAAGGTAAAGGTCACCCACCCTTGCAATAGAACCTAACTTCATAACTCCTTATCTTCCGCCCTCATCAGGGGGAAGATAAGGAGCCATTAGGCTCCTTATCCAGCCATTATCCAGCCATTAGGCCAACTTGATAGGGGTGCTGGTGTCATGCTGCAGGGACCCAATTCATTGAGGATATATATTTTTTTAAGCTTCCCTTCTCCGGGGCCATGTGCTCGACATGTGGAGATGGAGTCGGGAGGCGCTGGAGGCCCGTAGCCACCCCTCCCAAGCCCCCTTAGCCCCGCCTCTAAGTACGCATGCTGCACACGCAACAGGACTCAGCGGCCGTGTGCAGCAGACGAAGTGCTGTATGGCCTGCCCCTGGGCACAGCTAGGCGAGCAGGTGGCGGGCGGGCACATGGCAGGCAGCGACACAGGCACTGTGGACAGTCGCCAAGACTCCAAGCAGCAGAGCACTGAGCAACCAGAAGCATGTGAGTGATTCGTATGGGGCTTGGGGATGGGGGCTGGCCCAACAGAGACTGGGGGGGCGGGGCGGGGGGCAT
>QEPC01007467.1:1239924-1253622 GCA_003113815.1 Sphenodon punctatus
GGGGGGGAGGGGGTCCCGCTGTGCGCTCTGCATTTTACAGTTTGTGTGTGTAATGTGTGTATACCATGGCAAAAACACACTTTGCCATGTGTTTTTGTGGGTGGGTTTCCTGCTTTGCCATTTGGTTTTTCTGGGTGGGTTTCCTGCTTTGCCATGCGAGTCACAGAATTTTGCCATATGGGTCGCAGAATTTTCCATTTTGGGTCGCAGAATTTTGGAAAATATTTTGCAGAAGAATCGGGGTCCTGTGTATATTCCCCTGTTTCCACACTCCTGCACGATCCCTCTCCTTGGTTCCCTTGTCTCTCAGTCTAGTCACACTGTTACCACTTCCATTCTCTGGCGACCTGCCCTAGTTTTCCCCACTTCCCTCCAGTTCTCTAGAACCCCTAGTATCTATTCCTTGTCCCCTTACCTCTGGCACTCCCAGTGTTACCCCTTGGATTATAGTGTGTTGCTCTTGCTTTCCCATTCCCTTTTCTTCCCTTTCCTTAAGTATTGCTTCTGCAGTGACTCAGTTCCCTGTGATGGACTTACAGTCCAGGCTTTTTAACCCAGCCATATAGGCTCCTCAGGGAAAATCTTACACCCCTTGGTGTACGTCTTAAGAGGCTGAGAGATACAAAGTAGTAACGTGATATTTTTTATTGGACCAACTCCAGTTGGTGGAGGTATGCAAGCCTTTGGACCTCACAGGGTCCAAAATGAACCTGGGGTTCATTTTGTAACCCCAGGCAGATCTGGGGTTACAAAATGAAGAAACAAAGGGTGTTTTCACACAAGACACTCTCCACCCACTACCCACTCACCTCCCACATGTTACAAAGCACCCACAGGGCAACACTGCAACATGTATAGTGGGTGGGTAGTGCGTGAAAGTGTCTTGTGTGAAACTGGCCAAAGCAAAGCGGAAATATACACAGTGGTGGGGTGTGTGCCCATTGAATTCAGAGGGAGGGGAAGGGAGAGAATGAGGGAGGGAGGAGATTGCAATACAAAAGGGGAAATACAACAAAGTATAGCTATTGATAGTAAATAACTAAAAGTTACCTGTAACTGTAGACAGTGGGGCCGATCCCATGCTCCATGCATGGTGCATGGGGGTTGGGGGGGGGAATTGCATGCACCCCAGTTATTGGGGGATTGTGCCATGCACACATGCATGGAACCCACTTGCACAGCGTGGGGAGGTAGGTTTGGGATTGCAACCAGTAATAGAATTTACAAATTACTGTAATGCCTGAAGAAACAGAACAAAGGAAAGGTATAAATGTTATTGATCCCTTGTCTCTCCCTATGTCCCCTCTCCTTGGGTGTTTTCAGACGAAATCAATGAATTAATCCCCCGCTGGGATGACCTGTCACGCCCTAACAGACGTGCCGGAGGATCCCGGCGGGAAATCGGGGAGGAGACGGGGCCGTGTGGCGCAACATGCGCCCACATGGCCCCGCCCCCTCCATGGTCCCCACCACCTGCCCTCTGGGGAGACGGGCAGCCAATGTGGCCGCAGCGCTCTCCTGCTATGGCCATGGGCCGGAATCCCTGCGGGGATTCCGGGCCGTGGCCACCGTCCAGACGTGATGGCGGGTGTCACCATGGTGGGGAATCGCCTTCACCATGCGACGGCCTCCGGCCCCACCACTTCGGCCGCTCACGTGGTGAATGTGATTCCCCGCCATGGTAACATCTGGGGGGGAACATCCGTTCCCCCCAACAGACGTTACGTGGTCCAAGCCACCACAAGGAATTGACTGTGGTTGACATTGACCACGTAACGTCTGAAAATACCCCTTGTCTCCCCCTCCATGTCTATTAGATTGTAAGCCGTAGGCAGGGACTGCGTCTATCTTATTGTTCTGTAAAGCACCAGGTACATAGCTGGCGCTATACAAATGCTTATAATAATAATATTAATAATTAATAATTAATATAAAGGGTGCAATGAGATAAAGTGCAGATGTCCATTGTTCTTAGAGTGAGAGGAGAGAATGAGATAGGAAGGGGAATGCAAAGCAAAAAGAGAACTACAACAAAATGGTAGCTATTGATAGTAAAAAACCAACAACTTAAAGTTACCTGTAACTGAGACAGTGTTAGGATTTACAAATTACTGAATGGCAGAAACAGCTATGACCAAAATAGAATGTATTGTTCTTCGTGGGAGGTGGGGAAAGTAGCAATTCAGAAGGAGAATATAATAAAGTAAATAGGTTTTGGTAAATGTAGTGATAAGTATTTACAAATTTCTGTAGTAGCTTGTGAAGCCTATGTCCAAACTTCGTCCATTATTTTTCATATCTAGTAGAGCTATGATTATTTTGTTCCCAAGCTCACCTTTTAAAAGTGTTGCACAGGTTTCCCTTTAAAACCAGGAAAGAGAGGTCCTTAATAGGACTTGGGAGAAATGAATGCCAACAGTAGAATCTGAAGCATTGGTGTCTCAGCTCCCATTCCCTGTTCTCACTTATCCCTTCCTCCGCTCCTTTCCTTACACCCTGTTTCTGATGGAAACAGCATTCCCAGTGATTTGTCATCTATTTATTTAATAATTTCTACCCTGCCCCATTCAGTCTCACAGCAGCTCGGGGTGGCTTACATAATTTAAAAGAGATAAAAACTGATAAAAATATACAAAAATATACAAAAAGGGGGGTATTTCTGGCCTACCCACAGGCGGTCTCTTAGGGAGGTGAGTATAAAAGGGGTGGTAGCAAAATGCTAGGAAATTACCTGCAGCCCCACAGAATCAACCTGTGCTGGGAACAGCAAGCTGTGAGCCCTTTGGCCACACATGCCCTGCCCGCTCCTAGAGGGCCTGTCAATGGGTATTTTCAGACGTTACGATATCACAGTGAACCACGGTGAATACCCACCTGTGGTCATTGTGTCTTGAACGTCTGTTTGGCGGCCGCCAGATGTTTGCCACAGTCAATACCCGCATGGGGTCAATTTGAACCACGCTTCCCGGGCTAGCGGGGGGAATGTCCTGGGAAGCATGGTCAAAGAGATCCCCAGTGGGGACCAAAAAAAAGTAACATCTGGCCGGGCGCCACGGCCCAGGATCCCCAGCGGGATCCCGGGCCATGGCGAATCTGGCCCGACACGGCGGCTGAATTGGTCCCACTGCCTGCCCGTCTCCCCGGAGGGCGGGCGGTGGGAGCGTGGAGGGGGCGGGTCCATGCAACTGCACGTTGCGCTGCACGGCCCTGCCCCCTCCCAGATTCCCCGCTGGGATCCCCCCGGCATGTCTGTTACGGCGTGACGGGGTGACCCCGGCGGGGAATAAATGGGGTGATTTCGGTATGGGGCCAATGGGCCCCGTAACGTCTGAAATCACCCACAATTGGAGCTCTCTCTCCCTGGACTGTGAGGAGAGAAGGCAAGACCCTGCCCTTTCCCTCCCCAGGGTGATCCCCACCAGGAGCTGCCTCCTGTCCCTTCCTGGGGTGCCGCTGACTCCAGGCAGCAGTGAGGTGTTTGACAGCGACTGCCCCTCCACTAAAACGGACAACTGTCCATATGTCGCATAGAAAAAACACATTTCTCATGAATTGTCGATATTGATTAGACAGGCCCTGTCCATATTTTAATATTTTCAGAGGAGGCCACAGTGGGGAGACTGAACACTGCAGGTTCAGGAAGGAGGAGAGTTTCAGGGACTATGGGGGTGCAGAGAGAGGGGGAGGTGAGGGGTGCTACAGAGGCAGGAGGAGTGTATAAAGGAAAGAAGGGATGTGGGATAGGCAAGGGAGGATAGTTAGGGGAGCCATAAAAGCTTCCTAGGTTAAGAGGGGGCCCCACATCACTATTTTGCACACCCCAACTTCCTTATATTAGATCTGGCACTGCCCCACCCTATCCATTCCTCCCACTGCCTTGAGTCCCCTTCTCCTAGCACCCAATATCCCCACTCTACCCATCCCTCTCAGCTCCTAGGACAAACAACTGGTGGCCTTTGGCTCATGTCAGATAAACCAGCAAGGCCTTCCCAGTCAATCCAGCTGGGCTGGGTGCCTTCTGATGGTGAATAGAGGAGATAAGTGACTGTGCCTCCTCTTCTTCTGTCTGGTAGTGACATGGAGAGAGAGGGGGCCGGAAACAGCATGCTACTCAGCAGTAGTAGGGAAAGAGGAAAGACGGGCTGCGAAACACGGAAATGACATGCTGCCTGGTTGTCCAGATCCCGTTCCAAGCCAAATACCATAGTGCAGTAATTGGGGACTAGTTTGGAATCCTGAATGTGTTTTTGGGTACATTCAGGTTCACTTGGAACCTGAATGTATGGTTCTTCTGCCCTAAACAAAATATTAGAACACTCCCTTCTCCACCCCCCCACAGCCCTCCACATACACTTGCTGTCATGCAGGGGTGAATGCCATAGTGCAAGCCCCAAGCTGTTGCTCTTTTAAAGTTGGCACCCAAAGCATTGTCCTACTTTGCCTATGCACTATAGTGAGGTGTGCCCCTGGGGAAAATAATGACAGAGGCTGGGAGCTTGCTTAAAGTTATGGAAAATCAGGACTTGTCCAGGAGAGCCAGGTCACAAGACTCAAGCCTGGGTGCCCAGGATGGGGCTACCCTGTCACCCAGGAGCCAGGAGAAAATGAAGACGCTTGCCCCACCACCATGGAACTGACCACAGCTAGGGAGAAGGGCTGGTGGGCTACAAGGGTAATGATGTGAACTAGGGTTAATGGTCTGGACTGTGCACTTCTAGTGTTATGAATTTGATCGGGAAGAAACATTGGAAACTATGCTTCCTGGGAGCCTGATCCTGCACAACATGTGACTGGAGAAGGCGAAACTATTAGTGGAGAGGTGACCCTGCAGAGGCAATAAGAATCTCTTCTCTCACTACCAATAAACAGTATCTCCTGGTGTTTTATATAGTAGTTGTTTAAACATAAAGAGGAATGCTATATAGTGGTGGTTTATGACAGGCAGGAGGGAGTTATGGAAACAGAATATAGTTGTTCATAGGTGTTTGGCTAGAGTGCTGTGATGCAAGTCTCTGCTCCTGTGAAAGTGGCGTTGGAATTTTATTTACTGATGTCCTTGTCTGGCACAATCTCTGGTTCGGTCAGGCTAGCTTAATGATTTTCATGGGATAAGGCTGTGTCTTTCATTTTTCTCCTGCTTCTGGAGAAAAATATTCAAGACCAAGGGGTGGGGGGAGGAGAGGAAAGGGGAGGGGAGAAGGACTTCCAGGGACAAAAGGATAATGTAACCTTTGAAAATTTGCTAAAGCCTAAGATTTGTCAACTCAGACATGACGTGCAGTCTCAGTTTAATTAAAATTTAATTTTTCTTTGCACATCTTCTTCTCTAAAGGTCTTGAGAAGTAATTATTTCCAATATCAATTGACTTAGAGGAGCAATCCCAAATCAGAATAAGCAGCTTAAGGAAGTTTGTCTTGTTCCTGGTTAAACATTCCTGCGGTGCAGCCGTGTAAGCTGCTTGCGGTAATAAAACCCAACTGAAATAATGGGCTTGTGTCTGCGGGCACAGACTTGGCATGGCTGAAGAAAACTTCTCAAATGGCTCTGAGCCTCTTACATTCTCAGAGAAAACTTTCCCAAATAACATAGTGAAGGTGGGAAAATGAAGTGAAGGCTCAGTCTTGTGCCTCCAGGGTTTTTTCCTCAGTAAAAATATCAACATGTTGCAGGTTTTGAGAAGAATACATTGAAACAAGGTGGCAATTTTTCCTTGGGTTATACTGTAGTGGATGTGTATATATAGCCACATGTAAACATGTTGTTTATGCACTGCAATGTGGAGCAGAGCAGAACTTCTGTTAAAAATAAATACATAAATAAATACCGTTCAGACAGAATAAGTGATTTCAAGTTGGAGAGCTAAATATAGAGGCACCCCAAAAAATCAGTGGCCACAAATGAATATGTAATTGTCAGCAACCTCCCCAAGAGTAAGGATGGAGCTAATATTGTTAGAAGTTCCAAACCTAGCTCTGGTGTTGATCAAATGATTCTTTTGTCTAGCGATGATCTTGTTATTTTAAATTATTATGGCTATTCACGTGAAAACAAAGCACTGCATATCCTTTGGACCTAGAATAATGCCTGGGCTAAACAAAACATGCCTACTACATTCTGCATCATTTTACATAAATCAGATATACCATAGATAACTGCTGGGAAGCACTGACCCTTCCCCTTCCCCTTCCCTCTCACCTCCCACCAATCTCTTGGGGCTCATTCACACATTGTAAAGTCACCAATTGTTCAGTAATCTGGTGTTGTCTGCATTTCAAAGGGCCACCCCTTGCATCAGGTGGCAGAAAACCAGGGATCACTGAGGAGGAATGGTGTAAGGATTTTGTGCAGAATGTGTGATGCGAGACTACCTAGTCCAAAAATGTTGTGTGAATGAGCCATTGGGACCATGTGGAGGTGGTGCCCCATCTCCTTCCTCGGAGGTAGGGTTAAGGCAGAAACCAAAGAGGAACTAGAGTGGCTGCAGAGACAGCCATATTCTACGTACTATTTCAACAATCGTCTTTCCCTTGGGCTCAAACAGTGGAGCCTCTTACTCCAGTTAAGTGTGTCATCTAAGGACTTTTGGTGTTGCTGTCCAGAGGTGACTGGGGATGAGGGAAGGAGAATCAAGCTGTTTTCAGATGTCTTGTGGCATCACTAGTATTGATTAGGCCTGCTTTTCTTGAAGGAAATTGCCTGCGTATAGGCTAGACGGCAGCCTCTGTGTCCTTGAGAAAGGACTAGGCCAACAGAAAGAGTGTTGCCACCAAGAAATTGGTGGGGTGGTTATGGCCGAAACTGGTACCTGCAAAAATTGGTATACCTGATGAAATTGTGGATACCTGAGTCATTTCAGATGGAACCCAGATAGCAACTTGGGGAAGTTGCTGACAATGATGTTACACTCATTACCAAAATATCATGCATTACCAAAATATCATGTTCTGCTACCGAGTTACTGTTGTTTTATTTTCTGCCATTTTACTAAGTTACCAATGTAGCATTTTCCATCCATATCCATTCATGGTTCCACAGCCCCTTTTGGTGCATGTGTGTGTGCACAATGATGAAAGATGCAAAAACAGTAACATGGTAAATTGTAGGGGTGGGAATTCCGGTTCTCCCAAGATCCAATATTGCCAGTAATTGGGTGTATCGGCTTAATCTGATAAATCCGATATTTACCTGTACCAGTATACCGGATTTTTAACATTGGCTGTGGTATCAGATTTTTTATGTTGCAGCCATCAAAGTCAATAGCCGCAATGTAAAAAATCCGGTACCGTGGCCAATGTTAAACATCCAGTATGCCGATACTGGTAAATCCGGTACCAAGGAGATCCGATACCGGTACATCCGGTATCCGGTATTCTCCCCAGTGTCCCACCCCTAGTAAATTGGAATGGGTCGATTAAAAATCAGTTATTTGGTTACAGTTAGGGCTGTAGAAGAATGTCGCAGCGGTAGCTATTTCCGCTGGAAACAGCATTTCTGCAATTAGTGGTACGGCGTGGCAGAGGCTTTCATTCCTCTAGTTTCATTCCGCTACTTTTGCAGTTCCGCTAATTTCATTCCACTGCTTATACAGGCTTCGCAAAATAGCGGAAACATGACATTTTCGCTACTTCTGCCATTCCGTCAGCGCCACAAAATAGTGGAACAGCGGTTTTCCGACAGTTTCTGCAATTTTTCCACAATTCCGCAATTTGCAGAATGCTGGCGGAATTAGCGGAATGTCCGCAGAAAAGCCGCGGTGTGGCGCGGGCAATTCCGAAATGGCGGAATGGAATCGCGGCACGGTAACAGCTGCTACAGTATCACCTCTAGTTACAGTAATACTCACTATTTTATGCAGTTGGTTACCCATCTCAGTATGCAGGTACCAATAGGGCAACTCACTAATATTCAGAATTGCAGGTATTATCAATGGGTTTAAAATTTGGTGCCTGTTTTAGCTCTAAGGGTGGTGTGTGTGCATTTTTCATTTCTCTCTCAATTAAAAGATTAGCAAACTGAAGAGACTTGATTCCATGTGTATTCCAATATTTTTAACAACTGAAACAGTCATTGGCAGAAAAGGTTTTTTTAATGCTTGCTTGTGTTTTCTCAAAAGACTAATTGAATCTGAAATCACCAGGGTGTGCATATACCAACCTGCGTAATTGATATGGTCATTACTTTTAGTCTTTCCTTCTCCTCCATCCTGCTGTTACTTTAAACCCACCTGCTCTACCTTGTCTTAAATTTAGATTGTATACACTTCAAGGACAGTTTGTGTCTGTCCAGTACTCAGCACTGTTGATCTCCAAGTCAGATTAGGCTTTTTTTATGCTACCAGAATATAAATAAATTCTTAGATCAAAAAACCTTTGGTTTAAGACCTTTTAAAACAACAACAACAACAACAACAAAAAAACCCACCTTTGGTTTGGTTAAGACTCTTACAAATTCATTCATGCTCCAAAAAGCATGGAAATTATAAATTAAGGCTCCTGTCTTAATTTCTGTGCCATGTAAGCAGTAAAGACATTGTACAGTCTCACATATTGTGCTCACTTACTACTTAGGTTCCATGCACCCACACATTTTGTCTTGGTCTTGCAGCCCCAATCCACTTCCTCTGCAGGTTGGGGGCAACACTGAAGCTGTGAACAGCAAGCGCCTCCCTGCCCGAACATTATGGACTTTATCTCCGTCTTCACTATGGCCACATTTTTCCTTCATTGATAGCTTCTGTCTCAGGCAGCAGCTCAAGCGTATCTACTCGCTGCACAGGTGATAATGGGCAGGTGAACATTTGCCCTCTTACAACAGGCAATGAGGTATTATATTGTATTGTGGGTATGGGAGAACTGATGGTAATACTGCTGCTTACAATCAGATTCCTCTGCCTCTGCACTAATTCTCCTTCGTTCCATAACACCCACCCACCCCTTCCTCAGTACTCACAAAAATCATCCCATGGACTCAGTACAGCTATTCATTTTGAAATGGCATTTCTTGCCACATATTTTTAAGTGGACCATTGCTACAATGTAGCAAAATCTCATGGCAGAAGATCTGTTTTTCCAGTAAGTCTAAAGGTAAGTGAGTGATCACCCTTGAGCAATAATTGAAGACACAGCATTTTCCAGAAACTCCTACGCCACTTCTCCTTCACTCCCTGCTTCCTGAAGCCTCCTGGCCTGATATTCTAGAAAGGACACATCTCTATCTAACAATTTTTTTAAAAGAACATGCTGTGTTTGTACTGCAACCCGGGACATAGCAAGGCTTTAAAGGGCCCAGGCTAAGGCCACAATTATAGGGCCCCCTATGTGTGACTCAGAAGTAAAATAATATCACGGTATACAAAATAGTTATGATATAATATTTTTCAAATATAAATTTTTCAATCATACTTTATTTTATTTTTTTAAGTGGGGGTTGCAGCTTGTGAAAGGAATGCAAGGACTGAGCTGGGACTTGAGAGGGGCATGGATTTGTATGGGGATGGAGCTTGGGGGGTTCAGGGCCTGGGATGGAGATTGGGGTTTGTGACTGGAAGTGTGAACTGGGATGATGCTTGTGGGGGTATAAACTTGAGTGGGGTTTTAGCTTGTGGGGGATTATGAGGCTGGGACAGAAATAGGGGGTTGCAGGTGGGTGGTGCGAGCAGGTATGGGACTTGGGGGGTATAGACTTGAGTAGGAATTTGGCTGGTGGGGGAATGCAACACATCAGCACATCTTTGTGGAGGAATGATGCTTAAATATTATACAACCACAGCACAGCCTCGGTCTTACAGACTCGGACATTATCTAGGTAGGAAACAGCAAGGTTAGCCCTGGGTGTCTTTAGACATAACGTCAATGGGTATCTGTGTGTTTTGACCTTGATATGAACACCAGTTTGGCCCTGTGTTTACCATGTGGTGCTGCTTAGACACACAGCCCATCTTGGGGCAAATCGGTGTTTTGCTCTCCACCCGATCTTAGCACGCAAGCATTGCTGCCTCATTCCCCATGTTGTACCTGCTAACACACCACACAATATCATTAGATACAACGTTGGCCACATGTTCAGCCGGAACACGGAAATTGTTTTTGTGATGCAATGGTGTTCACATCGTATGTTCAATGGGTGGCCAAATTGGTGTTGGGGTTTTTATGGTGCTTACACACAATGGCCAAACATTATTATTTATTATTATTATTATAAGCATATGTATAGTGCCAGCTGTGTACCTGGTGCTTTACAGAACAATAAGATAGACGCAGTCCATACCTACGGCTTACAATCTAATAGACACGGAGGGGGGAGACAAGGAGAGGGGGCATAGGGAGAGACAAGGGATAAATAACATTCAAGCAGATGCGAAATCTCAGGTGCACGTGTTTGGCTTGGTTGCAGTTAGGCAGGCATCTGCGGGGAGGGCAGACAGTAAATATTGAGAGTAAAGTTCTAACAGGCATCGGGAAAGGCGGCAAGGAAGAGGTGGGTTTGAGGAGGGATTTGAAGGTGCGGAGGTAGGAGGCAAGGCGGATGTGGGTAGGGAGGGAGTTCCAGGTATGGGGGGCAGCAAGGGAGAAGGGACGAAGGCGGTTAGGGGAGCAGGGGAAATGAGGGAGAGTGAGGGAGGGGACAGAGGAGGAGCGGAGAGTGCATGCAGGAGTGTGTAAGGAGATTAGGGCTGATAGGTAAGGGGGAACCAGGTTGTGAAGGGTTTTGTAAGTGAATACCAGGACTTTGTGAAGGATGCCTTGGGGAAGGGGGAGCCAGTGAAGTGTACTTAGGGGTTTTGTTTGACACTCGATCTTTGTTATGTCTAAAGACACCCCCTGTCTCCCAAATCTTTCTAGACCCAGTATTTCACTGACTCTGACCCTGATTGTTATCATCTGGATATAAACTGCCAGTAGCCCCCTACTGTCCACATTCTTCCTGTTTTCCCCATCTCCAATGAATTATATAGGGAAAGTAGGGGGAAAGCTGCCTCCTGCTCTTTTCAGCTTCCGGGTTTCCCCCAACCTGCAGAGGAAGAGGACTATGGGGACTGAAAGACCAAGGCAAAGTGTGGGTACATGGAGCCTAAGTTGTAAGTGAGCACAATATGTAGAACTGGACAACATCTTTACTGCTTGTAATGGTGTGCAAGTTAAAGTGGGAGCCTTAACTTACAATTTCCATATTTTTTGGTGCATGGCTGAATTTGTAAGAGCCTTAGGATGTTTTCAATCATTACATGGGAGGGGGGGAACTTGCACAGTTGTGACCATAGCTCTGTAATTGCAGAGTGTAACGGGGTAGTGGTGTTGCAAGGTAAGTGTTGTCAGGATTAGGGCCCAAGAGTCTGAGTCACTTTAGGGAATTAGCAAAACTTCTTTATTTACATGGGCATAGTCCATATACTCTATCTCCACCATATACAAGTGTCTGTAACAAGCCCAAGTCTAGCCAGTGTAGTGAAAGATTGCAGAAGACCCATTGTACACCGGTGGAGCCAGTTAGGAACCCTTATATGTCTCATTCGGCCTACTCTTGCTTTTGAATCCATCTTGTTTGCCATGAGCTGTATGTATGCCTCTTTGGCAGCCTATGTTGTATTCCATCCCATAATAGTTGTGCAGAATAGAATACCAAGGCCTGCTAGAACTGTAATGTTATGAGAAGCTTCCTTATCAGTAGTAACTGAGCCTGATACCAAGAGGAAGGTTTCCTAATTGGGAGTTGAATGACTCAGGCCAGGAGGAGGCACATTTGTAATAGTTAATTGTTAGCACATGCACAGTGTTTGCATAGTGGGTTTGTGAAGCTAGAATACTATAAAGGCAGAGAAACCGGAAACCCACATTGAAACTTCACTGTGCAGAGGTGCTGAGAGGTGTGGCAGAACCTGAGGCCCACTCGGGGATCATCTCGCAGCCATTGTTGTGGTTCCCCGGCTTGCAGAAAAGAATGTGAGATGCTTTCTTTTTCCTTTTTATGCTTTGTATTTAATAAAATAGCTTTCTTCGTACCATTTTGTCTGAGTCCAAAAAAACAAACAATGTTAAGACAGCCAGGTAGCAATCTTCCAGCAGGCTCTCATGTTCAACTCAGTCTTCTAGGAACCAGGATTCTCAGGTCAGCTTCATGGTCTCCTTCAGTTATCCAACAGAGAGGTGTTTCCAGGTAGAAACTGACTCTCTTCTGGCTCTTCCTCTCTTTTATATCCGGGAGTGGGTGTGGCTATCTCCACACTCTGGAACTCTTAAAGGGCCCAGAGCCCAACTGTGGTCCACTCTGCCACACAGGGATTAGTGCCTGTGAGAATGCACTAATCTCCTTTTATCACGAGAGAACACTTATGCATTACTAGGTCCCCAAATGTAACATTTATAAGGATGCATGTTATGTGATAAAAGGGGATTAGTGCATTCTCACAGGTGCTAATCCCCACAATTACAGAGCTGTCATCATGAGTGTGCAAGATTCCCCCCTCCCATGTAATGCCAGAAAGCAGCCTTAACTCCTCTCTTAAACTGAAGGGTTTTTTTATCGAAATATTTCTGTTTTTGAAAGGGGAATGCACTAAATTCCCCCTGCTGCTGCAGTACCAACTTGAGTTTGATTGACTGCCAATCAGCAAGTTTCCCTTTCAGCTCAAATTTTGTCAGTTTCACCAGTGGGATTTTTTTAAAAAAAAAAGTATACCTGGACGTTAGGGCTGATGCGGCAGCAGATGTTACCGCACCGCGATTCCATTCCTAAACCTCGGCATCCCACGTTGCACCTCTCAGAATTCTGCGCGGTACTCCACGATTCTGCGTTTCTTCCGCTACAAGAATCTGCAAATGCGGCATGTATGTGTTTCACTGATTTGCTGATCATTACAGTTGTCATATAAAATCAGCGGTCTTTTCCCGCATTCCGCCAATTTAATATATGAGACACAGCCATGAGCGCTTATCGCTGTTCCGCGAAGGGAGTATGACTATTTTGTGCTTCCGCTGCAGCGCTGTGCTGTGACGCTGTCACGCTGTCACTGACTACTGCTGGTGCTGTGCTGCTGTCTGTGTGTGTCTCTCTGTACCACAGTAACTGCTCATTCTTCTCAATACATACATGCATGTATAACATGTTCTTGTTGGGAGCTGAAGGAATGGTGTTTTTATTATTTTTCAAATTGATCTTTTATGTAAAGATCTGCAAAGAAAAGTTTTTTGTCCAAAAGTCATGTTGGGAGTTTAAAGTGACCCGTGTCACTTTAAATGAGGGCAATTTAAAGTGACCGTTCACACAGCCTATGGCTCACCACTTAAGCGATGCTGCCTGAGTGTAACTATGTAAATAGCATAGCTGTTAAGGTTCCCACTTGTGATACAATTCTTAGGTGGCATTCCTCATGCTCAAATCCCGGTTGTTCTATTTAACTTAATTTTAAAAAAAAAAAATATTGTTACATTAGTGTTACTGTTTTGTAATAATATAATTATTATAGTTATATTATAGTTAATGCTATAAATATAATAGTACCCCGCAACAACACACGCAAACAGTAGGTGCTGGAAGGAAACTCTTTGTTCCTTGTAGTTTGGCTACAACTAAACTTGCCAGCCAGCCAAGTGAACTGGCTGCCTGTCTAATAACTGTGTGGACTCACTTAAAGCAACTATAATCCCCTTGTGTCAACTATAATCCCCTTGTGTCTTGTGTCTGCCTAAAAAGCCCCACAC
>QEPC01007467.1:1275384-1290663 GCA_003113815.1 Sphenodon punctatus
GGGCTCACTCTGCAGCAGCAGCAGCGATTGGACTGGGAGATAAAGCTGTTTGTTTACAAACAGCTCCTCTGCCCATGTGCTGATCAGAAGGTTGTTGCCTTGTAAAGAAGGTTTTTCGAGATGGCTCCCAACATTCTCACAACTGAGTTGTGCATGTTCACCCTATTCAAATAATAGCCACATGATGGTCTCAAGCTTCTGTAGTATAAAAAGTGCTCTCCCCCTCAGAATGACAGTTCCTTCCAACCCTTTCTAAAAATAGATGGAAAAAATTCTATGCGAGGCTGGAAGGGTGGGTATTTATGAGACTGTTCAGAGCCATCTCAAAGAACCTTATTTACAAGGTAGCAACCTTCTGTTCTTCTTCGAGTGGCTCCTCACATTCTATTTTTACTAAATATGAACGTGCTTGTGTGATTAAGTATTCTTAATAGCATGCAGCTATTTTGATGTTGCCCAGAGGTTTTATGTTTTAAATATGTGAACAGGATTTTTTTATTCTGCTATGGCACTACCACGGATGGAGAGAGAGCGAATTGTCCTACTGGAGTCCCATCCACTTACTGGATGAGATGCTATTCTCTGCACTGACTGCCCTGGGAGCAATGGATTGAATTTAAGATTGCGCTGTTGGTTTTCAGGGCCCTGAACAGTATAGCCCTGGCTATATTTGAGACCTGCTCCTGGACCACACACTGATGGTTATCTGTGCTCAGAAACCACCCGCTGCCTGAGACTTATTTGTTAGCCAAGTGCTTGTAAGATCAAATGCTGATTTCCCTTAATGTGTTTTTCCTCCCTTGTTACCTTCCCCTTTTAAATTGTTATTTTTAGACAAATTTATACTTTAAATGGATTTACTATTTTATTATATTTTTATGCTGTGAAGTGCTTCAAGCTCCATTTGGGAGGATAGGGTGGTAATAAAATAATAATAAAAATAATTAATAATTAATAATTGATAAATAAATTAGTCATAGTCTTTTATTATTAATAAATATATTATCTTGATTCCCTCAAAATACGATCACCTGGCATGGCCACCCTTAGGGCCATGCAAAATTCTTTCAGTTCAGTTTTAGATACATAGTTTTCCTGTTATTTTTGTGAAGAAAGAGGTGTCTGTAGATGCATGGAAGTTTTTTCAACGTGTCCATTTATTGCGAAGATCTCAGCCTGCCAATGCTTGAGCAAATAGGCAACAAAATACTCAATAAAGTAAGACAGTAGTTTCTCAGGATTGAATCTTACATTGATAAATAATACCTGCTGTACAAAGGGAAAATATGGTGAAAATTAAATAGCTATTTTCCCAGATTGTTGCTTTGTGCACAGTCCTCCTGGGGTATTAGACTGCACAGAGATCTAACATCCTTGAGTGGGAATGTATTCTATATACTGAACAATGCAAAGTTGGCCTGTGAAAAGATGTGAATTCCCAAAATCAAGGAGGGGGCGTGGAGGAATGGTTATTAGCAAACTCTGACCTTTCTAATAATATTCATTTTAATTGTTCCCTGGTTAAATTCTCTGCAGGCTTTTCTCTGGTTTACAAAGGACACTGATAATCAGCATTTCATTGTGTTTCAGAACAATTTAGGGATGACTTGAAATAAAAGATTTGCATTTTGTAAGAACCAAAACCAGAGAGAGAGCTTTAAAAAAAACAAAAAAAAACCACCAAAGAAGTCATGATTTCATTTCATCAACATTCAAGGGCTTTTTCATATTTGGGATTGTAGAAATAATAATAGTCCTAATATCATCCAGCTTCTAAAATGTGAGGACTATTTTATTTTTTTACTAGTGCCCTTGTAGGTGAGAAAGAAGAGGAAAATAAAATAGTATTTAATGTCTGGATTCCTCTCTTAACTTCTATGTCTTACAAGAGTGTTTAAAGGGCATTTTGAAGAGGTGTCCAACTTGCCTATTTTTCTCTGCTGCTTGTTAGTTTTTAATAATTCAAGCCCAGCTGGGTTACATCTGAGTATCAATATTTGATGTTCAAGATCACTACAATATAGTGTTCACTGTACTCCCTTGGATGAGCATTCAGACTAGCATGCATTCAGTTCCTGCATCAAACTCAAAGACAAAGGAATTTGCATGCAGGTACAGTGGATGACAGAGGTTGTGCATGTCAACAGAGTCAAAGACAAAGCATCAAGTGCATGTGTCCCTATTCTGCACTGCACGAGCCCTAGAGTAGGTCTGGTTGAAACTGCAGGCAGACTCTTTATAGAGGAAATCAAATCAGCAATGATTAAATGTGTTAAACTGTAGCAGGATGGGAAAATAACACCCACCCATCCCTCACCACATCAGTCCCATTTAGGGATTCGTTTCTGATCTGCTGATTGGTTACCAAAAAACCCTAAAACAAAAACCTATGCTCCCATTCAAGGTTATATTTTGGAATTATTTACTTGAGATCGGACTAATCAATCAATGTGGGATATTCCAGAACATCATATGCAATGTGCTGGAAGCAGCATGGAGTGAAGGAGGGAGCCTGTTGCACCAGCACACTCTGGCAACACCTCAGAAGTCAGAATTGAAAAATAAGAAATGGATTGACGCTTGCTCTAAATTTCTGGTTTTGGGGGGTTCGGTTCTTTCTAAGTTCATTTCTTTTTTGTTGTTGTTTTGGTTTTTCAGTTCAGTTCTTTCCCCAGACAAGTCAATGGGAAATCTGTTCCCAATGGGAAAGGGAACCAGACCAAAAAGGGAACCCAACTGAAGTGAACCGTTCAGGTCCGGAACCAAACCCCCCCCATCCCTAACCCTCACCACCCCCATCCCCTGGGACAGGGGGTCCAATTTCTCCCAACCCCATACCACTACCGGCCTTGGAGGGTGCGGGTGAGGATTCACAGTCAAGTTACTAAGATACACACACCTGGGGCCTTGGCAGCTGTACTTACCAGTCTCAGTGGATGGAGGTGAGAATCCTCCGCCACCAGCTCACCGCTGTTGATGGAGGCCTCCCAGCACTGTCAGGCCCCCTCACAGTGCTGTGCTGCTGGCCCACTGGGACTATCAGAGGCCTCCACAGCTGCTCCTTATTCAGGAGTGTCTTTCCTATTCCACGCGAGCGCCTGCATCCCTTTGGCACCAGCTTGTGGTGTGAGCCTTTGTAGTCATAGTGCCTTCTGCTTTTGTGCCAGTGCTACAAATCTCTATCCCAGTCCTCCCCACCTTTTGAAGACAAGTCTTACATCCAGTAGCCCCGGAAACTCTAGCCTTGGCCAAATGCTCCCCTTGCAAGGTCAGAACAAAAGGGAGAGAGGAGACCCCATTCTAAAAAGAGTGAGGTGGGGATTGGTCCCACCCATCTAACTGGCCCACAACCCTGGGACCCTAAACCGTCTGTTTAATCCACACAGGCAGGTCTTCATATAGGAAAAGATAATATCTCAGGGATCTCCTAGCAGACATTCATTGCCAAACATGCAGCGGTGAATAATATCCCCCTTCCCCGTCTCTCTTAGATTGTAAGGCCCTTGGGGTAGGGACCAGTCTATGGGTGATTTCAGACGTTACAGCTGGGCGCTTTCACCACGGACCGTGGGGTGGTTCAGACCATGGCCGGGGGTGAAGGGGTGAGCCAACAGACGTTCCCCCCTTCTCTCCAGACCGTGGTCCGAACCACCCCATGGCCTGTGGTGAAAGCACCCGGCCGTAACGTCTAAAGGGGCACACTCCCCGGAGGGGGAGGGACCACGTGGCACAGCATGCTGCCACATGGCCCTGCCCCCTGCGGTCCCCAGCGGCCCTCCCCCCTTCCGACGGGCGGCGGCAGCGGCCAATCTAGCCGTTGCCGCAACCATGGGCGGGGTGTGTGTGGAATCCTATTGACTGCAGTGAACGGTAAGTAACCAGATGTTATTTTCCGTTTACCATGGCCTTGGTGGCCATTCACCACACTTCTCGACCTCCCCGTGTCCGGGGGTCTAGAAGTGTGGTGAATGCAAACGCGGCCTGCGTTTGACTGTGGTGCACATCTGGCGGAGAGCCAACAGACGTGCACCACAGTCAAACGTGGGCTGTTGAATGCCTCCAACGTAACGTCTGAAATCACCCAATAACTACTGATGGATGGTACAGTGCCAGGTACACCACTTGTGCTATATAAATAATAATACTAATTAATAATAACATTTATTATTATTTTATTATTGTTTAATATATAAACAATTTGGTAATATGCATCCATAACTATTGGAATGTATCTGACCACTCCATTCCTTGTCTGAATGTTCCTTTCCAGCCACCCAGTGCGGCTTTCCTGACCATTTACAGGACTCACAATAACATTCTGGCCATGTATTATCTCCGTCTGCGTCGCACCAATCACAAACGTGGATTATTGTATCAGTGGATATTTGCAGGTTACTCTCTTCTTTTCTCTCTGGGCCATTCCCAAAACATCTTCCTAAACTTGCAGACTCCTTTTCACACCATCCTCTCTTATTTATTCTTGAAACAGTTCTTGTTATCTCTCTCCTCGCTGAAGGCTTGACAGTGATTTCTGCTCACCTAGCTGTTGAGGGCAGACAAGTGTTTTCACATCCACTAGTGCGATCCTTCTGGAGGGGCCTCCTCAATACCTTTCTGCCAGTTAGACAACCAGTTCCCCCAATGGGACATTAATTTGGTTCTGACTAGACTTATGGTGCCTCCCTTCAAGCCCATGGCGACCTGTTCTATGGAGCACTTTACTTTAAAAATGTTTGGTTTGTAGCCTTAACTTCAGCGAGGCACGTTAGTGACTTGACAGCATTGCGGGCATCCCTGCCATACCTGGTCTTTCATAAAGACAAAATGGACCTTAGGACTGACCCATCATTCATGCTAAAGGTAGTCTCGTCTTTCCATGTGAACCAGGCCATCTCATTGCCAGTTTTCTTTCCCAAATTACAATCACCCAAGAGAGAAACATCTCGACACACTTTGGACCTAAGAGAGCGCTATCCTTTTATATCCACTGCAGAAGAGTGATCAGAGCTTTTAATGTCCTCTTTATTTCAACAAATTGGAGTCCAGGTCTCTTTCCCAGAGAATTTCAAAGTTGATCTTACAATGCATACACATCTGTTACACCCTCGCAGGTACAGCATCGCCAGAGGGGTTGAAATCACATTTTCCAAAGCAGTGGCTATGTTCCTCGCAAGCTTCCTGTAGTAGACATCTGCAAAGCTGCATCATGGCCCTCTGTAGTCTGTAAATACTTTTTACAGACTACTTCCTGGACATGGGAGCACACAGAGATGTTTTTTGGGGGGAAGAGCTATGCTCAACTCCATTTTCTCCTAGAACTCTCCTTGCACCACTCCTACAGTATGTGCATAACTACTTGTTACTTTCCCAACAGTGAGAATTGCGGAGCTCCTCGAAGAAAAAATGTAGGTTATTTACTGGTAACAAGGTTTTTCAAGAGAGTTTAGCATATTCTCACTACCCGCCTATCCATTCCTTCTGGCTTGGAGGGCATATCTGGGTGCTTTTGCCTTTGTCGGCGCACCCCCCAAATGAAGATGAGGACACGCTCAATGGGATCAAATGGCTGCACTCTTTATTTAATATTAACAAATGGAAGGGGGGGATGGGGGCACACCTCCCGCCTCCCCCCCTTCCTGAACTGGGGTCCTTATCTCTAATAACCCTACTAACTACTAATTAACAACCCCCTTTTAGGAGGTCCCCTCTCCTCTCAGTCTCCGCACTCTGTGCGTACCTCTTTCCCATTTTCCATTAATTGAGAGGGTAACCTCCTGTTCCTTCTTTACTATTAACTTACGCCCTGCCTCGTCCCCTGGGTTTCCCCAGGCTGGGCAGGTTGTTCGTGCCTCCCCCATCTCTGGGGTTAATTTCAGCAAAGGTTGAGAACACCTTTACCCGCTGTTTGGCAGATGCTCATCCCAGCAGGTGCGGCCGTCCGTCTCTCCCTTCGGTTGGCCATACAGTGGGCCGCACTGTGGCGACTATGCCATGGACCTTCCCATCTCTGAAGGAGATGCTGCTACCCATGCTATTCTAACTTATAACTTCAAACCTTGTAACTTCAAACCTTGGGCTTACCTCTGCCCATCGCCCACCCCAAAGAGTGTGACATTTGGAACCTACCACCCATCGATTGTTCCTCTCACCTTGTACCAAATCAGCAATTCACTCCGGGAAAGGTGAAAAACCCCTTCGCCCTTTCTGGCCAATTTGGGCTCAGGGAAAATTCCTTTCCGGCTCTAACTCGCAACCAGCTGCAAGCTCGGAGTGGTGCCTTTAAAAGAGGGTGGGTGGGTGCACGTCTTCTCCCCCACTCTAGCCGCGCAGAATGCGGTGCCAGAGCGGGGGATCTAAAATGGCGCCCGGGATCGCACTGGTCTCGCGAGACTCCCGGGTGCATTTGTTTCTGCCCCCATTGCTCTGCAGTGGGGCCCCTCCTCCCTGCCGGCCTGTGCGGCCAAGAAACCAGAGCCGTGTCCCCATCCTTCCCCGCTCAGGGGAGTGGGGGGGGGCAGGCGGTGCCAAACCCCCGCCGCGGCTAATGCGGAGGGGGGATTGCGGTTGGAAGGAACTAGGGTAGGAAGACTCTTCCCACTCCTTTTATCCTCCCCTCCTCTCACGAGATCAAACGCCTGTGTGGAGCAGGGGAGCAGAAGTGTTCAGGCAGAGTCTTTACTCCCTTCTAGATTATTCCAGGCTATCTGCCTGGAAACTGCTGATGAATAGAATTCTGATTGGCCTACGGGGCAGAAAGTAATACCCAATAGTGAGAATACGTGGGACTTTCTCAAAGAACTTAATTAGTCGTTACTGATAAGTGACCTACATAAATAATAATACATTTATCTGAGCAGTAAATCTAATCTAGTAGTTTTGGAATCTGTCACTAAAGCATGAGAAGCTTTTGAAACAACACAATGGTGGCAAAATAAGGTTTTGAGTAAACTAAACTAAACTAAATTGTTTGTGGGTTATTCAAGAATTACAAATCTGCTGAATGGAAAGGTTTTTATAAATGGTTCTGTTCTGGTTCACCTCTAGAAAGCAGGCATGTATGTGCATGGAGGGTGAAGGAGGGTTAATGGAAAGTAAACTCCATTTCCATGTAATTTGGATCTCTGTGCTGCCGTTATGTTTGACATCCTTGGGATGAGGGGCTGGCATTCAGTGCAGAATAAATTCAGACTTGCACTAGTCACACTGTGACTAGTCATACTGAAGGGAACCTGGCACATTGTGGATTGTGTCCGTATGGGTTTGTTAGTTTTTTCTTTTCATTAGTAGTTCTTTGTATCTGACCAGATATATTCTTAATTTAAAAAAAAATTAAGAAAGGAAAGTGCAACACCAAGGGGAATTTGTGCCCGAGCACTAAGCAGGGGGCATGGAGTCAATAAGATGTGTTTGGGGGGTTATTAAACATCATCTACATTTTCAGGCAGATATCAAAGATGACATCCTCCTGAGGAGGGAGACTTTTTGGATATGTAGATAGAATACAATGTCTCCAAAGGGTCTTAATGAGGAATTGAATCTTTTACTCTTTATTTGATCAGTTTCAGTTGATGGAATGGGTTGAATGATAAATTGACTGAATGTTACTCCCGAATTCTGTGCCTATCACACCAGTGGATTGGCAAGTTAGTAATTAGTTGTTCATTTTAGGTTACATGGATTTATTGATAATAGAGGCCTATTGGTCTTATAATGATTTAATTCGATACCAAATTGACAAGGGCTGTGGATTACCTACCATACCTATATATGTGAGACAGGGTGGGGTCATTTAGGTTTGCCAGTCTTTAGTGAAGCTTGTCAGCTAGTTCCTGAGCTACATAATGGTATCTTTTTCTTTTTATTAATTTTCAGTTTGGAAGTTTATTATGGTGGTGAATATACATGACCCACTCTCCTTTCTCTGTTTATAGATTTGTGTATGGTGGCATTCCACTTTTATCATTATATAAAGAGAGACTATGCATGCAGGTATATCAATACACATTGTTTATATTGATTAATATCCATTTTTGATTTTTCATATTAAAGTGTTAGTATATGACTATCATGTTTTATATCATCTTTCTTGTAGTGTATCCCTGATGAAGAGCAACTGCTCAAAATGCATTGGATATTTTAGTTAGAAGTTGTATAATGTAGGGATTGATTTTGGATGTTGACTTTTATCTTATGGATTTTTATTAACATTTTTATATTTACTTATTAAATTACAGCAATTACAGTATCTGTTGCTTTTTGCAGTAGCTGGTGCACCAAGTAACTTCTGTAGAATTCCAGAAAGAGCTCAGAAAACCTGCCTCTCAACAATAATTTAAACTGTCCCTGGTTCCCTTTAGTCAATAACTTAGCTTGTCGATTTTTTAATGAACATCACTGGCCATTTTCACATGGCGCTGCTGTGGGGGGTATGGGTGTGTGCTGGCAGTGGGTGGAGGTAGGTGTGCTCCCTTTCCCATGGGCGCACACCCATCTCTACCCACCTCCACCCATCTCCACCCACGGAGCCTCCTCCATTATGTTGGATGGCTCCATGGGTGGGTGATGGGTGGAGGCGGGTGTGCGCCGGGAACACACATCCACTTCTACACACCGCTCTCATGGTGTTTCCATGGGCAGACACCCACCCACCCACCACCATGGCCCAGAGATGGCCCCCCTACTGTACACCAGCCTGCACACCCAGCGGGGGGCACATCCGTGCAGAACAGCCTATGTCACTAACTGGGAAACGGATGTGTGAATGTCAGAACTGAACATTTGGAACAATTTATCCTGGTTCCATCCATATTTTTTATTTTGTTCCTGAGAAATAAAAGACAAGTTGACACCCTGAAATAAAAACACAACTTGCCTGGAAGGGACTACACACATGCTGAATATTTATACAGACTGACAGTGACATTTGACTTTGGATTTTCTGTCACATAAATTGTCTCCATTCATCTGTGAACTATTTCTCCTCATCCTGACAAGTTGAGGCAGGCATGGCACCTTGGACAGAAAACCCTGAATTCTTCATCTTTTCTGCACAAGGCTTTAATTTACACTTAATGTCTGTTAAATTCAGACTAGAGAAAGTTAACTATGAGCTCCAAAGGATTCTGCCGCTGTTCTATAGATTCCTGTGACACACACCATGTGAAGGGTGCTGTACTATAAACAAGAGACAGCCCCTGTCACACACACAGCTGTTGAACCATTCTCAGCAATACCATGCATTAGTTTAATTACTAGGACAGAAATTAAAAAGAACTTCATACCCAGTTGGAATTGAATGAGAAATCTAGGCTGACAGAATACAAACTGCTTCCATGTGATCTGTATGGGATTTGGTGTTGCATGAGAGCTTGAGGCTAATGCCAAACATAGGATGCTGAATGTCTCATGCACTTCTGAAAGAGCTGTTGCTCTTCTATGGCAAAGGTGTGGACAGGTAAAAAACTTAAAGCCTGCCTCTTCCATCAGCTCTTCACCCCATAGATTTGGGGTGCATATCTGGTTGATCTTGGAGATTGGTTGCTCCTTTGTGTTTCCCCCTTCTACTGTCTTATCCTCGGGGTTCTCCCTTCTGTCCTTACAACTAAGCTGAGCATGTGCAAATGAATGTAGCCCTGTCACTCCCTATGTTCTCCCTCCTCCTTGTCTCCCCTCCCTTGTCCATCCTAGTAGTTAGCACGGTGCTTGGGACAAGGACATGTCTCTAATCACAACTGTTCAGTGCCGGGCACATTGCTTGTGTTATATAAATAATTAAATAAATTGTATTAATTATTATTCTAGTGAAGGATGTTGTACGTTGGGCACAACAAATGTTCTGGAAGCCTAGGTTCCATCTCAACTTCCTGTGGGCCTTAAGAACTGCCATGCTGGGTCAAAACAAAGATCCTTCTAACCTAGTATCCTGCCAGTGACCAGTACCAGATACTTCAGAGGAAGTGTACCTGAAACAGGAAAGTTATGGCATAATCAATTCCTTGCCATTCTGTCCCAACTTTTAGCAGTCAGAGAAGTATAGGCATGCCTGGAGCATAACAGTGCATCCTATGAGCCTTTTGGCCAATATCCACTGCTGGGCCTATCCTCCATAAATATCTTACCTTTTTGAACTTTTTATTATGCCATTGATCATCACAACTTTCCATGGCAAAGAGTTCCATGTGTCAATTGTGCTTTTGTGAAAAAGTGCTTTCTTTTGTTTATTTTAAATCTGTTACCCAAAATTTTAATTGGGTGTCCTCTAGTTCTAGTATGACAGGGTAAATAACTGTTCACTTTTCCACACCATTCATAATCTTATACACTTTTGTCACATACCCTGGGCATATCGTTAGACTTCCTAGTGCCTCAGTTTGCCCATCTATCAAATGGAGATAGTGACTCAACTGCTTCCTGGAGCAGTGCTAGCAATGAGGGTTTGCATTTGCTAAAGTGATTTCATCACATATTTGAATTAATAGTATAATGACTTATAGTGCAGGTTCTTGGATATTCCAGTAACAGAGGACAGACAGAGCAGGAAGAAATGGGAACAACAACTATGATAAGTCCATCTATTTAGAAACAAATAAAAGCTTTTTTTATTTTGCTTTTCATACAAAAGAGTCGGGTTGGGAACTCATTCTGTCTTCCTTCCTCTCCACACACAATACCTCTGAGCCTTTTTACACCATGTAGCTATCAGAGGCCAGACAACCCAGCTCAGTGAGATTATTATTGCAACGCTTGGAGAGTTATTCCAATGAATCAAAATAAAGGAAGAATATCCCTGCTCATTCAGAGTCTGTCCCACAGCAGCTTAAGGTTATAGGCTGATTCAATTGGCTTCTCTCGGTTTTTTACAGCTAGCAGAGACCTTGGGCTGCTCCAAGGCACTGGCGTGCCAATCAACACTAGTTCCTAATAAACAAGAAAGTCCTACATTTAAAGTTCAGAGAAAGTCTCACTGGAGAGAGATAGGTAAAAAAAGAATATTTCCATTCTTACAATGGAAAAATAACCCACTTCAAAAAAGGTCTTTTCTTGTCCAAAGAGATTATTTTCTTCCACCACATCCACCACACTGATTTGTTTTCCATCTGAAATTTCTTTCCCTGACTAGCACCAGTATTCCTTGAAGTCTGTTCTATCCTTTTCATACCAAAGAAAGGCAAGAAAGGTAATCAGCTGTAACCTTCAGCTGCCATGCGACTGGGGCTCCATTAATAGCAGGCAATGTTCTTTTAGTTGGTTAGTTTTAGAAATGAGGAGTCGAGAGACTCTTCTCTGACTGTTGCAGCTCCAGTCTCGGTAAATGTACATCCGAAGTCCTAAAAACTAAAGCCAGCTGCTTTGGCTTGTAGTGCCTGTGTGCCCTGAGGAAGGATATGGCAGCATCCCTGTCTTGCTTTAGAGCATTAAGAAATCCTGTATACAAGAGGTAGAAAAACTAGAGGTTTAGATTTCAATTTGGAAATTACATTGGGTGCTTTTAGATGAACGTGGAGGCAGCCACCCCCAGAGCTGCTCCAGGGAGTGCACCCCCACATCCGCCCGCATGCAGCCCTGCCTGGGTCAGCTTCAGATGGATTCAGCAGGTTCCCCAGCCCACTTGCATGACGCTGACTCCCCTCCTGCCCCCCCACCCCACACCATAGAGTTGTGGGCGATTGCCTGATGCTCTAGGCTGATGCCCACAACTCTATGGCATTGCCTGGGGAAATGGCCGGCCAAAAGTGGAGCTGTAGCGTGGGTCCACCAAGCAGACAGGCAGCTACTCTGTTTTGGGCCAGTGGTGCCCCGGGTTTGGCTGGCCCAAACTGCTGCTGATGCTCCGGGATGTTCCAGTGTGCCCCTGGTGAGGCTTCCCTGGAATAGGCACAGCCTGCTTCACCTGCACATCTGGCAGGGCTGCCTTAGATAGATGGGCCACCTGGGAGTGAAGTGGGCTGGCGTGAGCAGCCTTCCGTCTAAGCACCTGTAGTACAGAGTCATTAAGACTAGATTTGTCCAAGCTTTGCACAGCCAGAAAGATTTTTTGCTGCTAAAAGGGATTTTTGGCCCTCTTAGGACTTTCATAGTCCTTTCAAAAAGTGCACTTATGTTGTCCCTAACGGTATTGAATGCACAGATGGAAGCAGAGGAAAGGAGGCAAGGCCAAGATGTGGTTAAAGGCTTCTGCCTGTGCTGACCTTAATGGTTCAGCACACAAAATGAACGTGCTCACCACAGTCATTTGTCCTAGAAACCCCATTATACATTGATTACACAGACACCCTCACCCCCAAATGTACTGGAGAGCTAATACTGCACAAGCAGACAAGGGGTCATGGGGAGGCATACACTGAGCTAAGGTGCAATTTCATTTACTCTGGAACTCTTGAGCAAGGAATAGGCAGGAAGTGGGCATCAATTGGGAGAAGGATGAGCTTTCCACGAGACTCAACAATTCCAGACTGGTAGCAACAAGCCTGAGCTGTATCTTGTTAAAATGTCTCTGGAGGATGAATAACCTCAAGGAAGAGTTTCAATGTTCCTTCTTCCTCTATCGCACTTCCTGTGTGGGTTCCGCTTCCCCTTTGGAGAGGTTGTTGGGGAGCAGCTATTGCTGCTGGAGGGTGATGCAGAAGGGAGAATCGGGAAACGGACACATACATGTCCAATTCACATAGACTATGAGATTGCCAGTGAGGTGACTATGGCCAATTTTAGACAGGACACACCCATGGAGGTCCCCATGGACCCAGGCACCTGTCTGAAGGCGGTGTGGGTGGAGGCACGCTCCCATGACCCATGCACCACCCACCAACGCCCCTGCATGGAGCAACCTGCGTTTTTCCCAGTTGCTCCGTACGGGGCATGAATGGGTGGTGTGGGTGCACACCGACCATACACCTAGCTGCCACTGTGTGAAGCCCACCCAGCCACGCACCAGAAGTGTGCGGCAATGTATGTTGAGTGTCCCAACTTCTCCTGAAGCTTTTCTCACATCCCTTCCAAATTCAGGGTTTCTCTTCTGAGTGGATTCTTCTTTTTAAAATGCCAAATTTAAAAAGTGGAAAAAAATCACGCATTCATATAATGTCCCCTAATTTGAAATAGACTTGAAGCCTTGAGCTGCCAATGTTTTTTCTAGCACCTGGTCTACAGAAGAAAATGCTGATTTTCCCTTTTTGATTTTTTCAGACAGAGCTGTGTGTTTTGTTCTCTATTTCGTTCGGCATACACTGTGGTTTTTTTTATTCATTGTGTGTTCTATTCCATTGATCATGTAAATGTGAAATTTTAATGCTGGCCCCTCCTGATACCCCACCAACCTAAACGTCCACCAGTTGCTACTGGCCAGGGGCCACGCCACATTTGGCCCCTGGGCCTGAGGTTTCTGACCCCTGCCATAGAAACTGGCATTCAGTGAGGAACACATTAGTCTTCCTGTTTGAAAAATTACTCTCTCTTTTCCTTTTCCATCCTTTCCTGAACTTTTGATCTAGGATTTCTTCATGTGCTTCTTCCTTTTTCTCTGTCCTTCCCCCTTTTCAGGACTTTGCACTGGCTTGGATCCCATGCACAGGCCCATACCCAGCAAAGGGGACCCAACAGATCATCAAGGGAAGCAAATATTATATGCAGGGCCAATGTATTCTGCAAAAGGTTTTCAAATTCTGCAGGCAGAAAATCTAAATCTACATTATGTAAGAAGATTAAATTAAACAAATGAACTAGATTTTTAAAAATACAAAGTTTTCCAGAATTCATTGATTTTTGGATCACTCGTATCTTAAAACTAACCACAAAATATCACACAGACCAGGACGGATCTGGACATGGTGCCATGTTTACCACTTTGTGGCTGATAACAGCATATGTGCATTTGATTTCCAGCATTTGCAGCACAACCATCTCTGTGAGAGAAAAGAGCAATGGTTTAGTAGCAGGGCCAGCTGCACTGCTCATGATTCCCATGTTATTCCTGTGTCTGATTTTGTATCTAGCAGAGTGTATACTATTCACAGTGCCCAAACTTCTACGTTTCATCATGTGCTACCAGAATGGGTGCCATGCTAATTTGAGATGCAAGGGGTAGACAGAAAAATAGGATGATTCCTGACATTAGGGCTGTAGCGGCATACCGCTGTAGCAGCTATTTCCAACGGAAACCCCTATTCCGCGCATCGCAGCACGGTTCGGCAGGGACAGCTTTCCGACGGCTGCAGCTTGCCACAAATGGTGCCACGGCATTGTGGCTGGTCAACGGAAGCGGAACTTTTGCGGATTTCAGTAAGAAGTGTCATCAACTCCCCTTTCCATCGATCGCAGAATCTTTGTGGTTATCTGATCATTGTATCATGTTTATGCCGCCCGGAATACTCGGTACCATGAGACCCTTTGGCATGATCAACTCTCAGACCCTGTTGACAGACACCTGCATGCCCAATTTCATTGGCTAGGGCTTTCCCAGAGAGACATGTACCGCCTTCACCATTAAGTATAAATAGGTGTGTTTGTAGCCTTCTTCTCCCTCTTGATCCCCAATCGCAGTGAGCATGAGTGACTGTTGGAGCCGCGCCGCCAGTGTCTGTGTTTGTTAACACACACTGATCTTCCGCGTTCCGCGGCAAAACACCACATCGCAACTCCAGGAGAGAGAGTCCTATCCCTTCCTAATTCATACCATCGATTTTGGATGAGCAGACTACACACAACATAAAGAAGGTATTGTGTAAGTGCTTGAACTTTTCTGCTAATTCTGCTAAACTGTATTTTATTTACCTGCTAATTTAGTGCTAAAGCAGCTAAGTAATTCTGCTACAGCTACACTTTACATTTTTCATTATCCTTTTTAAAAAATAAATGTACACATATGTTGTTTGCTGCTAGCCTTTTAGTGTTTACGTATATGTTTATTGCTCCGTTTGTGCTTATGTTCATTTTGTTGTTCATGATAATGGCTGTTGGTTGGATGGTGGGATCACTGGATAATTTGTGAAAACTGTGCTGTTGGGTTGATAATTGGATAATTTGTGAAAACATTATTACTGTGGCTGTCCCAATTCTTTAGCTGTGAACGGTGGGCAAATGGTGACAGCAGCTATCGCCTCCCCCCTGCGAGCTCTCCTGTGACTGACTCCCCTAGCAGCCCCCCCACCCCCACCTATTCCCACATATGCTCTGGAGTCCCTGCTCCAGGCCCGCCGGCGGCTTTTGCAGCTACTGGCTACCGCTCCCCCTCCTGGCTAACTATTGATTGAGTGACTCTCCTAGCAAGCTTCCCTTGGTTATGTG
>QEPC01007467.1:1309276-1336010 GCA_003113815.1 Sphenodon punctatus
TGCATAACACAAGGTTTCAGTTTATGGTTTAAGTTTCATTTCATTACAAAACTGAAATGAAACTTAAAGCAATCTAAAAATCCTACTCAACGCCTGCTGTTCAGGAACAGTGACTAGCTCAGAAGGTGTTGGGAAGTGGGGAGGCAGATAATTAGTTTTGTTTCTTGCAAGCCTCGCCACCCCTGGTGCCTGGAAGTCTGCTCCTCAGTGACTGACACCTCCCTGTCATGTTTGACCTTCCAGTGAACCTTTTTTGCCACCCGAACTCACCCGAACACGATCTGAACTGACTGAACTGTTCGGCCATCTCACCATTCGGTTTGTTCGGTATGTTCGCGTTCGGGTTCGGGTTCAAGTTCAGTCGTCCGAACAGGCCGAGTTCGGGCTGAACTCCGAACTGCCGAACCGTGTTCGCCCATCCCTAGAAAAAACACAATACATTATTAGTATTGATAAGGCCTAACATACTTCTTATAAGCTCCTGACTGCCATCTCCTCACTGCTTTGATTGCCTCCTCTGGCAACCCCACCGCAGCTGCTGTGGTGGCTGCCTCAATACTAAATGAATGTGAACTGAAATCCCCCGGGGGCAGGCCAATCCTCCCTAATGCTGTGCGAAGGATAGCCATAAACTGATGGCTCGTTAGGTAAGCACCCCTTTCATGGATGAACAGCACTCCCTGACTCCTTGGCTGGATGTTCAAGTATCGCCCGATCTGTTCCACAGGGCATATAATCTTTGGGCCACTCTGATACAGCTCGACCATATGCCCCCTCCTCCTTTGGTCAGTCTTTGAGACACGGAGCCTTATCTGTAACATGTTTGGAGTCCATTCCAGATCCTCTATCCTTAACGCCCGGTTGAATCTATCTCCCACTGCCCTGGGGACAACCTCACTGATCCTAAAACCTCCAAAATATGTTATGACATATGCTGTAATGAAAAGCTGTGTCTGGTAGGCATCGTAACATATTATGGGGAGGGAACTAATCAGCCTCACCAAGATAGGTGTCGTTATTGGTGCCCTAACCACAGAGGAGGCACCTGGAGCTCTAGCCCAACTCTCCAATATGTGCTTGATGTAAAACCCTTTGTTTGAGGAAGGGTAGCCCATGAGCCTATTGGCAAAAGTCAGGGCTACTAATTTTCCTGCTATGGTGCCCCCCGCTAAGCCCCTTTCCCTGAGCACCATTGAAAACTGGATAGCTTCATGCTCGTATATAGGGAAACCACTCCCCCACCCCATCATTGCCCTGAATGACTGAAATTCCTAGACTGCCCTACCATACACTGCATGGGTTTTGGGGACCAAGGATCCCTGTACGATGGTCTGTACTTCTATTTCTAAGGTTCCACGCCCCGGTCGGCAATGAGTCTGGTAAAGTTCTTGTTGGTATATGCAACATCCATAAGTTAATGCCTGCTGCATTAAGAATCGTAATTGACTATAGATCCACCAGATGGCACTGCTAAGTTTATATGTACATGGGAGGGAGATGGGGTTTTTCAGTTGAATTCCTTTGTGTAACCACTCCTTCTTCCCATCTCTCTCTTTGTCTCAGTCTCCATTTTGTCTCACTACTAATTAGATGTAACTAAGAATCTGTGCCTGGAAAGTCTTAAGTAAAGTTCTGTTTTTAAACCTTCAGCTGCATTTGTCCTTACTGATTGTGAATCAGTTATTACTCTGCAACAGTTCTGGCGTCCGGTGCCAGCTCTCGGAACCAGTTCATCTGGAACCGAAAAAGGGCATCGGCTATGTCGTTGTCAATACCGGGGACATGTCTGGCCGTGAAAAGAATGTTATCCTTCAAATATGCTAATACTAGGGTTCTTATCAAAGACATAACTCGTGGGGACCATGAGGAGAGTGTATTCACTATATGTACTATTGCCAAATTATCGCACCAAAATAAGACTGAGCGATTGGCAAACTGTTTGGACCATATCAACACCATAATCACAATTGCCCCTCACTATAGGGTTAGTAGGAATGGGACCCCAGGGAGAATACCAGATACTGGATTTACTGGTATCAGATCTTCCAGTATCGGCATACCGGATCTTTAACATTGGGCATTTTACCGGGTTTTTTACATTGCAGCCATTTATCTTAATGGCCGCAATGTACAAAAACCGGTAAAGCACCTAATGTTAAAGATCCAGAATGCTGGTACAGGTAAATATTGGATTTATCAGATTAATCCGATACACCCAAATACCGGCAATATCATTTCTCGGGAAAACCAGAATTCCCACCCCTAATTTAGGGTTACCAAAGCCCTCCAAAGATTCCATCCACACCTCCAAATCCTGTCTCATGTCCCTGGTAACCCTAACTCTATAGTGAGGGGCGAGCTCGCCCCTGAGTTTACTGTACAATCTCGACAGAAAGACTCTGCCTGGGGCAATTACCCAGCAGGCAAAGTTGAGACTCCTCACTAACGATTGTAAAGCATGCACCGTAATTTTTTGAGTTCCCTTACATTCCCTGATCTTATCCTTGATGCCCATTAACTTATCTACTGGTAACCTAGATAGCCTCTTTTCTGTATCTAATTCAATACCCAGATAGGTGATTCTGGTAGCTGGTCCCTCTCTCTTTTCCGGGGCTAACGGCATGCCTAAATCCCTTGCTACCCCCTGGAACATCTTCAAGGCAGCCGCACACTCCCCAACCTTCGGACGGCCTATTATCAGAAAATCATCTAAGTATTTGGTTACTTCACCTGCTTGAAAATCCATTCTATTAGAGAACTAAATCGCTCGAATGTAGAACAAGATATGGAGCATCCCATGGACATGGCACGATCATAATAGTATCGCCCCGAAAACTGGAAACCTAGTAGATGGAAACTGTTGGGGTGCACTGGGAGCAAGCGGAAAGCTGATTTAATGTCACACTTTGCCATCAGTGCCCCTTTTCTCATAAATGTTGCCTTTTCTACCGCTATGTTGAACGAAGCATATCTAATTGTTGCTAGTTCCTTTGGGATTGCATCATTGACTGACGCCCCCCGGGGATGAGACAGGTGATGGATCATTCGGAATTCCCCTTTTACCTTTTGGGGAACAATACCCAATGGTGACACAACCAAATTATCCATTGGGGGTTTGTTGAACGGGCTTGCCACCCTACCTTCCGCCACTTCTTTAGCAATCTTCTGTTTGACTACCTCCTCCATTCCTATTACTGATTTTAAATTATATACTGGCCCTCGTTGCCTCACATAAGAAAACCTTGCCTGAAACCTTCCAACACATATTTTACCTCTTTCCTGTCCGGATGCCCCCTGAACGCTCACTCGAGGCAGTCAATTCTGACCGGTGCCAGGCCCTTTTGGAGGGCGGGTGGGTCCCTGTCCCCCCCTTCCATTTCCTGCACCTGGACTGTACCTCCCTTTGCCACCCTTCTGCCTAAGTTTGAAGCAGTTGGTTGTGGGGTACCCTCCTCCACAGTTGGAACACCCGTGGTGAAATCAGCACACCATTCGGTTACATCTGCCCACCCTGTTATATTCCCAACAGGGACCAGACTCCCCTTGTGCCCCCTTATCCCCTTCACCATAAAATGTCTCATTCTCCAGTGCTACCCCACCTCGAACCAATGCATGGCCACTGTCCGATAATGGAGCCTTAGTAGCATCTATCATGCTTTCTAACCAAAGGTCAGGTGCATGTACATCCCAGTGCAGGCCCAGAGTGGTCACTTCCCTATGACAAAATGATTCATCATAGCGCAGCTACGCTCCAGCTGGCTCAGTTCCATAGACCCAACGAACTATATCTGCATATTTATGTAATTCTAACCCCCGCCCTGGGTCAACTTGCAGTATCACCCCCATATAAACAGCAAATGCTGCTGTCCAGTTTGCCCAATTCCAATATGCCTTAGGGCACCGGAACTTTTCTTTATCTTTCCCATCCTCTGGCTCTGAGTGAGCCAGGATAGGGTCACTGAACAAGAGGGTGTAGAGATCTACATATTCACCTTTCAGTATCTTATCTTTTGTGGCTTGTAGTAAATGTGCCCCAAATGGGGCCGCCATGCTTATACTAGCACCCCCTGGGGGAGGGGGAGGGCGAATCAGCCCCTGGTAACGTAGGCACTGCGTTGCCTGCGTGGCCTTCATTGGCTCCCTTCTCCTGCAGGTATTAATTATCCAGGGGCTGGGGCCCCCTTGGGTGTGTCCTGGGCAGCAGCAGTGGGAAGGAGATGCTAGGGGAGGAGCAGCTGTGTGTGTTTGCCTGCGTGGCCTTCATTGGCTCCCTTCTCCTGCAGGTATTCGTTATCCAGGGGCTGGGGCCCCCTTTGGCGTCAGCCCTTGGGCGTCAGCCCTTGGGCACCAGCCTAAGAGCGACATCCAAAGGGTGTTGCCCGTTGGCTGCGCCCGTTTGCTGGGGACGCAGTGCAGTGCCCTACCCCTTAGTCGGATTGGGAATGGAGTGCCCGTGGAGGAACTGGAGGAGTTGCAGGCCCAGCAGGTGGTGAGCGGGCTCCTGTTCGGGGTCTTGTGACCGGGGCTTTCCTGACAGCTGCAACTGACCAGAGGGGCGGAGCTACAGACCGGAGCCGGGATTTAAAAGAACGCGGCCGTGGAATCTTACCCCTCTGACTGATATTTTTCAATTCTTGGTCCCTCTTCCCAGTTTCTCTGCTCAGATCCTAAATGGCGACCAGGAAACGGGAGAGGGGTGAGGGTGATAGGGCCATGACCATTCAGCCTAAAAACTCTAAGCAGCAGAAAATCGATTTATTTATGAGCCGCCCGGACATTAACTCTATGCTGCCAATAAGAAAGCCCCAGGAGGCGACTAATGACTACCCTCCTCCCTTAATTAATTGTTCATTGCCTCCTACCACTATGGAGGTGGATTTTCAGTGCTCCTCTACCCCAAGTAACCTGCTGGGCAATGCAGAAAATTTTTCTTTTGCTGTAGAATCCTCACAACGGGTTAATACTAATTCTGTAATGTCCTGCTTAGCAGATCATGTATTTCTAACTGCATCCTCTATGCGCTATGTTTTTCAACATCTGAACAGGGTTTCATTGGAGTTGGGAACTCTATCATCCTTGGTTCGTGCAAATATTCGGGGTCAAGGGGCTGGTCTGAATAAGGGGCACGGCGAGTGTCTTGATGTCCTATTAGGGGACAAGTCTGAGAGGATAATGACTGTAACCTCGTCGGTGAATCCCCCTCATTTTCAGACACAGAGTAAGAAGACCATAAATAGCTCAGTTCCTAGACCAATGGAGCGGCCGGCGTCTGCAAGGGCAGAGGCCAGTTCTACCCCTATTAATTTAGCTGATTTTGACAGATTACCACTGAATGTAATCTTTTCAATTCTTCCTCTGACGATGGGTCAATTACCCCCCTGGAATTCTGCTTTAGATATTGCCGAGCACCTTAGAATGTTATTAAGGCTCCCTCCACGTTATCAAACTCCAACTAGGCATGATATTATTTCTATTGAACATCTAAGTTCTAGGAGGGATTGATGGGTCCTTAATGTTTTATTTAACAGACAGGACCTTGTGGATTTAATATTTCTGCAAGCTAAGAGCCTGGAATCCAGGAATGTTTTTGTGGCCAGGGCTATGTACCCAAAACCTTTAACACGGGTTTCAGGATCCTCCGGGGGTGTGTGTGGAAATTGGCTCAGCGTTTGTACCCCTACCTCAAGAGTTAGGTTTAACTAGTGGTCCAAAAGAAAATATGGCAGAGGGGTTGAGAAGTAGCCCCAGTAGGCAAGTGGAGCTTTCTAAATCTTTGATACATAAAGTTCAGGAAGTTGCCTCCTCTGAAGAAGTACAAATGGAGTAGGATAATCTAATCAAGGGTAAAGAAAGTGCCGCCTATTCAGTGCCTCAGAGTACCTCTAGAGGTACAAATGGTGGTGTGAGATTGGTAACCCCTGTTTCGCAAAAAACCTATCCCGCGCCCATTATGAATACGAACAGTTCCCAGATTGTTAGGGAACAGGCGTTAATTATAGAGCAAATGGAGGGTATCTTCCATCAATTAGGGAGGGCTACGAGACCCCAGAAGTATTTATCTGGTCGGTCGGTGGCGGTACAAGAACTGAGAAGTGCGAGGGTGGTATCCCATTCTCAATCAATTATGACATCAAAAAACACGCTAGTGTGTGGTGCCCCCTCTCGGGGTGGGGAGGGGGGATTACTAACTAATGTAGCTCCACTGTTAGAGGTTGGGGGTAATTCAATGCTCCCTTCCACCCATAAGTGTCCCCATTCTTGCCATCAGGAGACTTTTCCCTCCTTACTTCAGGCCGGGAAAGGAAGGGGTTATTCGTCCTAGAACTCTCTAATTTTAATTAATTCCGGGAATCAGATAGGGCTTGGGGGCGGGGGAGAAATGGGTGGACAAGTTGATATATGTACCCAAGATCTGGAGGGTTTTGAACAGAGGGTTGAGGGTGGGGCCTGTGTTCCTGTAACTGGGATCTCCCAGTTAGGGAATAATAGTATAACTCAGGCATCACCATTGAGATTACTAAATCAGGCTTATAATGAGGATTTAGGTGATTTTAAGGAAAGGGGGGTAGAGGATGATGTTCCCATATGCCAGGCTAAGTAACTAAAGGAGCCAAATGCCTCCACCCTGAGAATTCTTAGTTGGAATATCTCGGGTTGGAAGAACTTCCAGCTGGGCTCAGATTTTAAGGTTTTGTTTGAAAATTGTGATATTCTCCTCCTGCAGGAAACTTGGGCAAGCTATCAGATAGGATGGCAAGGTTTTCTGGTCTATGTTTCACCGGCAAAATCTTGTAAGAGAAAAGGCAGGCTTAGTGGTGGAATAGCTCTTTTCCTCCGAGCCTCAGTATTCATTAAAGCTGACTTGATGGCGGTGGTTGACGCACAGTTTGGCTTGTGGCACTGTGTTTCTAAGGTAGGGAAAGAGCTTCTTGTGGCTAACGCATATATTCCCCCAGTGGCTTCTGCATATTATGAGCCAGATATCTGGAATCAAATAAGGGACGCTATCCAGGGTGCGCTTTCTAGATTCCCAAAGGCAATGCTGATCCTGGGTGGTGATTTGAACACCAGGATGGGTAATCCAGATAACTGGGGCTCTATAGGCTGTCTTGATTCAATAGTATTTCCCCCTTTTAATAATGTTCGGTCTTCTAGGGACCCGTTTGTGTGCCCTAGGGCGCTGATACTTCGTTAGCTCCTAGGGGAACTCGATATGGTAATCTTAAATGGCCGAGTCCCTGGTGATCTTTCTGGGAACTACACTTTTCACTCTAGTTTGGGTGTAAGTGTGGTAGATTATTTTCTAGTTCAGTCCCATTGTGTAAATGATGCTCTCGAGATGAGGGTTTTAGCGGCACTCCAAACTGAACATTCACCTCTGGTGCTTAAAATTGGGGATTTTTTTGGGCCCATGAGGGCTCTAAGGCAGGATGACAGTGAGCAGGTGGGAGCTAGAATTCAACCACTGAGGATACAAAGGAAGTGGTCCCCAGCTGCTCTCACTGACTTTCTGTCATGATTGGAGCAGGATCAGGAACGGGGATGTTGTCAGATTACTAATTGTCGGTCCACAGGGGATGTCTTAGCCTTCGAACAGCTGATAGAGTCCCTTGGGACGATCTTTTCCTTCAACCCTCAGGGTCAGGGGATTCATAATCGCCTTGAGAGTTGGTTTGATGCCTCCTGCCGCAGAGCCAGGAGGGTTCTGTGGCAGCTGGTTAGGAGAATGAAAGAGAACCCATCAAAAGTTGCTAGAGAGAGGGTGGGGATGGAAAGGAAACATTATAAAAAACTTATGGTTAAGAAAAAGGCTGAGTTTCATTGGTCTCAGTGGTCTCTGCTATATCAAGCAGTGCAATTCAAAGATTCTAAGAAATTCTGGGGACTGATAGCAGGTTCCTGCAGCTCTAGGGGTTCAATTTCGGGAACTCTGCCCTCAGCTGCCAAATGGGAGGCACATTTCTCTGCACTTTTTGCAAGCACCCACCCAAAGATTATTGACCTTGATATTCGTCCCATTGATAGGTTTCCAGAGTGGCCACCGGTTTCAGTAGAGGAGATCAAGATGTTGATTCTTTCACTAAAGGAGGGAAAGGCTCCTGGCAGCGATTTTATTCCACCGGAATTGTTGAAGCACACTCCAGATTGGTGGGTGGAGTCTTTGGCCCCCTTGTTCACGTCTATAAATTCTACTGGCTTAATTCCGAGACACTGGCTCCAGAGCATTGTAGTTCCTATTTACAAAAGAGGTGATACCATGGACCCAGCCAATTACAGGCCAATCAGCCTACTTTCAATAATTGGGAAACTTTACACTAAGCTCCTATTAGGTAAGCTGGCAGGGTGGATGGATAAAGATGCAGTCATCCACCCAGAGCAAGCGGGTTTTAGGGTAGGTCAGTCAACCATCGATCAGGCCTTCGTGTTAAGAATGCTGTTTAGTAAATATGATGGGGTGCAGGCAAATACCCCCCCCCCTTTTCTGCTGTTTTATTGATCTGCGAGCCGCTTTTGATTCTATTGATAGGGAGCGGTTATGGAATAAACTAAGACAGACTTCAATCGATGGCTGCTTGCTCTTTCTAATGATTAAGTTGCATGATAACACCTTTCTTCAGGTTAGAGTTGGCAAAGGACATCCCCTAACCAAGCCTATTAAAATGGAAAGGGGTGTCAGGCAGGGCTGTCTTCTTGCACCAGTTTTATTTAATATAAAAATATATTAAATAATATATAAATGAATTTATAATATATAAATGATGTGGTCCCCTATATGGAAAGCCCGGAGATCCATGCCCCAAAGTTGGCTAACAAGAGATTGGCTCTGCTCCTATACGCCGATGATACGGTGCTGCTCTCCCTGTCACAGGTTGGTCTGAGACGGGGGATGCAAAGGTTCGCAGAGTACTGTGAAAGAGAGAACTTGGCTATTAATTATGGGAAAACCAAGGTCCTTGTGGTGAACCGATCTAAAAAGCAACATCGTTGGTTTATAAAGGATGAGGTGATAGAGCAGGTTAAGGCATTTAAGTACCTGGGCGTTATTTTTGAGTCCTCGGGCAGTTGGAGACATCATTATGAGGCAGCTCTGCATCAGGCATGTAATTCAGCCAAAGCCCTAGTAAAATTTTACTTCTCCAAGGGAGGGACACTGATTGAGCCAGCAATCCGCCTCTTCAAGGCTAAAATAATCACACAACTCTTGTATGCTGTGCCCGTTTGGGGTTTTGAGTTTTTGGATAGGCTTGAAGTCCCCCAGAATAAGTATCTCCGTACAATTCTGGGTCTGCCTAAATGTACCCCGGGAGTTATCTTAAGGACTGAGGCCGCATTAAGATCTATTAGACTCCAGGCGACTATGGCTGTACTAAAACATTGGCTTAAAATGGTGGTGCCTCCTCTGAATTCTTTGTCTTTGTTATCTTGTATTCGAGAGGAGAGATGTGTGCTCCTTTGGCTGCTATCAGTTGAAAGCTTACTTTCTAGGCTGGGCTTAGATAAAGAACGCCTGAGAGTATTGGATCCTGCCCAAGCATTAGCGGAAATAAAGCAGAGGCTTATAGATCAGGAGATCCAACAGGATGAAGGAGCCCTCCAAGCACAAAGGATTGCCCCAGATTACCTGTCTTTTGCCCACTATGGGTCTCGGCCAGCTTATTTAAATTGTCCTCAGATGAGGGTTCGGCGGGTGGTGACACTTCTTAGATGTAACCTTTTCCCATCCGCCTGGGTGGAGGGGAGACATCTTAAAAACCCTAAGAACCTTAGACTATGTCGAAGGTGTGAGGAAGCGACAGTGGATTCTGTGTTACATATTTTGCTTCACTGCCCTGGACAGTGTAATCTGAGAAAGAATTTACTGACAGCTCATATAAAGGTATTACCCCCTCTCATGGGAGATGTGGAAACGGTTCGATGGTTATTGAGGGAAGATGATTCAAGCCGAACCAGAGCAGTGGCATCTTTTGGGCTTAGTATTTTGGCTAAGGAAGCCTCTCTAAAGTAAGTTGTTACTGTTTTATTTTGTTTAGCTTGTGTGTTTTGATATAATTCTCTTTGTGAGCTGAGATTTTATTTTAATTTTAATTTTGATTATTTGTATCGGTATTGAGTTGTAATGGACATTTTAAGGTTTGTTAATGTTTATTTGCTTGTCTGTATTTTTATTCTTTTCCAGCTAAGGCAATAGCTAATGCTGGTAATAAAAACTTTCTTCTTCAACGTAGGCACTGCGCCTGTTTGCCCCACTGTCCCACCCTTGCTAGCAGTGGTTTCGCCTCCCCCAGCCCCCATGACTCCTGTGTGGGTGCCAACCATGACCCCAGCATCCCTGATAGGGGCCGGACTCAGGGGTATTGCCGGTGTCACCCATACCCATGCCCCATTTAGGTTCAACAACTGAGGCCCACTAGGATGGGTTTGTTGCATCTGACCCGTGCCCAACTGCCCGGCTCTAGGCATCCCTAATGTCCTTTGTTCATGAGACGTACTCCCCCCACCTTGTGCCGGACTTATCACCGGCACCTCTGAGTCCCCTGTGTGGGGGATTTATTTATTTATTTATATTTATTGGCCACCCCCTCATGCCTATGGCATCCCGGGGCGGCTTACATGTGCTCTTCCCGCACTTTCTTTGCCCACTCCACTGGGCTGACTGACCAACTCACCCAGCCTCCTTTCTTGTTGGCATAACAAGGTCACCGCATCTCCCCCCGCAGGTTCAAGTGGCTGGTTTCTGCTTCTCCATTGTAGTTCATTCTCAACCGCTATGATTCTTCTCCACATCTCCTGGTCTGTGGGTTTGGCCTTCGTCTCAGTTTCAGCCACCCGTCTCCTGGTCGCCAGAGGTGATCCATCCCTGTGGAAAGACAAAGGCTCTCTGGACCCCCAAGTTCCCCCATTCTGGTTACCACCCCCGGGTTTGATCCCCAGGACAGGGGGGAAGCCATAGTAATCCCCCACTGCTGGTACTGCTCGTACCCCAACACTCCATAAGGATCAATAGGTGACACATCCCTATCCCCACTCTCCAGAACCTGAGGCAACCCACCCGGGTAATGGACCTGCAACAATGGGCCCAATTCTGCCTCCTGTCTTGATTTCCCTCTCAATGGAAACCCGGTGGCTACTTCCTCCCCCTGCCCCCCATGAAGGCCTTGCGGCGTTGGCCGGTCCCCATAGCCTGCTCTGTCTCTCCCCGCAGGGGCCTGCACATACTGTCATTGCCACCTGTGGCCCCTTCCTCCCGGTACTGTGTTGGCAGGGTCACAACCCTCCCCCCACACCACAATGTCTGTTGTACCAGGGGCGGGCTATTCGCCGATGCCTGATTTCCCCTTATTGTCCCTATGACAGGCTCTGCTGACTCCCCTGGGGGTATCTCCTCTCCCCCCAACTCCAAGCCTGCAGCCATTGCCCCGCTGGTGCTCCCGCACAAACGATCCCCTGCCCTGGGCAAGGCCTCATAAGCCTGCAACTGGGCGAGCATGGTGACCCTATTGAGAGGGGCTGCACCCATACCATCCTGCTCCCCCTCCTGCTCCTGGTCTCCACTTGCCGTCTCCACTGCCTTCCTCCATCCCCCGCTGCTTTTCTTCCGAGCTTTTCCCATGTTTCCTCCGGAGAACCGCTCAACTCCAGCGACAGAGCCCGAAAGGTTTTCAGCAGCAAGGCCGCACTGCTGCTGACTGTTTGGCCGCCGCCCTGAGAATGCCGCTTTCACACAGCTCGCAGGAGGTCTGCCCTTCCTAAAAGGGGCGGGCCCCCAGATCCAAAACACCGCACATTACTGTGCTTGTGCACCAGGACAGTTGTTCCCAACAACCCAGCACCCCGCAGAAAGGCCTTCCTAAAAAAGCCTCTCTGCTGTGGCCTCTATTCTGTGTCTCTTTTCAAATATAGTGGCACCACAATTGTCCCATCTCCACAATTTTGGTGGCGAAGGGGACTTCTCCACGTCAAAATTTTGTTAATAGGATGCTTTTCACTGAATGATAGTTCTTTTCTTAGCTGCATTGCTGCTGTTATGTCTTTTCCAATCATTACAAATTGCTTCTTTTGATATTTGTCCTTGTGTATAGGATGTCACCTGGTAATACCATTAGATTCTATAGATACATTTTAGCTATTTTCTCCATACTTTGTGGAGGCTGTGTAATTTCAAATTGCTACAACAATACAATAAAAGAACAGATAGTGTCTAAAATGACAGCCTTTAAAGCACACTATTCGTTATTCAAAGAGAAAATCCAAGGCAAGTACATTTAGCTCACCAGAAGAATTTAACACAGTTAACTGAAGGGGCAATTTGGTGACAGTGAAACCTGAGATTAGTTAACCCTTTAATACAAGGATATAAGCTGCATTGTTTTGGCAGCTGGCTGAAAATAATAGGCATTAAACTGGATATTCATTTAAACTCCCCTTTGCTCAGCCCCATGCCACTACTTCCATGTATGATTGCTTGGATTTCCCACTTCTTGGGGATTTGTGTACTTTCAATTTTGATTTGAATTAAAATTCACAATTACTCTTCCCCTCCCTCCCTCCCATGTGAATTGTTATGACTCTTTTCAAGGATGCAGGATATGCTGCTGTCTGAAACAAAGCAAATTAAAACAAAAACAGCAGTTCCCAAGCTAACCACAGGTGGAACATTAATTTGGCCCTCTTTATAGAATATGGGCACAAACTTTTTTCGTTTCTGGCTTCTTAATGAATATTTAAACAATGAATTATTGACAATCTCTGTGACAAGAAATTGATTCTGAAATACAGTAGCCATGAAATAAGTTGGTATTGATTGTGCCCGCGCACAAGGAGGGAAAGCAAATTACACATGTATTGATCAATTATATTTTTATCCATGTACTTAACCCCATCTATTTTTGACAGGGTGTCAATGCTAACCAAACTAAGGGCATTTCATTCATTAGGACATAACCAGATATCACACTACAGATGCAATAATCAAAGCCTAATTAAAATATTTTTTTTCAGACGCACAAAGCTGTAACCTTGGTTCCAGTTTGAATTTTGTTTAAGATACCATATGCGTTTTATCCTCCTGGAGATGTATTTGAAAAAAACCTAAACCTAATATTGCTGAATACACTTTGAATCCTGTATCTTTAAGCCTCACAATCTCAGACACCTGTAAATTTAGAGAGACAGACAAACAAAAGTAGAGTTGGAAAAGAGTAGAGGGATAGGCCAGAAAAGAGAGATGTTTATGCCCCTCTTTTCCCTAGGTTAATTTCACTGTCCTGATGTCTCCCATCAGTAAAGTGGAGGGGTGGACAAAGTTCCTAAGAACTGCACACCAGAATTTTCATAGTGCTGAGAGTCACAGACACTTTACACTGATGAAACTGCATTCTCCAAATTTCAATAAATAAAATAAACATTTGATACATTTTTATAATACAGCAATGAAAAGCCAATGCATTGGTGTTGCATAAATGAAAGGCAGTAAGCATGAACCAGACAGGGGAGCCCAAACATAATGAACCAGGTCTCTCACATTTCAGAAGAGTCCTATACTATTAGTACAATTCTTCCCAAGAGACTGCGGGTCCTGCTGGAACTGAAGCCACTTTTCTGTGCTTTCACTTTTGCAACTACCTTCCAGTGCAGGACTCAGAACATCAGGGGGAAAGTGCTGACTGGCTGCAGGTTAGGGGCTTCTGAGACCGAGACCAGGACCAGTGTAGTGACTTCCCTTATCCCAAGGACGGAACTCAGGGGCTGCTTTCCCAGGCCTCAGGAGGCTCTGGCCATAGTGGACACAGAAACACCAACTCAGCATCTTTTACTCCTGTGGAAATCTCATGGACACACCCCTAGGCAGCCATTTCTAGTAAGAGCCTCAGTACAGGTGCCTGAAGGCTGCATGTGCCTCCCAAGCTGTCGTTTGTCCACCTCTGGTATACTGCCTCCACCTGTGACTCCTGTCTTGCTCACTCATTAATTTTTACGTTAAAATGGAGCTGGAAATTTCTCTCTACACAGTTCATGGTAATCTAGCAATTGCTTGGAACACTTTATTAGAGGAACAGATGTTCTTCTTTAAATGGGGCTCCATCGACTCACACCTATGGGTTCTGTGCTTCCGCAGATTGGCCCAGAAGCTTCTCCAAGCAGTTATTCTTTCACAAGCCGTGACCCTTCCTTCATTGGCTCATGCTTTTGGTGGACTTCCAACAGCACTATAGAAAGAGGGGGCAGGCATGAATGACCTCAGTTCCTTCCATCTGCCACAGCTTTTGGCAGTTGAAGGACGTTTCTCCTCACACATATAGCAGTTTTAAAAAACAAAACAAATAACTCTTCTCCTTTATTCAAATGAAAAAACATCTTCAGAGAAGAACATCATTTATTTTTCAGCCCACGGGGGCCTACTCTAGGCAGCATTATGCCACCTACTCCAAAGAAGGAGGAATTTAAGAATTATGCCCTATGTCTGTCCCTCTCATTGATCCACATGATGAGTGCCTAATTTGTCTTGGGGAGACAAACAAGCCGAGTGGCTGTCCAGCATGTGCCAGTTTCTTAGGCAGAACCTTGAAAGACCACAGAATGTGGTTGCAATTTCTATTAATAAAAAAGGTGCTCAAGGCACCTGGAGAGTCCTCCCCTTCCTTTCCTAAATCCTGTGCTCTGTCACTGTACAAACCAGGCTCAGCACCACCATCTCTGGCAACCTCTTCGATGCCGGCACTGACACACTCAGTACTGTTGTCATCTCTGGAATAGTTGTTTGTGGCACCTCTCTGGCACCGATTGTGCACAAAATGTCTCCTGTGAAAAAGACCAAGTTAATTCTTTCTCCCACTAGCAAGAGATACTAAAAAAACCAAACTTACCCTCAAGAAATCAGACATCCCAAAGAAAAAGAAATCAGAGAAATCTGCAGAACATGACCCTACTGCTAAACAGCCAAAAAAGAAGCCCGATTGCAGCAGCCTTCCATCCTAACTATCCAGTATGGATCATTTCCTGAATATACCAATATCTCTGTATACACCGATATCTATGCCAGCTACTCCATCTGGGACTCCAAAGGACTCTTTGGAGGAAACCCCCAGTTCTCACCTTAGTCTTTATTTCTAGACACAGACAAGCCTATACACCCTTTATTGCCTCACTTTCCTTGTCCATCTGGGTTGCCTCCACCTGTCCTACCCAGATCAACTGTTAGCCATCGGTTCAGTCTCCATATGTGCACCGATCAGACTACAATTCACCAGCCTACTTGTCGGGTTACCATCAATGGCCACATTTCCCATACTGGCCATTGTCTCGTTACCAACCATATCCTTGAGACCCATCATTCTAACCTTCTATGATCACCATTCTTATCCCAGACTGCCCTTGAGACCTAGTGGAGCTGCATCATCTGCTTCACTGGGCAGGCCACCTTAACTCCCTTGCCTGTACCAATAATGTCCACACCATGAGGCATTCCTCTACAGCCATTGAGGCACAGACTCCACTGGCTCAGATAGCTTAAGGCTATCCTTCAACAGAATAACCCGCCAGCACTATCTCCTGTCATGACAGCAGCACTGTATCCAATCACAACTGAGACTACTTATGTTCTGGCCTAGCAACCACCTCAACCATAAGCCCTGGTACCTTTCACTGCACTGGCTTCTTCCCCAGCTCCGACTCATCTTTCATCACACTCAGCACCATCTATACTAACAGCATCCTCACAATCCTCAGCATCAACCCTTGTCAATCTAGCACCAGTTTCTCCATCCATTAATCCTCTAGACGTCCCTCTCATACCTTCAGATCCTGAACATGATTCTCCTATTCTGCCACAGCCTGATCTGAAACCTCTAGATGATGCACCAGATACATCTAACAAGGACTCTTCAGTCTCTATTCTGAATTCTTCCAATAACTCTTCACCTGACTGAGAAGGCTATGCTCTCCTTTGGGCACGATTTCTGATTCTACCCAAATAACCATTTCTGAGAATCACAAAAAAGTTCAGTCTCTCATCACTAAGATAAAGATACCTATAAAGCCCTAAACAGTCTGGACCCTGCCTATCTGTGAGACTGCCTCATCCCCGGGTTCTGAATCATCCCATGTGGTCAGCCAGGGATGCCCTTCTTGAAGTCCCCCATGTCCGGTGGGAGGCAACGTTGGAGAGGGCATTCTTGGTTGTAGCACTACGGCTGTGGAACTCCCTTTTCGGTTGAGGTCTCTCTGTCCAGGGATCGTCCCTCTTTCAGGCACCAATGCAAGACCTGGTTGTTTTGTCAGGCTTTTGGCAAAGGGAGTTGGGTAGTGGGAGGGGGTTGGGGTTACGGGTATGATTTTGAGATATTGTTTTATATTTATATTTGCATTTATATTTGTATTTATTGTTTATATTTATTTTGTTTTTCTCGTTGTTTTATTGCAAGCTTCCCCGAGCTGCCAGAGGCAGGATGGCACAGGATATAAGATTTAGTATTAAATAAATAAATAAATAAATAAGATGGTGAAATAAATAAGATGGTGGTTTTCAACCTGAAAACCATCGAGGAGGAGGAGGAGGACCCAATATATAAAATCCTTAACAAGCACATCCCCATTCAAGTCACACTTCCCTTATCTAAGTTGATGAGACACTTTAGAAACCACTGGAAAGCCCCTTCCCCAAACTTCACTTATTGACACACAGTTTAGCACTTTATTCTCCAGTACCTCCAGAGGGCCACACCATGTTTATAAAACATCCCGCACCTGATTCTATCCCAGACAACCCTTGTATGGCCATAAAAGTCTCCTCAGAATGTCAACAGTGCAATCTATGGAAACATCACCCATTGACAAAGAAGGACGGAAAATTGATATCTTAGGAAGAAAACCCTTTTCTCCAGTGACGATGATTCTATGGGCTTCAAACTATGCTTCTGCTATGTCTATTTTTCAGCACCTCTTGTGGAATACTCTGGGACAACTCATACAGCATCTAACCACAAGGACACAAGAAACAAGTTGATCTTTTGTGGTGTGAGGGTTTATATTTGCACAGTCTCAGCTTACAACAATGGGTGTTTTCAGATGTTACACCCATTGTAGTGCTTGACCCCGTACCGAAAACAACCCATTCATTCCCCGCCAGGGTCACCCCATCACGCCATATCAGACGCGCCGGGGGGATCCCAGCGGGGAATCTGGGAGGGGCGGGGCCACACGGTGCAACGTGCGGCCGCACGGCCCCGCCCCCTCCACGCACCCCGCCGCTCGCCCTCCGGGGAGACGGGCGGGCGGCGGGGCCAATGCGGCCACCGCGTTGGGCCGGAGTCGCCACGGCCCGGGATCCCGCCGGTGATCACGGGCCGTGGCGCACGGCCAGATGTTACTTTTTGTTGGTCCCCGCTGGGGATCTTTTTGACCACGCTTCCCGGGACATTCACCCGGCTATCCTGGGAAGCATGGTTCAAGTTGACCCCATGTGCGGATTGACCGTGGCAAACATATGGCAGCCGCCAAACAGACGTGCGAGACACATTGACCACAGGTGCGTATTCACCGTGGTTCACTGTGATCTCGTAACGTCTGAAAATACCCAATTACCCACATCGCTGACTCAGCGGCTAGAGCGCTTGCTAATGGGATCATCACCAGACAACAAGCCTGGCTTTGATCTACTGTCTTACCTTACCAAACAAGGAACAAAATCAAAAACCTCTGTCCTGTAATAAGGTACACAGTTTCATAGGGGTGTGCATGTCATTTTCGTTATTACAATAACAATAATGAAAATTGTCATTTTCATTATTATTATTACAATAATGAAAATACAAAATAATAATGAAAATAGAAATGAAAATAACTGTTTTTGAAATAAAGGGGAAAAACTGAAAAAAGTATTTCCTGCTATAACCTTTTTGTTTCTTATTCAATTGTGATTTTAAACTTGGGGCAATTGTACCCTCAATGGGGGGGCATTAATTGTATCAATTTTAGAAATTATTAGCTAAAGGAAACCAATTCTAGAAGCAATTGAATGTTGTGATTTTAAGAAAAGCTCCATACACATTCATGGCTACAACTTCTTTATCTTCCATCCAATTTGCATGAAACATGTAAATATTACGTCCCTCCACAAGCTTAACACTCCTACCAATTTTCAGAAAGATTGGGTAAAGAATCTCAATGGTATAAGACCTTAACTTGAAAATACATTTCCAGCTGTAACATTTTTATATTCCATCCTGTTTACAAGACCTTTGGCAGAAATGTATCACATACATTTCCTGTCATCTCTGCCAAACTACTGGACACTTTTATAAAGGGCCCCAATTTTATAAGCAATTGAAGTTGTCCCCTTGAAGACCATTATTTAGATAAAAAGCAGCACATGCAGTGCCAGTCAGAGGCAGGCACCTGGCATGGCAAGGGGAGGGAGGCTGTAGGAGGAAGGATGTGGAGCAACCCAAAATACTGACAGTCACATTCACTGCTTCTAGCTTTACAGGACCAATCGATAGTGGCTTTGAGGCAGGCATAGGGGGCGGCCCTTAGGTGGGCATAGAAGGGTCATAACTGGGACTTTGGGGATAGCATCCTAGTAATCAGGAGACATGGTTTCCACATCCAGGTTGGCCAGTGATCATCACAATCACATCCTGAAACACTGTGACAGAGGACATAAGAGAATTCCTATTGGCTCTTTCCTAAACAGATGGTTCTGACTTCCCAGTAACAAGTGGAGGAGAGATGTAGGGATGGTCACATCACAGAATGAGGCTATTTGGTTGACATTTCTGCTGGTCAATTGTCATCACAAACCGATCTTATACCACAGTGACACATAAGAGAATCCCTGGCATAAGGTCCTTCTCTGCATATGCTATGCAGGCATATAAAATTGGTACCCTATATCACATCTTTCTGATACTTGGAAAAGATGAATGGAGAGGTATGATATACAGTTCTACCAAATTTCATGTACACTGGTTGGACTGCAAAGATGTTACAGTCAGATATACATTTAGAAGCTAATTGCTTATAACACCAGGACCCCTGGTCCAATCCTTCTGAAAGTTTGCAGAGATAGTAAATATGGGAAGGGGTATACATTTACTAAGTTTCACGTACATTATATGTGATGCAAAGAAGTTACAGCTAAGAATGTATATGAAGATTTATGCAAAATAATATAATTAAACTGCTTATAGAATTGAATTCCTTTTTCCAATCATTTTGAAATTTGGTACACTTAATGCCTTCTTTTGAAGGTACAACCTTTACAGATTTCAGCCAAATATAATGAAAAACAAGAAAGCTACAGTTAAAAATGTGTTTTCCATTGAAACCAATGGAAAATGAAAGCAAAAACAAAAACGAAAATTTGATATTGATTTATGAAACCAAAAAAGAGAGATTTAAATAAAAAAACAAAAACAGCACAGGCCCCTCGTGCACACCTCTAGTTTTGCACAGGAGCTGCACAAAAGTATGATAGCCGCATGGGTCTGGCTACTCACGAACTCCTCCAGTGGAGACATGAACCATTGCAGGCTTTGGCCCAGAAGGGGGCTCTAGCTTACTATCTGTTGGGCAAAGAAGCTACATTGTAACTCAAGGCAGAAATTCACACATGCTCAGTAGAGCCAGGTAATGTGACCAGGGGACAAGGTCACATGGTCCGCCTGGGCTGTAAAGATGTCAGCAGTCCAGCAGAGGGGGAAGAAGGAGCTCTGGGGAGATTTCTGTGTGTTTCCCATCCAAGGAAGGTGATCTCTTGACTTCCAGATCCAACAGGGTGTTTGCCTGACAGCAAGGGGACTTCAGGAGGCATCAACCTGGGCCAGGAGGATTCAGACAGTGTGGCAGTTCCAGGTGGGAATGTTCCAGCTACAAGCCCAGTGAAGCAACTGTGGTGTAGCTGAGTGGGGGATATGTGACTTGTCATAGGGGCTCAGACAGCAGGCATGTGTGAAACTCCTAAGAACTACTGGTGGCACAGGACAGCTTATAAGGGAGGCTGGAGCTTGCAACCACCTTAAGAGTGCTGCTTGTAACAGAACCTGCTTTTCCCATCTGTGCAGTGAAGTAGTAAAGCTTTGGAAGTGGTCCATCATACACGACATAGTCCCATGGCAACTTACTTATCAGGGCTGTCAAATGCACTCACAGGCAGGGACTGTGTCTATTTCTATGTTCTGTACAGCGCCAGGCACATGGCTGGCACTATATAAATGTTTATAATAATAATAATAATACACTAGAGCACACATGGATGCTCAATACATCAGTTGCTCAAAGTTTATTCAACAGGTGAGGTCACCCTCTCATAGACCTCTTTGTGACACCATACAATGCTCAGTGCCCCCATTTTTGCAGCAGGGTGGGACTAGGAAAAGACTCCCTGAACGATGCCTTCCTAATCCACTAGAAAAATTCCCTGATGTACAATTTTCCACCTTTCTTACCAATACCTCGAGTCCTCCAGAAACGCACCCAGGATCAAGCTACATGCATTCTCATAGCACCCAACTGGCCCAAACAACCATGGTACACGTGACTGGTATCCATGTCAACTTAACATCTACATCTTCTCCAGATCCCAGACCTCCTCCACTAATACAATGGCAGGGTGTTCCACCCAAATCTACCGTCACTGCACCTAACATCCTGGCTGATATCGCTTTGACATTGCAAGATCTAGAGGACTTAACTGATGAAGTAGTATAGATCCTTAAGAGTGTATGGACGACCTCCACTAATAAGACCTATGAAGTAAAATGGAAAATATTTACTATCCGGACATCCACAAATAATCTCAACCCATAAACTACAACTGTAAAACAGCTCCTTACTTACCTGAATCACTTCAAATCCCAGGGTCTTGGAGCATCTTCACTGAAAGTCCATCTCACCTCGATTTCTACCCACCAATCTCCAAAGGGCATCTTTAATACCTGCCCTGTCATCAGGGACCTGTGCTGTCCTTGGGACTTAAACTTAGTGCTGAGTAGACTCCTCCTACCCCCATTTTAACCATTGGCTTACCTATTCGCTTCACCTACTATCCCTTAAAGTATGCATGCTGGTAGCATTAATGTCAGCCAGAAGAGATGGGAAACTCACACCGTTATTCATTCTACCCTCTTTTCTCACCTTTCACAATGATAAGGTGACTCTACGGTTGCCTCCTTCATTTAAACAAAAAATCATATCTCAGCTTCATACGTCCCAGGAAATTATTCTACCCATCTATCCCCAAAACCTCACACCACCAAAGGAGAATCAGTATGTCATACTTTAAATGTTAAATGAGTACTTTCCTTTTATCTGGAGCAAACAAAACTCTTTCAAAAGACTGCTTCCTTTTTTGTTAACTCAGGAGTTCCTTCTCCAGGCTCCAAAGTAACATCCCAAGCCATATCTTCATGGCTGGCAGAGCGCATCTCACTCTGTTATATGCTAACTGATAAGGAGCCTCCTCCCTACCTAAAAGGCCACTCTATTCGGACTATGGCAAGTTCTGCAGCACGGTCCCGCAAATGTTCTTTGAACCAAATTTGTAAGGCTACCATATAGAGCTCATCACACACATTTTCCAAACATTATACACTTGACCTTGCCTCACGATCAGATGCTGGCTTTTGGAGAGCAGTCTTGCAGTCTCTCTTTAAGCAGGCAGCTGCGTCCTCCCTACTGGGACTACTGCTTTTTTATTCTCCTATAGGTGTGAGTCTATGGAGTTCCACTCAAAGAAGAAACTGAGGTTACTCATCTGTAACCTTGGTTCTTCAAGATGGGCTCCATCACTCACACTACCCACCCACCTTCCCCTCTACATCAGAACCTAATTTAAAGAGGACAATTACTCTGGTGCAGGGGTTAGAGGAACAGAGGTAATTTGCACCTGCTCCCCTCCCCCTTTTATAGTGGAAAAGGCTAAAAGTCCACCAAAACCATAAGCCAATGAGGGAGAGGTCACAGTGTACAAAGAAATAACAGCTTAGAGAAGCTTCTGGGCTGATATGGGGATGTCATGTTTACTGAACATTGAAAATTAATTATGTCACATTTTCCTTTTTCTAAGGAATGTCAGTGACTGTCTTTCAAACATTCCTAGAAGGGGGTTGCACAGGGCCTCAACTTCCTGGGACCAAACACTGAGTGGGACTTGAAAAGGCAACCGAGGTTTGATAACAGCCTCCTCTAGGACTAGGGGTGGGAATTTGGATTCAGGATTAAATCCATAATGGCATGGAACGGGCTCTTACGGATTAATCTGTACTGAACCGAAACAGTGCAACAAGAAGCCTGTTTCTGTTCAGTTCTAAAATTAAAAAAACAAATTACTGTGCATTCACAAAGTGGCCACTGAATCATTCCATGCATGCGCAGCCTTTTTAAATATGGCAGCAGCAGTGTCACTGCCATTTTGGAAAAGAAGAACCAGTCTGCACATGCACAGAGGCCATTTTGCACATGTGCAGAATGGCTGCCCTTTTCCAAAAGGTTTTGGAGAAGGTCACGCATGCACAGAATGGTCTGGAGGCCATTTTATGCATGTGCAGTAATTTGTTTTAATTTGTTGGTTTTTAGTTTTTATTGGCTTAAATACGGATCTGTTATATGAATTTGCATCAAAATCTGATAACTTTGGGAAAGGAAAGGTAACAAAACCGATACAAATTTGCAAAGGCCACCCCTATCTATTAGAACAGATGTGCTCTTTGGACAAGCTTTCTTTGTGAGATAAGACTGCTGCCAGTGCTGAACTTAAGCACGGGCACGACCAGTAGGCCCATGGCCTCGGCCCCGCAGTCAGAAGGAACCCCACAGAGAGGCCAGTCCTGGTAACCTCAGGACCAGTGCTCCTGAGCCCCCAGGGCAAGATATTTCTCTGGGGACCCCTTCTTGCCTGTGACTCCCAGCTCCCAGGGTGGTTGCTTCCTGTTGGACCCTGCTCCCCTCTCTCCTAGGGTGGATGATCAGGCCCTGCAGGAAAGTGTTAAAGGAGTGGGACTTTTGGAGTATGGGGCCATGGGGCCCCCACATTTTATTTTTGTCCTGGGTGCTGTAAATGCAAAGGCTGTCCCTGTACATTGTATAATGTTGCTTAGAAAATGGTAGAATCAGAAATGACTGCCCTGATAGCATATAGACTCCCAAATGTTAGAAGCTTGCAATTTCCTAGAACAGCAGCAGGTGTTGTAGTTTGTGTGGCAGGTGTTGTAGTCTGTAACCCCTTCAAAAATAATAATCTTGCCTTGGCCTCAGCATTTACCTGATCTTTTCTGCTAACTTAATCACAGCAGAAACACACATTACATTAACCTTGTCAGTTAATTAGCTCCTCCAACCTATTCGCCCAGCCAATGAAGCATTGATCTCAGCAGAAAAGTCCCTAGTGCATTCCCTAAACCTAAATTTGAATACATCTAGCGATGGAACTTTCACTAGTTCCCTCAAGCGGTATTCACAGAGTAATTAATCTTTTTGCTTGGAAAATAATTCCTAGTCACCAGCCTAAATGTTTCCTTTCTCAATTTCATACCAGGCATAAAAGTATTGTCCCTGAGACATCCCAAACAATACTTCTTCTTACCTTAATATTGTCCTTATGATGCTTGCAGACAGTTTTTGTAATTTCCCCCGTGCTCATTTTGTTACACACATTTAACTTTTCCTCATGAATGAATCCCTCTCAGCTCCTGTTCTGCTTTTAACGTGGCCAAATACTTACTCTTTCAGTGCAGGAAAAGTGGTGTGAGTGCCTATGGTGACTCTATAGAGGTCATGAAAAAGCCACACCATTAAGGACTTATTGCCAAATGTTTAATGTATGTTTCCTTAATATTTAATAATGCTGCAGACAAAGCAGTTCATATTGCCATCTATAACACATCAACTGTCATGCCTCCCCCTTGGAGCATGTCAGCTTCTTTCTAAGGCATAGCTGATGTCTGCTACCTCAGCTCTCTACCAATTGAGTGACCAAAGTCGTCAAAATGTTATAATGGCTCATCCATCACTTTTCCTCTACTCCTTTCAATTGCTTGTGCATTAACAAGGGGTGTTAAAGAAAATGATAGCCCGGGTTTTATTAGTGTATAGTAGATTCTAATAAACAGGCAGTTCCCTGCATGTATTTCTTATGTGTTTGGGCAACCCACAAACAGTCCCCACTCACAGGTTTAGTATGACAATCCTGTGTTATTCCCCACCATGCTCCACCCACCAAGACCCCCTTCTCAGTATCCCACCTCCTGTCATGATGCTCAGCTGCAGCAAACCATGGGAAGAAGACGATGCACTAGCTGTTTTTTCCAGACTGTTTTGATTGTGGGAGGTGGTCCAGTGACTGCTATCCCCACCCACCCATGGAGGTTCATATCTGGGTTTATACATCCCAGCACTTGGCAACTGGATATAACCTTTTGTTATGCACATAATGCTGTGTTTATCTAGCAAATCATGTTGAGTGCCTATAGTGAAAACTGAAAGCAAAATTTAAAAGTGAAAGCAATCAGTCTTTGCATGTTGTCACCACCTGGTTTCTCACATCCATGGCTCACAGAGATGTCCTAGTAGTTAGCAGCACACAGTTTTATTGGTGTCTCACCTGCTGTGGTGTTGGAAATCTCTCTCAGTTGACATAAAACTCCCCAGCCAAACATGCGCCTCTTGTACCCCTCTTTCCAGCATGTTCTGCATTACCATACAGTGGAGGCAGAAAACATCACCAAATGGTGCTCTGCACTTCTCCACTTGTCCAAACCTTGTATAAGGCAACAAGTTCTCTGTCAGTCGGTTCACGTTCCCTGTACCCCGTAGGGGTGTGCATGTCATTTTTGTTATTACAATAACGATAATGAAAATTGTCATTTTCATTATTGTTATTGCAATAACAAAAAAGACAAATAATAATAAAAATAGAAACGAAAATGACTTTTTGTTTTTGAAACAAAGGGAAAACACTGAAAACAGTATTTCTGGCTATAACGTTTTTGTTTCTTATTCAATTGTGATGAACTTTGGGGTGCTTGTACCCCCAATGGAGGGCATTATGTGCACCAATGTCTGAAACAATTAAATAAAGAGTATAGATCTTAGAAGCAATTGAATGTTGTGATTTTAAGAAAAGCTCCATACACATTCATGGCTACAACTTTTTTATCTTCCATCCAATTTGCATGACACCTGTGAATATTATGTCCCTCCACAAGCTTAACACTTCTGCCAATTTTCAGAAAGATTGGCTAAAAGGGTCCTGATGGTATAAGACATTCACTTGAAAATACATTTCCAGCTTTAACATTTTTACTTTCCATTCTGTTAAGGCATTTGGCAAGAATGTATCACACATTTTCACTGTCATCTCTGCCAGACTACAGGACAATGAAAGGGACTCAATTTTATAAGCAATTGAAGTTGTCCCCTTGAAGACCATTATTCCAATAAATAGTAGCACATGCAGTGCCAGTCAAAGGCAAGCACCTGGCATGGCAGGGGGAGGGAGGATGTAGGAGGGAGGATGTGGAGCAGCCCAAAAGACTGACAGACACATTCACAGGCCAATTACTGCATGCTTCCAGCTTTACAGGACCAATCGGTAGTGGCTTCGAGGCTGGCATAGGGGGCGGGCATAGAAGGGACATAACTGGGACTTTGGGGATAGCATCCCAGAAATCAAGAGACATAGTTTACACATTCAGGCTGGCCAATTATCATCACAATCACATCCTGAAGCACTGTGACAGAGGACACAAGAGAATCTCTATTAGCTCTTTCCAGTGGCGGCTGGTGGGTTTGGATGTTGGAGGGGCACTGGGGCAGTAAGGCCGGCGGGCCTAGGGGCGGAGCCAGGGGGATGGTGGGCGGAGCCAGAGGGACGGTGGGCGGAGCCAGGGGGATGGTGTCTCTTCCTCTGTTCCCCTTCCTATGTCTCTTCCCTAGCTCCTGTCTCTCAAATTGTAAGCCCTAGGGGCAGGGACCATGTGTATTTTATTACTTTGTAAAGTGCCAGGTACACTGCTGGTGCTATATAACTGTTAATAATAATAACAACAACAACAAGAAGCTTAAAATAAATAATGCATAAACCCAAAACAAAGGCACAGACCACACTCTGAACAACAAAAAATAAACTTTATTTATATAGGCCCCCCCACTCCCTCCCTCCCAGTAAGACACAGAACCCTTCTGAGAAATTAAAGTGCAGTAAACCAACAAAAAATCAATTTTAAACCAAACAAACACAGTTAAAAGGGCAGGAACAACCATATTAACAACCTGAACCAGCAGACTATGAGACTCAAGGCAAAAAAGGGCTTTTCCAAGGGTTTAATGTTTATAATGGAAGTGTGCCCTACGCTCTTTTTGTGCAGCAAATAGTTCAATTGTCCTATGATTAAAGTCTGGGATTTCTTTAATCATCCGCTTCTCTATGGACAGCATTGTTAATGCGTTAAGTCTTTCCTCCGACATTGTGTTTCTGAGGAACGTTTTTATTCTCTAGAGAGTGGAGAATGATCGCTCAGATTCTACTGTCGTCATCGGAGTGGTCACAACAATTCAAAGCAATTTCACTGTTTCTGCAAAGCAAATTTGCAGATTTTTGTCCAGAAGCATGTGCAGCAATGTTGAAGCATCCTTCATTTTTCTGAATTCTTCCCTCTCGTACAAGATGGAAAGCTCTGTCCGCAGTCTCTCTTTCTGAAGCATTGGGTAGGCTTCCACTGCCTCAGTTAATGCTTGCTCA
>QEPC01007467.1:1339406-1354324 GCA_003113815.1 Sphenodon punctatus
CTAAATGCCAGCCAGGAGTCCAGGACTCCAGTTTTAACACTCCAGGCCAGGCCACAGAAAAAGTACAAAACAAATTAAAAGAATTATAACACTTATTTATTAACAGCATGAACAAAAAGGTCATTGCTTAATAAAACAAAATCACAGCACAATGTGCTGTGGTTTTGTTTTATTAAGCAATGACTAATATAACACTAAAACAATACTGATAATAAAACAAAAAACACAGACCACATAAAAAAATAGATTAATAAACACAAAATCCTTTAAAATAGAACAAGGAATAAAAAATTAAAATAAACCATCCCCTACCTTTTGTAGTAAAAAACTTGCTGCCTGACTTCAGTTCAGCTCAGCTACAGCAGCCCAGGCCTGGATGACTCCCAGTTCCCGCTCAGACTCAGAGTCTGAGTCTCTCCCTTCCCCCCCCTCCACAGACACAGACACAGGCACAGGTACTGAGTCACACACAGCACTACACATCCCCCACGCTTTTCTTTGGCCACTGATTGGCCAGGGCTATAGCTGTGGAGCCCAAAAACGTGGGGTTTTTTGCTGGAGGATTCCTAAAGGAATCCTCAAGCACCTCCTCCCTGCCCGCCCCCAAAATGCAAGTGAGCATATGCGAGATACCAAGAAAAAGGGCTCTAAGACTATCGCCCAGTCGCACATGCTCACTTGCCTTGCTCCACAGTACTGGGACCCCCGCCCCCTCCCTAAGTGGGCCTGCCCGCAGGGCCCCAATTCACAGACCTGATCTCTCTATGAGCTGGCATTGCTTCTCCTCTGCCGGCGCTGGTGGACCCCTCATGAGTTGCTTCCTTCGTGCACGCACGCACCACGCTGCCACTGCTGCCCCTCCTCCTGCGCAACCACCGTCGCCGACTCCTAGCTCCTCTCCAGAGATCTCTTCAGTCTTCGGGCAGCTGGCTCCAGTACTTTCGGCGCTGCTGGCATGCCTGCGCATACTCCCAGGCTCCTGGAGGCTTCCCCCACCCCCACCCCCACCCTGACTAAGTCTCTCTACAGCTTAGGGGGCGTGGCTGGGGAAGCCTAGGGACTAGCGTGCGCATGCGCAAGCCAGCAGCGGCGCATCCTGAGACTCCCTGACTCCAGCGGGGAAATCCCCACTTGCTTGAACTTGACACTTTTGGAAGCTGCAGCTGCCTGGCTGCCGCAGTGCAGTTAAAGGTAATAGTGCTTGGCTTGCTGCTGCGCTGTTCAGTCCTCGCGTCGGCAACCCCCCCTCCCCCCCCGCCCGGTCAGGACCAAGGAGGGGGAAGAATTTAAAAAAAGAATAATTATTTTTTAATCAGCCGGCGGCAGCGCCTCCAACAGCTTGTAGGGCACCACCCCCACAGTCCTCAATGAGGAGCCGCCCCTGGCTCTTTCCTTTCCAGAACAGATGCTTCTGACTTTCCAGTAACAAGTGTGGGAGAGATGTTGGGATGGTCACATCACAGAATGAGGATATTTGGTTGGCATTTCTGCTGGCCAATTGGCATCAGAAACCGATCTTATACCACAGTGGCACGTAAGAGAATCCCTGGCATAGGCTCCTTCTCTGCATATGCTGTGCAGGCTTATAAAATTGGGACCCTTTATTACATCTTTCTGATATTTGACAGAGATGATCATCCAAGTGAGCTATACATTATTGAAACATTTCGTATATACTGGTTAGACTACAAAGTTGTTACAGTCAGACATACATTTAGAAGTTAATTGCTTATACCACCAGGACCCGTTATCCAATCCTTCTGAAAGTTGGGAGAGATAGTAAATATGGGAAGGGGTATACACTTGCCAAGTTTCATCTACACTAAATATGAGACAAAGCAGTTACCGCAAGGAATGTATATGAAGATTTTTGCAAAATAATATAATTAAACTGCTTATAAAATTGGATTCCTTTATCTAATCCTTTAAAAATTTGGTACATTTAATGCCTTCCATTGGAGGTAAAACCCTTCCAGGGTTCAGTCAAATATAATGGAAAACAAAATATATGCAGCCAAAAATGTGTTTTCCATTGAAACCAGTGGAAAATGAAATCGAAAGCAAAAACGAAAATGAAAAATTGACAGTTATGGGGGGAAAAAACCATATTTAAATTTTAAAAATGAAAAATGAAAACAAATATGACATGGACCCCTAGTGCACACCTCTAGCACTTCTGTTCCTGTAGAAATTCATCTCTGCCATTTGATCGAGACACTCCTTGGGGGTATCCTCAAGGAGTTGGGGGCAGTAGGTGGAGAGAACAAGATGATGGAGGCCCTGTCTGGTCCAAATTTGCTGGGGGAGTTTCAGGAAGTGACGCCAGTTGATGCGGTGGATGTCCTGGGGTCTGTGAGAGCCACCAGTTGTGAACTTGATCCTTGACCATCCTGGTTGGTGAAAACCTCCAGGGAGACATTGGGGACGGTACTGGCAAGAGTGGTTAATGCATCCCTGCAGCAGGGGAGACTGTTGTCTAGCCTCAAGGAGGCTGTGGTGCGCCCCCTGCTGAAAAAAACACTTGCCAGCTACCGACCTGTCTTTAACCTTCCCTTTTTAGGGAAGGTTATTAAGCAGGTGGTAGCAATCCAGCTCCAGGTGCATCTGGAGACCATCAGTTTTCTGGACCCTTTTCAATCTTGGTTCCTCCCTGGTTATGGCACTGAGACAGCATTGGTGGCCTTGGTCGATGATCTCCACCGGGAGATGGATGTAGGATGTTTGAAATTTCTTATCCTGCTAGATCTCTTGGCTGATTTTGATACTGTGGACCATGAGCTGCTGTTGAGACGGCTGCGTGACCTGGGGGGGGGGTTCTGGGGGGGTTCTGAACCATTCTTGAATGGTTCTGCTCATTCCTCTCGGGGAGAAGCCAGCAGGTGGTGTTGGGAGCTGAAACATCTTGCCCCTGCACCTTGTCCTGCGGCATTCCGCAGGGTTCCATTCGGTCTCCACTATTATTTAATATACATATGCAGCCCTTCGGGGAGGTCGTGAGGGGGTTCGGGGTGCAATGTCACCAATATGCTGATGATACTAAGCTGTACCTCTTTTTCAGCTGACCCAGACCCTGCTGTCTCGTTGGTGTCCCAGTGTTTGGAGGCCGTGGTGGAGTGGATGCGGCAGAGCAGACTGAAGCTCAACCCCGATAAGATGGAAGTGATGGTGGTGGGGAGGGTGAGGGAGGTGTCGGCCCCCCTTATTGGGGGGGTTCACCCTCCTATAGCTCAGCAGGTTCGGAGTCTGGGGGTGGTGTTGGACTCAGATCTCCGTCTGGATCGGCAGGTGGAGGTGGTGGTGAAGGTCGCCTTCTGCCAGCTGTTTCTAATGTGGAGGCTGCATCCATACATCTCCAGGCCGGACCTGGCCTCCCTCATCCATGCCTTCGTTACCTCGCGGCTAGACTACTGCAATGCGCTCTACATGGAGATGCCCATGTTCCTGGTCCGGAGGCTGCAGCTAGTGCAGAATGCGGTGGCCCGGTTCCTGACTGGGACAGGTCATCGGGACTGGGAGCATATAACACCTGTGCTCTGTACTCTTCACTGGTTGCCGATAGCGTGCCGAGCCAGGTTCAAGGTATTGGTGTTAATCTATAAGGCCCTTCATGGTCTTGGCTCCTCATACCTCAGGGACCGCCTCGCCCTCCACACCCCAGAGCGGCTCCTTCAGTCTGCCTTCTTAGAGGCCCCCTGTGTTAAGAATGGAGAGGGCATTCTCAGTGGCCGGGCCACGTCTCTGGAATTCCCTCCTGGAGGAAGCTCGCCTGGCCCCAAGCCTTTTGATTTTCCAGTGGGCTTGTAAAACCTGGCTGTTCTCCCAGGCCTTTGGGGGGGGATAGGGTGTTGGCTCTCCCCTACCTTTGTTTTGTTTTATTTTAAAATGTTATTCCCCAACCCTGTTTAAGTTTAAATTATTATTGTTTTAAAATGTTTTTATTATGTTTTTATTGTATGTTGCCCCGAGATTCTGTAGGCATGGGGGGTGACTAAGAAATATTTAAAATAAAAAATAAAATAAATATCCTCTTGTTATCATTGGGACAATGAGAAAACACAGCAGGGAAGGTCCAGTCTCCATTAGAGACTACCCTACTTCTGGCAGTGCACAAACGTCCAGAAAAGTTGTGATATTGTTTGCATCTCACTCTGTCATCTCGTCTGGTGGTGCCATTCTTACATTCTGCTGAACATGGAATTGCAGCAGGGTTGAGTGGTGTCTGCAGTGCATCATGCATACATACAATCCCATTGTTTGCATGTGCCACTTCTGAGGCAGCACATAGGCTGCCTCAGAGGTTGGGTCTGACAGTTCTCTCTGTACATCAGACCTCACCCAAATGTCAGCAAAGGCCAGGGTATCCATCACCCCCAACTTCTCTGGGTCCTGTACCCCAGGCAGTCACAGCACCCACAGACAAAAGTTGAAGCCATTCATATTTCCCAGGTAAACAACCCACAACAATATTTATTTATTTATTTATTTATTTTATTTATTTATTTAAACTTTTACCCTGCTTTTCCCATTAAGGTTCAGGGCAGCTTACATCATATAAAAACATGTAAAAACAGCTTTAAAAATCCCCCAACTCTCCCCAACCTTTCCCCTAACCCCTCATCCAATCCCAACCAGCCCTATTCCTACCTGCCAGACACCTGGCTGAACAAAAAATCTTGCATCAACATCATGAGCAGATTTGGGCTTAGACAGCTCTCCAAAGGGAGGCAGTTCTATAATTGTAGTGCAGCTGCCAAGAATGCCATTCTGCATGCCTTTGTAGTGAAAATGTCACAGGTAGTTGGTACCCACAAGAGGGCACTCCCAGCCGACCTCAGAAGCCACAACAAAACATAAGAGAAGAGGCAGTCATTCTGATACTTGGTGCCCAAACTGTCTAGTGCTTTATAGGTCAAAATCAGCACCTTGATTTGTGCACAGAAAGCTACTGGCAGTCAGTGCTTACTCTGGAGCACATGTGTAATATTCTCCTGATGATCCGCCTCCTACAGAAGATGGACTGCCATGTTCTGCACAAACCAGCTTTGGGCAGCCCCATGTGAAGCTCATTGCAGTAGTTAGGGCTGAGTGTAGCCTAGAAATCAGGTAATTTCTTGTAATACACATGGTGCTTGACAACTAGTACCAAAAACCCAGTCTGTGATGACTGGGGCCTTAGCATTAGGGCTTTGGGCCTGGGTTTTGGGTTTTAGCATGTACAGGCCAAAGGTTCATTTTTCCATCTTAATTTTATTTCAGTGACTTATGGCTACTTTGCTTTTAATAGCTGGTTGAAGCAGTAAAAGAAAATAAAGGCACTTGTTTTGGTTTCATTGTGAAACTTCACATAGTAGTAAACCCTCTGGCCTTGGATTGACTTTATTTAGCACTATACTATCTTGTTTTGATTTCATTAGTCGGAGCACAGAAAATATGCAGTAAGCAATATAGTTGTTAGAAGATGTTAGAAGACGTCATGACAGCAACATGGGATCCTCTAGCGGTATTTTACAGTATAGACACTGGTTTCTAATATGGCTCTGTTCACCTGTTTGGATATAATATATATTTATCAATCATTGCTGTTTAATAATAACAATAATTACTTGCTGTTTAATAATACTGTTATTGATTTCTGGCCATTTGATTATAGTTTGTTGTTTTAAAAGGAATTTACTTGCTTATGTTGATTTCTTCATATCTCTCTTCAGCATAAACATTTGCGATCTGTTCCTCATCTATTGAAATTGTCTTTAACTTCTGTTAAAGTTTAATTTTGTTAATAATGTGACTTTGAATGGTGACGGTCTACATTTCAACTGTAATGGGTTTCCATTGATATTAGGTGGGGGTATCAAAACATCATTAATAATGTTATGACTTTAGTGGAAACTGGGTTTTAAGCAATAGCAATCTCTAAGTTGGGGTCTGATTTATTGGGGAGACAATGACCATAGGGATTTAATTTGGCCTAGAAAGCAGTTTGCTTTTTAGTCTGACTTTTAGAATAATTGACACAAAGGAATTAGAAGAGATGCTGATAACATGTTTGTTTCTGGGACCCAAGGTCTTTTTGCAAGATTGGGTCAAAACAGTTTCTCATAACATTAAATGCGTTGAAAACATGTTTTCAACTAATGATTAGGCTGTAATATTGATAATAGAGAATCACTGCCACCTCACAGAAAAGCTGTTTTATTGTTTCAATCATATGTCAGATGCTGAAATAGGTTTAATTTTTAAGCTAAATAAGGGTTTTTAAGGCTGTTAATTGGAGTAATATTAATCAACATATTTCATAAGGTAAAATTCCATTTGTTTTAAGTTATTTTAATGAAAGAATTCTGTATAAATTAGGAACAGTTCTGGAAATCTAGGGAAGAAAGTAGAGACTAAAGAAATTAAGGATTATGTATTTAATTAGTTGATTAAAGTTTATTTCAACATAAAGTTTGGCTTCAAATTATACCTAAATACACCATTCAGAGGAATAAGTAATTGTCCCTTTGAACTGTGTCTTAACGAGAGACTGTCTAATAAATCAGTGTTACTCTAGAAATTTATTTCTAAAGTGAGTAGAACCAAGGCATATATAGCATCTGTTCTTCAACAACTTCCTGAAAAGAATCCCTATATGAAATTATGTAGAATTAATAGAATTTAATAAAACTTCAGTAAAACTAATAGACTCCATTGGATTTCATAGAGCTCTATTGAACTAATAGACTCTATTGAAGTGGGACAAAGATCAAGACCAGTAAAAAGTTACTATGGTCTTGGTTCATAGAAGTAAAAATAACCATAAAGAGGATATGGTTATGGAGACATGGAAACCAAAAACATTATTAATTATTATTATGAATTATTATTATTTTATTAGCATTAGCATTAGCATGTATATAGCACCAGCGATGTACCTGGCAATTTACAAAGAATAAGATAGACACGGTTCCTGCCCAAGAGCTTACAATCTAAAGAAAGGGGGAGGAGAGACAGAGAAGGGGGAACAGAGGGAGAGACAAGGGATGCAACATTCATGAGGAAGTGAGAGCTCAGGTACACATTCTTGGCTTGGTTACAGTAAACTGGGAGTTTGCAGTTAACAGGTGGGGGATAATCCTGTGTGGGGGTGTTTAGCAAGAGTTAGGAAGGGGAGAGCAGAAGAGGTGGGTTTTGAGGAGGGTCTTGAAGGTGTGGATGGTGGGGGTCAGGTGAACGAGGGCCGGGAGGGAGTACTAGATGTGCGGGGCAGCGAGTGACAAGGGACAAAGGTGGTTGGGGGAGCAGGGGAGGCGTGAGAGGGTGAGGGAGGGAATGGAAGAGGAGCAGAGGGCGATCAGGGCAGAGAGGTAGGGGGAAGTGAGGTTGTGAAGGGCTTTGTAGGTGAAGACGAGGAGCTTGTGCAGAATATGCTCAGGAAGAAGGAGCCAGTGGAGAGAGGAGAGGAGAGGCTGCACGTGGTCAAAGCGATGGGCTAGGTGGATGATCCTGGAAGCAGAGTATTGAATGGAGATAAGGAAAGAAAGGTGGGAGCGGGAAAGGCCAGCGAGGAGAAGGTTACAATAGTTGTGGCATGAGATGACTAGGGCATGAATGAGAGTTTTGGCAAAGGAGACAGACAGACAGAAAAGGGTGGATCTTGGCAATGTTGTGGAGGGAGAAGCTGCAGGATTTGGCAACTGACTCAATGTAGGGTTTGAAGGTGAGGTGCGAGTTGAAGATGAAGCCCAATCTGCGAGCTTGGGGGACAGGGAGGATGGTGACCCCATCAATGGTAATTGACAGGGAAGAGGGAGAGGAAGGATTGGGAGGGAAGATCAGGAGTTCAGTTTTAGCCATGTTCAGCTTGAACTGACTCAATGTAGGGTTTGAAGGTGAGGTGCGAGTTGAAGATGAAGCCCAATCTGCGAGCTTGGGGGAAGGGAAGGATGGTGACCCCATCAATGGTAATTGACAGGGAAGAGGGAGAGGAAGGATTGGGAGGGAAGATCAGGAGTTCAGTTTTAGCCATGTTCAGTTTGAGTTGACATCTAGGCGGAGATATTATAGAGACAGTTAGTGAGACGAGCTTGAACAGAGGGGGAGAGGGAAGGAGTGGAGAGATAGAGTTGAGTGTCATCAGCGTATAGGTGGTATTGGAAACCATGGGAGGCAATGAGTTTGTCTAGGGTTTGGGTGTAGATAGAGAAGAGGATAATAATAATAATAATAATAATAATAAAAATTAATAAATAATTTCCTTGAGTTTGTCACTTTCTGGGAATTCTATAACAGTTTTACAACACTTTTATGGCAATTTGGCAACTTTTCATCTCCACAGCCCCTGGGGGTACATGCGGGGCACTCACAGGACTTGGGACTGGCACATGACTGGATTCAACTTGCAAAAAATAATGGAAAATGGTGAAAACAGCAGGAAAGCAGGTAAGTTTCCACATCGCAGGAATCTTCTAAAGGAAGAAAAACTCACTAAGATTTCTTGTTTCAGGCTTAGCAGTAGTCTAGCCTCAAGGTTACAAAGGCTGCGTGAATGATGGCGGTCAAATCTTATTAGAAAGGCTGAAGCCTTCTCACCAGATGAAGTTGATGAAAAGCACTCCTGACCACTGCCACAACCTGGCAATCCAGGCACAACAATGGATCCAAAGGCACCCCAAGACTGAAAACCTGAGTGACCAAAGGAGCCCATCAATAATGGGTTCCTATGTCCCCCAGGTCATAAGGCCATCCAACCATCATCACTTCAGTCTTGCCTGAATTCAGTTTCAATTGGCTCTCCAATGCTCGCCTCCAGTCCCCAGTGGCAGCCAGGCACTGAGTAAGCACCAAGACTGCAGGACCTGAGTCAGAAGAAAAAGAGAGAGAGAGTTGGGTGTCATCAGCATAATGATGACACTTCACTCCATACAATTTCCATACAATCTTTCCCAGGGGTGTTAGATACAAATTGAACAAGAGTGGGGACAAGATGGAACCCTGAAGGACCCCACAAGAGAGCTCTTGAGGGGATGATGAACTACTGTTCATCACCACCCTCAAGGTTCTCCCAGCCAGGAATGAGCGGAACCACTCAAGAGCAGTCCCATGACCCCCTGCCAGGTCCCACAGCTGTCTCAACAACACTCCGTGATCAGCTGTATCAAAGGCTGCCAAAAGATCTAACAAAATCAACAGAGTACAATTACCCCAGTCATTTTCCAAGCAAAGATTGTCAACCAAGGCCAGTCTCAGAGTCATACCCAGGATTAAATCCTGACTGACATGGGTCCAGGAATCCAATAGCATTGAGATGCACCTGAAGCTGCCAAGCCAACCACCTGTTTAATAACCTTCCCTAAAAAGGGAAAATTAGAGATGGGGCAAAAGCTGGGAGGGGAGTCAACATCAAAAGATGGTTGTATGATCACAGTTTTAAGACCATCAGGCACCCTGCCCTCCTGAAGGGAGGCACTGACAACCCCAGACAGCAACAGTCCCAGTAACAGTCATGTAAAACTAAATGCAGCCATGTAAATGCAAACACCAGCCCTCCTGGTGTATTCACTTACCATTCTCCTCCATCTCCTCTACAAAGGTGGCATTGGGTCCTCCATGGCCTCAGCCGAAACCTCTGGTGGATTTTCTAACAAGGACTGGCTCTCAAGCTCAAGGGGATACACTGAGATTCATGATGTCCGTGTCCACATTGAGCTGTTCTGGCTCTGGGGAGGGGACTGGCATGGAGTGATGTCCGCTGGTGGTCATGGCTTCTGGGGGTGGAGTGGGACTGGTTGCAGTGGCAGTGGTTGAAGTAGTAGTGGGGGAGCCATATCCATCTGCTTTTGGCCCCTGGCTACAGGTGAGATGGAGCTATGGCTCCATCCATGCAGAGGAACTGGTCAAGGAGCTCGTAATAGGGCAATCTCTGCCTCCTGCAGCTGTAGGCAAAGTTGTCCTGGATCTCCTTGTACACATGTCTCAAGTCCTTGGCCCACTGCCAGCACTGGTTCATGTCCCTGGTGTAGCCCTGTTGTGTCATATGGACCAAGAGCTCCTGGAACACCACCTCATTTCTGTAGAATTTCTCCAGGGCATGTTAGACTTCTGCTCCCCACCATAGAGCGAGCAATTAAGGCCTTGGTCTCTTCCTCAGTTCAGGGAATGCCATGTTGGTGGGCAGAGAGTGACCGCGATTGCACGGTGGTCATAGCAGTGCTGGTTGATGCCTAGCTGTTGGTATTAGCCATGGCCCCGGCCATGGTAATCCTCCGTAATTTGTTCTTAAGAATGCAGTGTCTGGAAAACAGCAAGTGTCAGGCATGTACTGTCAACCAGGATGAACTGAGAGAACACTTGTTTGAAAATGACACAGTGAGCTTTTAAGGCAGATGTTACTTGCTCACCAGTGTTACCTGCAGCTACGTCAGTCCACAAGCAATGAATGTACTGACAGATGAGGGATCCTCCAGCATCGGTCCACAGACAGCACCAGCCCCCTTACAATGGAGACTGCTGCCCTAGCCAATCAGAGCCTGCTCCGGGGTGGGACAGGAAGTTCTGGCCACTTCTTTTTCTTATTCCTTTATAAGCATATGCAAGGAGTCACCTTACCAACTCACTCACTTGGCTAAGCCTATTCAATTGCCATCCTCTTCTTGCCTCTGCACTCCCACTTGCTTCCTCACTATCACAGCCTGTTGCCATTTTCTTCCCCCTGCTCTGTTAATGCTCATGTTAATGGCTCACCTGGATTTGACCCATGCTTTCCATATATCTGAAACACCGCTTATCTTACCATGTCCCACTGCAGCCCCTACTGTCAGCTGGGAGCACCCTCTTACAGATTCTGTTACCCTTGTCAATAGAACAGGGGTGCGCAGGAGGGCGTTCTCAGTTTCTGCCCCAGTTCTCTGCAACTCCCTTCCCCAGGAGGTTTGTGTGAGCCCAAGCATCTTCCAGAGGTGGTGTAAATTTTTATTTAGGGAAGAGCATAAGCATTGCCAAAGTAGATGTAAAAAGTTAATAAGGGAGGCCAAAAAGGAATTTGAGGAGTAACTTGCTAAAGATGCTAAAACTAATAATAAAAACTTTTTCAAGTACCTCAGAAGCAGGAAGCCTGCTATAGAGTCAGTTGGGCTGTTAGATGACCAGGGGCTGAAAGCGCTTAGGGATGAAAAGGACATTGCAGAGAAGCTGAATGAGTTCTTTGCTTTGGTCTTCACTGCAGAGGATGTTGGGGAGATACCCACGCCTGAACCTTACTTTGTAAGTGATGAATTGGAAGAGCTGTCACAAATCAACATGACTCTGGAGGAGGTCCTAGAGCTAACAGACAAACGAAATACTAACAAATCACCAAGACCAGATGGTATTCACCCCAGAGTTTCAAAGGAACTCAGATATGAAATTGCAGACCTACTGTTAGTAATTTGTAACCTATCTCTAAAATCTGCCACTGTACCAGAGGACTGGTGGGTGGCAAATGTACCCCAATATTTAAAAAGGGATCCAGAGGTGATCCTGGAAACTACAGACCAGTAAGCTTGACATCTGTACCAGGGAAAATGGTGCAAAATATTAAGAATAGAATCACTGGGCATTGTTGATAAACATGGCTTAATGGGGAAGAGTCAACATGGATATAACAAAGGTAAGTCATGCCTCACTAATCTCTTGGAATTCTTTGAGGGTGTTAATAAGCATGTGGACAAAGGAGACCTGGTACTGTGGATATAGTGTACCTGGATTTCCAGAAAACATTTGATGAGGTCCCACATAAAATACTCTTGAGAAAATTAAAAAGTCATGGGATAGGAGGTAGTGTCTTACTATGGATCAGTAACTGGTTAAAGGATAGGAAGCAAAGAGCAAAATGGTCAGTTTTCACAATGGAGAGATGTAAAAAGTGGTGTGCCCCAGGGACCACTTGGGGCCAGTGCTGTTTAATGTATTCATTCATGATCTGGAAATCGGCATTAAGAGTGAGGTGATCAAATTTGCAGATAACACCAAGTTATTCAAGGTAGTTAAAACATGAGCAGATTGTGAGGAACTGCAACAGGATCTTATGAGACTGGGTGCCTGGGCATCTAAATGGCAGATGAGATTTAATGTGGACAAGTGCAAAGTGATGCACATAGAGGAAAAAACCCCAAACTATGAGTACACAATGCTGGGTACTAAGCTAGGAGTTACCACTCAGGAAAAGGATCTGAGAGTGATTGTGGACAATACACTGAAATCCTCAGTCCAACGTGCAGCAGCAGTCAAAAAAGCAAACAGAACGTTAGGAGTTATTCACAAAGGGATAGAGAATAAAACTGAGGATGTCAAAATTCCTCTATACAAACCAATGGTGCGACTACACCTGGAATATTGTGTGTAGTTCTAGTTGCCCCATCTCAAAAAAGACATAGTTGAACTAGAAAAGGTACAGAGAAGGGCAACGAGAATGATAAAAGGTATGGAACGGCTTCTGTACAAAGAGAGGCTTGACAAGCTGGGTCTCTTCAGCTTAGAGAAGAGAAGACTGAGAGGGGACATGATAGAAGTTTATAAAATCTTGAGTGGTATGGAACGAGTAGATAGGGAACAGTTATTTATCCTCTCAGTACTAGAACTAGGGAACACTCCATGAAACTAGCTGCTGACAGATTTAAATTTCATAAGTTAATTATGCGTTGAGTGAAAAAGTACTTCCTTTTATTTAAAGGAAGTACTTTTTCACTCAACGCATAATTAACTTATGAAATTTATTGCCAGAGGATGTTGTCAGGGCCAGCAGTATATCTGGGTTTAAAAAAGGACTTGATAAGATGTTAGAGAGTAGGTCCATTAATGGCTATTAACCAAGTGGCTTACGGGATGAACTTCTTACTGTTGGGAGCTGGGAGTGAACAACAGGGAATGGATTGCCCCTTGTGACTGTTGGTTCTTCTCCCATGCGATCGAGATTGGCCACTGTCAGAGGACAGGATGCTGGGCTTGATGAACCATCAGTCTGACTCAGTATGGCACTACTTATGTTCTTATTTGTAAAGGCATTTGGCAGGGGGGATAGGGGTTGAATGGGTTTGTGGATAGGGTTGTGCAGATGGTGAGAGTTTTGAGAGGAGGGTGGGAAGTTTTGTTGTTTAAATTTTATTATTGTTTGTGAGCTGCCCTGAGCCTTTGTGGAAAGGGCGGCGGATAAGTCTAAATAAATAAATAAAACAAACAGTTGACTACACCTTTGCCTGATTCCGCTGCTGATGTTCATGCTTCTGCTCACCTGGTTTACATCCACATCTCATTGACTCTGCCACCGCTGGATCCTTACAGCCAGTGAGACTGGAGAAGGGCCAGAACTGGTTGCTCCTCGGAATGCTCTAGGCTCTTTGCACATGACACTATGGTGCTGGTGGACCAGTACACACACAGGTGCTGCACGCAACCTAATTGACAGGATGCAGACACATGGGTGCACATTAGCTTATGTTTGTCCATATGGTGGGCTTTGCAGGCTCTGGGAAATGGCCATGAGTGGGGGCTGCATGTCGGGGGTAGTGGGGAATGAACACTAGTTCTGAAAGTTCATTTCAGATTTTTGTTTTTTCATTCTTCTTCTTCTTGATTTGTTGCCACCTAGGCCAGGACCAGGCCAACTCCTTGGGCCTCCTTGAGCTCCCAGCATAGTATGCTAGCCAGCGGTCGGCCAGGTGCCTCCCGCCCTCAGTAAAAGCGTAGGCTTCTCTGATGTTGGGACTAAGGCTGCTTGACCACATTACTGAAATACCGGTGAGTTAGAAACTCACTGGTATTTCAGTAATGTGGGCAATAAGGGTGGGAATATCAGTATCGGATAAATCCGATACACCCGATAATCTGGTATATCAGATTAATCCAATAATCACGGGTATTGGCATACCAGATTTTTAACATTGGCCACTTTACCGGGTTTTTTACATCGCGGCCATTGAAGTAAATGGCCGCAATGTTAAAAAAAATGGTAAAGTGGCCGATGTTAAAAATCCAGTATGCCGATACCGGTAAATCTGATACTAATAAATCCGGTATCTGGTATTCTCCCTGGTGTCCCATCCCTAGTGGGCAAGCAGCAAAATGCATGAGGTATGAAGAAACATGGGAGATTGACAGGACCCAAAATCTTGTCCTGTTGCTCACGGGTGTTATAAGTCACAGTGAGATTTTATCTTATGCAAGATGGCCAAAACATATGCATTAATTGCTCACTGTGAGATTTGTCTTACAGTCCTCCTGTGGCCATTTTAACCATAGAGACTATAGGAGGGAGAGGCAAGAGGAAGCAGATTACAATCCCTTTCCTGATCCCCTGGAGAGAGCAAGCTACAGGAAGTGCTCTGAAGCCTGGGGAGTCACATGACAGGAAATGAACTCTCGCAAGGGATACAGGGAAAGGAAGAGGGAGGGGTTTCCTCTGCTCCCAAACTCTCAGATCTTTGGGTAATGTGGGTGCAGATAAGGAAGTTTCACTCACAGACGTTCACTAACCATGTGACCTGCAAATATCTGTGAGTCAGCTAATGGGTGCAGGCTCCCATCACAAAACACACGTGAGTTCAGACAACACAGTGAGTTTCTAACTCACATGTATTCCATAGGGATGGGCGAACGCGGTTCGGTAGTTCGGTGTTCGGCCCGAACTCAACCTGTTCGGACAACCGAACATGAACACGAACACGAACGCACCGAACGGACCGAACACCGAACACCGAACACCGAAATAGCGAACACACCGAACCGAACACCGAACTACGAAATGGCTGAACACACCGAACGGAACCGAACACCGAACTACGAAATGGCCGAACAGTTCGTTCAATTCGAATCGCGTTCGGTTGTGTTCGGGTGGCTAAAACATGGTCTTCTGTCAGGTCACTGGATGGCCAAATGTAGCAGGGAGGGGGAAGTCATTTGACTCA
>QEPC01007467.1:1366477-1393224 GCA_003113815.1 Sphenodon punctatus
GCATCGCCTCCTGCCAATGTCCCCCACTGCCATGCAGGGCACTGGAAGGCCTGCAGTCTAGGAGGCTGCGACTGTCTCTGCTGTGGCTGCAGGAGCAGGTGCAGGTGCTTTGGGGTCAGATGTTGATCATGGGCCACCATTGTCCACCATTATTGATGTGATTCCCAGCAGTCCAGGGCTGGTGGATCCCACCCCAGCTGCTAGAGGCAGGGCCCGATCCCCAGGCAATGGCAGCAGGGAGAGGAGCAGCAGTAGCAGCAGCAGAAGCTATAGGGGGGACAGTGAGAGAGTGGCAGCAGCATGAGCAGTCGATCAGCCTCAGGGTCCCAGTACTCCCCTTCATGGGATATATCTCAGACTGGGGACAGCGAGGCAGATTCTAGTCCTATGGAGGAGATTTCTGGTGCTGAGGTGATGGATGTCCCTCTGAGAGCTGTGTTGCCACCATGTTCTGCCCCTCCCATCAGCACTTTCAGTGGTACATCACCCGGTGTGGGCCAGAAGGCAAGAGGGGGCAAAAAATCCTCCTTCTGGGTGCATTTTAAGTTGGTGCGATGCAGTTTGGAGTCCACCAGGTGGAATTACATGTTCCTGATGCTCGAGTGGCTTCTCGAGCAGAAAGTCACCTTGCATCAGGTGCAACTGGTGATGGACAGTGGGGCACCTCCAGGGTACAATGAGTGTCCTGAGGAGACTCTGGACCAGAGGGGTCACCTGGCTGATGGTGGCCGTGGAGGAGCTCATGGTCTCCATCACGGCCAAGAATGGTCTCAGAACAAAGACAGTGTGAGCCAAGATCTCCCATTCCACCCCATTGTACCCGGGAGGTACCCCACTGTCCGCCACCAGTTGAACCTGATGCAAGGTGGCTTTCTGCTCAAGAAGCCGCTCGAGCGTCAGGAACGTGGAATTTCACCTGGTGGACACATCCTGCACCAGCTGGTGCACTGGGGACCCTTGCTCTGTCTGCTTCGCCCAGAGGAGGTCACTGCCCTTCACGCTCCGGTTAAAGAAACCGGCCAGCTTCCTCCACCACTCGATCAGGGAGCTAAGGGTGCCTACCCCAATCCCCTTCTCCCCCAAGCCCAGAGTGTCCCTGACCACCAGGTGAGGCATGTGTGCAGTGCAAGGGATGCTGGTGAAATCCCCCTCATGGACTGCCCTCAATATGTTGGCCGCTTTGTGCATAACTACACACCCCTTGGTGAAGGGTGCACTTGGCATGACCCACTCCCTCATCATGGTGCTTAGGGCTGCCTCGATGTTCCGAGACATGTGGGGGCCATCCATGACTTCCGCCTGAAGCAGGGTCCTCTGATACTCTGCTTCGGGACCCCTCCTGCCACTCCGTAAAGCTGCCTCCGGGTCCTGCCACCAGTGCGCCATCACTGCCAGGTAGGCATGCTGTGCATTTCTGCTCAACAAAAGGTCGGTGGTGAAGTGGATGGTGGCACCCCCACCCCCCGCCAGCTGCTCCCTCACCTGCTCCTTTAAAGCACAGTTCAAGGCTGGCACCACCTGCTGACTCAGGGTGGTGCGTGAGGGCAGTTTAAACTGGAGGGCCAGGAATCCAATCAGATGCCTAAACCCAATGTCCCTGACCACCAAGAAGGACTGCCCATTGAGCACAATCATTTCCCCCAACGTGCATGTGGGTTTCAGTTGAAAGCCATGCTGCCCTCCATGTCCTACAGGTGCTGATGGACTTGGCAGCTGTCCCCACCCCAGCTCCTCCATGGTGCACTGACTCTTCTGGGCCTCAACTGGCTGCTGCTGCTGCACCACTGGCAGTGCTGATGGGAAGGGCAGAACATGGTGGCGACATAGCTCTCGACGTGACATGTGGCCAGCCTGGTCCAAAGTGGCCAAGGCTCTGTTGTGCTGCCTACCAACAAGTGTCCCCAGTGAGAGGGTGTTCTCTATGGTGGGGGACATTTGCTTGCCACACCGCCTGAGACTGGGGGCCAAGTTGGACTGCTGGGATTCCCCGAGTTTCCCCTGGACATGGGTTGATGGTGCAGTGGCACACGCCATCCCATGCCAGGGGCAGTCTTGGGACGGGACTCCTACTCAATCTGAGCTACTGCTGCTGAGGTGCTGTCCTTTTCTCCCAATGCCCTGCGCCCTCCCTCCCTTTCTCTCTCACTAGACGGCCTCGGCCGGCCTATCTGACTGACCTCATGATGCCGGGTGGCATTGGGAAGCTGTAAGCCTGCCAGCCGGCCTCTGGCTAGACGATCTCAACCTGCGTATCTGACTCTCTCTCTCTCTCTCTCACTGCACAGTCTTCGCCAGCCTATCGAGTGCCCTGCCAAGGTCCCAGCCTGCCTTCCCTACTGCCTCTCATGCCATGCTGCCTATCTGCCCGCCCTGGTTGCCAAACTCAAACCTTGCCTCAGCCTGCCTTCCGCTGCTCATGCCACACTGCCTGTCTGCTGCTGCTGCCACTGCTGCTGCTACCGCTGCTACCTCTGCTGTGCCATGGGTTCTGTGCCCTGCCAATCCAATGTCTGCTTCTGATGCCTCTGCTGTGCCATGGGTTCTGTGCCCCGGCAATCCAATGTCTGCTACTGCTGCTGCCTCTACTGTGTCATGGGTTCTGCTATCAGGCAATCCAATGTCTGTCACTGCTCCACCTATGCCTGGCAGCCTTCAATACCCAGCCAAGTAGGGGTCCCAGGTCAACCACCAAGCCCCAAGCCTTCACGGCCTCTGCTGCTGCTGCTGCTGCTGAGTCTCAGACGGCCAGCCAGGGCACCACGGGCACCCCCAGGGGCCAAGCGCTGAGCCTGTCTGCCCAGGCAACTCAGGGTGCCAAAACCCAAGCCTTCCCGGTCTCTGTTCATACATCCCTATTACCCAATCAAACAAAGATCAGAAATTTTATGATATTGTCACATCAATCATAACAGTAAACAAATAGAGAACCTTGCAACAACAACATCATCAAAAAATACAAGTATGTCAGTAATTTGAGGAAATGCAACTTGCTCAGTGACATTCTGCAACCATAAAATCAGGCTGAATTCTAAACCATCAATTGTGATATCCCTCCCCGCACCCCCCGCCAATCCAGGTCTACTAAATACAGTGCAACCTCATTATAATAATGTGGTATTTGGGAGCCACGTTGAAGAGCACATTATATCCAAATTCATTTTATAACAAGAATGATAAGATTACCCATTGTAGCTGTAAGTACTGACTGGTCACAGTGGTGATATTCCACAAGATGAGCAGAGCAGGCATGCTGCAAGAGTCCCTTTGTTATGATTAGGAAGACATATTAGCAGTTCAGCAAAAGATCCCAGCCCAGAAGAAAGCTTAATCAGTCCTGCATTTTTCATTTGGGTTTGTTTGTTTTTCCAATATAAGCCTTGCAGCTATGTTGAGTCAGCTTTTTATCAGGGACCTGAGCATTTTACTCTCAGGCCGAGTAAGATGTAAAATGATCTGGTCCCTGATAAGGAGCTGTCTCTATACATTTATTTAATTGGGTTTATTATAGCCAGTCCTTTCCCACAGGCTCAGAGTGGCTTACAAACAACCACAAATAAAAAAAATCAATAAACACAAGTCATATATAATAAAACCACTCCTGTTCCCACCCTCCCAAACCTTAACCTTGTCTGACAAAAGCCCGGCCAAATAAATAGGTCTTACATTGCCTTCTGGCTCAGCCTTTGGTGAACTTCCAGGGGATAGGGATGTGCGAACACGGTTTGGAAGTTCGGAGTTCAGCCCGAACTCAGCCTGTTCGGACAACTGAACCGAACTTCCGAACCAAACACTCGAACTTCCGAACAGTTTGAAAAAATTCGGTTAAGTTCGGATGAGTGTGGGGGTGGGGAAAATGTGACTTTGGGCGGGAAAAACATGACTGGAAGGGAGAGGCAGCTGAGAAGCAGACTTCCTGGCACCAGGGGTGGACACCAGGGGTGGTTTCAGGACCAAAAATACCGATACCGAAAAAAAATCGGTTTTGGTTTCGGTATCGATAGCGCTATTTTTGGATGTTTGTCTGAGTTCAGTCAAACCGAACTCCGCCGAACCAAACAGCCGAACCCAAACTTGGGTTTCGAACCGAACGTCCAAACGTCAGAACATGCGAACGGCGTTCTGTTGACCCATCCCTACCAGGGGAAGACTTGTATTGAAATAAATTCCATTCCATGACTGAGCCTGGCCATTATTCCCTATGTAATGTGCCCATCTTAAATTGAATTGGAAAATAGCATGTGTTTGTGATTTCAGCAATAAGATACCTTGAGAGCCATGGTCATTACCGCATTGTATCTGAATTTGCACTATAATGATGTGCGTTATAATAACACGGCTGCACTGTACTCTTCATGTCAAGAAATGTACAACACAAAATACTCTGGATGAGTAATGGGGCCATAATAACATTGTATTTGAATGTTTGGCTTTTGTATTTGCTGTAGGATATTTTGTGATTGTAACTGTCTAGTGTTTGTGTGATGTTTTTGGTATTTAATTGTATAATGAGTTCTGCAAGTTCAGTTTGAGTAGAGTAAAGAATGCAAAGATAAAGCAAGCATTCCTGCCAAACCAAATTGGACTCTTTGAAACATCCAATTATGAACAGTGTACTGCAATGGCAAAGCCTTTGACAAAAACCCCTTCTGCTTCATTCCCAAGAAAAGAATCACCTCTAACAAAAGGATGAGAAATTGGTTCCTCTTCATCATTATTCAAATAAGGACTTAGAGCAAAAATGTAAATGATTTATCGCATATCACTTAAAACATCACATCATTTATGCCTAACTCAGCGTACTTCCCCTTAGCCAAAATGTCATTCTTTGTTGGAATTGTTCCTTTTTAATACTGAAGAGAATTATTTTTCTTTTTCATAAAAAGAATCCAATGGACATTTGCCATAAAAGGAGAGAATTGGACATCTATATTCTCAGGACAACTATTCCCTATCTGCTATCAATACACCGAAAAGTGGGTTTTTTTTAGTTTTTTTTTAAACTGAATGAATTTGGTCACTTTTCCTGGTATTGACACTATTGATGCATCTTCAAGGCCTTAACAATTCAGAAAGTGCTTAGCCTAGGAATATTAAAACAAGCATTTTCTAGCTAAAGAACTATGGGTCAGTACAATGAATAAAATATTCCTTGGCTCAGATAGTGCTGCTAGCTTTTCAGAAACGGATGATGAACTTGCAAAGAAGAGAACCACTCTTGTTCAATTTAAAAGGCAAATGGAGCATTGTTCACTACAAGACCAAAAGAGGATGGGTTGGACATTCAAAGCAGTAGTCAAAGAACTTTGAGGGCATAACTGTGATTCTCAAATTCTTTTACCTCCTGACCCCTTTTTGAGACAAAGGGTGATTTCAGACGTGATGGGTGGCTGCTTTCACCACGGGCTGTGGGGTGGTTCGGACCACGGCCGAGGGTAAAGGGGCGCATCAACAGACGTGCGCCCCATTGCCCCTGGCCGTGGTCCGAACTACCCCATGGCCCGTGGTGAAAGCGGCCGCCTGTCACGGGCCAATCCAGCCGCTGACGCAACCACGGGTGTGGGTGACTCCCATTGACCGTGGTGAACGGTAAGTAACCAGACGTTACTTTCCGTTCACCATGGCCGTGGTGGTCTTTCACCACACTTCTCGATCTCCTCGCGTCCAGAGGTCCAGAAGTGTGCTGAATGCGAACACGGGCTGCATTTGACTGTGGTGCACAACTGGCGGCAAGCCAACAGACGTTCACCACAGTCAAACGCGGCCCGTGTTTGACTGTGGTTCAGCTAGGGTGAATGTCAGACGCATAAAGTCTGAAATCACCCAAATATAATCCTATGACCCCAGTCAGCAACAAAGACAATGCAAATTATATCAAATAAACAGGATCATGACCTCATCAGCAGATGATGTGATCCTGCTTCGGGTCCAGGCCCACAGTCTGAAAACTTCTGGGATGTAAGCTTGGCTAGTGTACATTACAATCTGAATAGGGTATGGCCGGGGACAATTTTTTGGAAGAAAGTCTTCTAGATTAGAATGCTGCAGAAGGTGCAGGTGAACCAGCACGCTGCATTCCTCACATTGTCACTGCTGAATTCATTTCTCACCAGGCTGCTAGGGGGTACCATGCGGCCGCAATCACTCATTGTAATGAAAAGGAAAGTTTTGGCTCAGTAATTACTGGGATCAGCGATTGAGTAAATAGAGAAAGTTCATAGGATGCTTAGGTTTAGCCACAAAAAGTAGTCTCCTCTCCAGTAGTGATGAGATGTATGTTTAACTCTGCCCAAGCTAAACATTAACTAGCCCAAGTTAAAATGCTATCAATCAATTCTGCAAAGACTGGTGTTTATTATTATTATTATTATTATTATTATTTTATTATAAACATTTATATAGCGCCAGTCATGTGCTTGGTGCTATACAGAAACATACAATAGACGCGGTCCCTGCCTGTGGCTTACAATCTAAAAGACAAGGAGGGGGAGACAGGGAGAGGGGACAGTGGGAGAGACAGGGGAGTAGACAAACAGACATTGAAGCGGATGCGAAGTCTCAGGTGCGTGTGCATGGCTTGGTTACAGTCAGGATGGTTGCAGCAGATAACCATGGCATGAACAAGGATTTTGGCTGAGGAGGTAGAGAAAGGGGCGGATCCCAGCAATGNTGTGCTTGGCTTGGTTACAATCAGGATGGTTGCAGCAGTCTGCTGAGGAGGGCAGACAGTAAGTGTGTATTCTTAATTTTACTACCATGAGCAGGGACCCATGTTCCCTCTGTTTTCCCCATTGTCGCCAAGGGGGGAAATTCAGGGAACATGGGTCCCTGACCATGATCCACCTTACTGTCCTCACATAAACCTTCACAGGATCAGAGCCCTAGTGAAGCCAAGGCAGGAATAGCTTTAACCATGTTAAATAGACAAGATAAACCCAAAGAAGTCACCTGATGCTCACCTCAGAATGAAGGATTCGTTTTCTCATTTTTTGTGAAAGTCTTGGTTTCCCTTCAGCTCCATATAATATATCTAATACACAGAATTGTTTTTATAATCAGGAAATGTATTCCTTGGTTCCTGTCACATGACAGTCAAATAACCAAAGGCAAATATGTGAAGGTACTTGTGTCATGTGACCTGTTATGTGAAGGAACTTGTTTCATCCAGTGGTAGTCCATACCTCCCAGCAGTCCCTATTTAGGAGAGACCATTTGGGGTGCTGAATCTCACTGTTTCTCTTTAGGGTCAAAGTCCCGGTTTCAGGAGAGAGAAACAGAAAGATCAGTATTCAAGACTCAAGCACCTCTTTCCTGGTTGCCACCCAGGAAAAACACAGAGGACAATGGAGAGATCATAGAAGAATAGAGATGGAAAGGACCTTTGAGGACATCTAGTCTAAACCCCGCTCAGTGTAGGAAATCCGCAGCTACAGCATTCCCGACAGATGTCTGTACAGTCTCTATCTGAAAACCTCCAGAGAAGAAGAAACAACTACCTCCCTAAGCAATTTGTTCCATTGTCAAACAGCTCTTATTGTTAGGAAGTTCTTCCTAATCTTTAACCAAAATCTGCTTTCTTGTAATTTGAGCCCATTATTTCTAGTTCTGCCGTTGGGGCCAAGCAAGAACAAGTCTATCAAATCTTTGTGACAGCCTATAGCAGAGAGATGTTTAGCGCTGGCACAGAAGGAGTTGGTACTCAAACCAACCTAGAGGAGCACACTGGGTGACAGTGCTAAGGAGTGCATGTGCTATTAGGATTGAGGTTGCTGAGAGCACCAATTGGAAAGGAACATCCGAGGCCTCATGGGTATTTAAGGACTGAGAGCTCAGTATAAAGGGGGAGACTGAAGAGAAAGGAGCTCAATCGGGATGTGTGAACGCGGTTTGGACATTTGGAATTCGGTCCGAACTCAGCGAGTTTGGACGGCCGAACCGAATGCCAAAGCCCCCGAACAGTTCGGCCACGTTCAGATGAGTTCGGGTGGCGTTCGGGTGGGGAAAACCTGGCTGGCAGGCCCAGGGGGGAGGGGGGTCAGCTGAGGAGAGGTGGAGAGGCTTGGACTAGCAGCCAGCCTGCCCAATCACCATCCCTCTTTTCCTCAGACCACTGACTTGGCAGTCTGCGATTGGCCACCGGCTAGGCTGCACAGAGCCAATGGGGCTTGTGGTAACTGGTAAACTGGGTGCAGCAAGTAACAAAAGTAATTGCCCTCCCCCCGTCCAACTCCTTCTAAATTAGCCACTGATCCTGTCAGCAGACATTTTCAGAACTCTCCCTCTCCCAGCAGTTTGCGTTCCTCCCAATCCATTGCCATCTTCCTCCTATTTCACCCATTTCCACACGTTTACTTCCATAGTTTCATTTATTTAGATTAGATTAGATTAGATTTAGGTGTTATTTTTATTTTTTACCCCTCCCTGTGTTCTTTCTCCCTCCCCTCCATTGAATTCTTCCCTCCTCCCTGTATAGATTCCATTTCCCTTCCCCCGTTTTTGGATTTATTTAAAGTAGGATTAGATTGATTTAGGTTTTATATAGAGAGTTACTATAGATAGATAGTTGTAGGAGTTAGCTTAGTTATAGAGATAGATAGAGATAGTGTGTAGTGATTCAGTTTTAATATTTTATACTGTTTGTAGGACTAGGCCTTTGTAGATATTAGATAATATTCCATTTAGTTCCATAGCTTTTAGAATAGTTAATAGCAGTTAGAGTTAGTGTAGATATATATAATATTAAATTACAAATTTGAATAAATAATTTTTTAAAATATAAAATCTTCCTGTGCGTTATTTGGGTGGGAGAAATGGACAAGGGAAGCAGGAGAGGCCGGTCTGCTGCCTGTAAGGTGGGCAATGGGGCATGTGGCAGAGGTGGTAGGGGCCATGCCAGCAGAGTGGCAGGCATCAGCAGCAGCCTGAGCCCATCACCACACCCCAAACTGCACAGGCCTGATTTTGGCAGACAGGCTTCAGAGGCTGCCAGCAGTGGCACTAGGGGGTGTGGTTTGGCATCTCCTCCTGCCAGCGTCCTCCATTGCCATGCAGGGCACTGTAAGGCCTGCAGTCCAGGAGGCTGCAGCTGTCTCTACTGCGGCTGCAGGAGCAGGTGCAGGTGCTTTGGGGTCTGATGTTGATCATGGGCCACCATTATCCACCATTATTGATGTGATCCCCAGCAGTCCAGGGCTGGTGGATCCCACCCCAGCTGCTAGAGGCAGGGCCCGATCCCTGGGCCATGGCAGCAGGGAGAGGAACAGCAGTAGCTGCAGCAGTAGCAGTAGCAGCGGAAACTATAGGGGGCACCGGGAGAGTGGCATCAGCATAGGCAGTCAATCAGCCTCAGGGTCCCAGTACTCCCCTTCGTGGGACATATTTCAGATTGGGGACAGCGACGCAGACACTAGCCCTGTGGAGGAGATGTCTGGTGCTCAGGTGATGGCTGTCCCTCCGAGAGCTGTGTTGCCACTATGTTCTGCCCTCCCTTCAGTGCTGTCAGTGGTGCGTCACCCGGTGTGGGCCAGAAGGCAGGAGGGAGAAAAAAATCTTTCATATAGGCACATTTTAAGTTGGTGCGGGTGGATGATCCATGGGAGGTGCAGTGCAGTTTGTGCCAGAAGGTGGTGAAGCATGGGCAGGTGCTCAACAACCTTGGCACAACTGCCATGGAGAGGCACCTGCAGGCATGCGACAGTGCTGTGCTGCTAAGCAGGCAGGCAGGGGCAGTGGACGCCAGCGGGTTCCCGACGGCAGCGGCCTGTCATCCACCTCCATCAGTGGGCAAGTATTGTCAAGCAGCTAGACAGAGCTCTATGGCCACTGGCTAGCTCACCCTAGTGGAGAGGGTCCGGCAGGCAGAGAGGGCTCCGGAGAGTGCGCGGCGGCATCAGCAGCAGGACGCCCCTGGGGATAGTGGGAGTGGGAGAAGCCATCCCTTTCAGCCAGCAGGGTCTATCCCTGCCCCCAGCCCTAGCAATAGCAGAACCAGCAGCAGGCTGAGTAGAAGCAGCAGCACCCCTATTTCCAGTAGCAGAAGCTCATATGTGTAGGCCACTCTGGCGAGCATGGCCCCGTGCACAGCAGGACAGGCAGTGTGGCTGAGGGCAGTGGTGGAGGTGGTGCCAAAGAACAGTTACGTGAGGAAGTACGACAGTGCCTCAGCAGCAGCAGAGAGCTACCTTGGTGAGGAGTCGTGCATTTATTCCAGCAGCAACTCCTTGGTCTACTGGGCCGGCAAGACCAACGTGTGGCCGACCCTGTCCAAAGTGACCAAGGCTCTGTTGTCCTGCCCACCAACAAGTGTCCCCAGTGCAGGTGTTCTCTATGGCGGGAGACATTTGCTTGCTGCACCGCCCGAGACTGGGGGCCAAGTTGGTGGAGCAGTTGCTTTTTATTAAGGTGAATCTTCCACCACTGGGATTCCCCGAGCTGCCCCTGGACATGGATTTATGGTGGAGTGGCACATGCCATCCTATGACAGGGGCAGTCTTGGGACGGGGCTCCTCCTCAATCTGGACTGCTGCTGCTGAGGTGCTGTCCCTCCCTCCCAATGCCCGGCGCCTGCCCTGCCTCTCCCTCTCTCACTAGATGGCCTCAGCCAGCCTATCTGACTGACATTGGGTGGCATTGGGAAGTGGTAAGCTTGCCAGCCGGCCTCTAGCTAGACGATCTCGGCCCGCCTATCTCACTGGCTTTCTCGCTGCACAGTCTTCACCAGCCTATCTGAGTGCCCTGCAAAGGTCCCCTCCTGCCTTCCCTACTGCCTCTCATGCCACGCTGCCTGTCTGCCCGCCCAGGTTGCTAACCTCAAACCCTGCCTCAGTCTGTCTTACAATGCTCATGCCACGCTGCCTGTCTGCCCACCCAGGTTGCCAACATCAAACTCTATCTCATTCTGCCTTCCGATGCTCATGCCACGCTGCCTGTCTGCCCGCCCAGGTTGCCAAGGTCAAACCCTGCCTCAGTCTGCCTTCTGATGCTCATGCCACGCTGCCTGTCTGCCCGCTCAAACCCTGCCTCAGTCTGCCTTCTGATGCTCATGCCACACTGCCTGTCTGCCCGCCCAGGTTGCTAACCTCAATCCCTGCCTCAGTCTGCCTTCCGATGCTCATGTCACGCTGCCTGTCTGCCTGTCCACCCAGGTTGTCAAGGTCAAATCCTGCCTAAGTCTGTCTTCTGATGCTCATGCCAAAGTGACTGTCTGCCCACCCAGGTTGCTAAGATCAAACCCTGCCTCAGTCTGCCTTCCGATGCTCAAGCCAAGGTGCCTGTCTGCCTGCCCTGGCAACCCTGGGTGATGTGCCCCACTGGCCTGGTAATACTGCTGCTGCTGTCTACTGGTCCATGGGTGCTCTGCCCTGACAAATCCAAATGTGCCCACGCAATCCTGCTGCTGCTGTCTGCTGCTGTATGGGAGCTCTTCCCTGGCAAATTCTACCATCCTGCCTCCAGGGGTACTTCACACAGGCAAATCCTGCTGCTGCCGTCTCTGAGGTTCCATGGGTTCTGTGCCCTGCCAATCCAATGTCATCGTCGTCGTCTGCTGCTGCTGCTGCTGCCTCTTCAGTGCCACAGACTGTGTGCCCTGGTCATTAAATCTATGCTGCTGCTGCTGCTTCCACCTCTGCTGTGCCGTGGGTACTGTGCCCTGGCAATCCAATACCTGCTGCTTCCAATGCTGCCTCTGCTGTGCCATGGGTTCTGCTACCGGGCAATCCAATGTTGTCTGCTGCTGCCAGTGCTGCCTCTGCTGTGTCATGGGTTATGTGTCCTGGCAATCCAATGTCGTTGTCTGCTGCTGCTGCTGCTGCTGCCGCTGCCACCTCTTCAGTGCCACAGGCTCTGTGCCCTGGCCATTCAATCTATGCTGCTGCTGCTGATACCACCTCTGCTGTGCCATGGATACTGTGCCCTGGCAATCCAATACCTGCTGCTACCAATGCTGCCTCTGCTGTGCCATGGGTTCTGCTACTGGACAATTCAATGTCTGCTGCTGCTGCCATTGCCGCCTCTGCTGTGCCACGGGTACTGTGCCTGAGCAATCCAATGTCTGCCGCTTCTTCCAGTGCTGCCTCTGCTGTGTCATGGGTACTATGCCCAGACAATCAAATGTCTGCTGCTGCTGCTGCTGCCGCTGCTGCTCCAGTAGGGGTGCCAGCCACCAAAGTCCAGTAGGGGTGCCAGCCACCAAAGCCCTGACGGGGCCTTTGCTGCTGCTCCACCGATACCTGGCAGCTTGCAATGCCCAGTCAAGTAGGGGTGCCAGCCACCAAGCCCTGGTCGGGCCGCTGCCACTGCTCCACCGATGCAAGTAACAAGTAAAAAAAGTAATTGCCCTCCCCCCCTTCCAATTCATTCTGAGCTAGCCACTGATCCTGTCAGCAGGCGTTTTGAGAACTCTCCCTCTTCCAGCAGTTCATGTTACTCCCAATCCATTGCCATCCTCCTCCTATTTCACCCATTTCCACACATTTACCTCATAGTTTCATTTATTTAGATTAGATTAGATAAATTTAGGTGTTATACCCTGCCTCAGCCTGCCTTCTGCTCATGCCAAAGTGCCTGTCTGCCCACCCTGTGGGCAAAGCTCAAACCCTGCCTCAACCTGCCTTCCCTACTGCTTCTCATGCCATGATGCCTGTCTGTCCCCCCACCCCACCCCCATGGGCAAAGCTCGAACCACACTCTGAATGCTAGAGGTAGGCCCCATCCCCGGGCAATGGCAGCAGGGAGAGGAGCAGCAGTAGCAGCAGCAGCAGCAGCCAGTTGAGGCCCAGAAGCGACAGTGCACCATGGAGGATCTGGGGTGGGGGCAGCTGCCAAGTCCATTGGCAGCTGCAAGATGTGGAGGGCGGCATGGCTTTCAACTGAAAGCCATGCGCATGCTGGGGGAAATGATTGCGCTCAATGGGCAGCCCTTCTCAGTGGTCAGGGACATGGGGTTTAGGTGCCTGATTGGCTTCCTGGTCCCCCAGTTTAAGCTGCCCTCACTCACCACCCTGAGTCAGGCTGCCACTGATGCCTGGCAGCCTGCAACGCCCGGCCAAGTACTGTCGTTGTTGAAATTTATTAAGGACATTGGCTTTCTCCGTAGTCCACAAACATAAAACATATGTTTTATTAAACATTAAACAATAATGGAGACAGAATAGAACCCTGCAGAATGCCGCATGATAAAATGCGGGGGCAAGATATCTCATCCCCCAGCACCACCCACTGGCTTCTCCCTGAGAGGAATGAACGGAACCATTCAAGAACAATCCTATCCAGAACCCCCAGGTCATGCAACCGTCTCAACAGCAGCCCATGGTCCATGGTATCAAAAGCGGCCAAGAGATCTAGCAGGATGAGAAATGTCGAACATCCTGCATCCATCTCCCGGCGGAGGTCGTCAACCAAGGCCACCAATGCTGTCTCAGTGCCATAGCAGGGGCAGAACCCAGATTGAAATGGGTCCAGGAAACCAATGCTATCTAGATGTACCTGGAGCTGGAGTGCCACTGTCCACTCAATAACCTTCCCTAAAAAGGGAAGGTTAGAGATAGGTCAGTAACTGGCGAGCGCATCCACGTCCAAAGATGGTTTCTTAAGCAGGGGGCACACCACAGCCTCCTTCACGCTGGGCAACAACCTCCCATGCTGCAAGGACTTGTTCACTACTCTCGCCAGCACCGTACCCAACGTCTCCCTGGAGACTTTCACCAGCCAGGACGGGCCTGGATCAAGTTCACAACAGGTGGCCCTCACAGACCCCAAGACATCCACCGCATCGGCAGCGTCACTTCCTGAAACTCCGCCCACAAAGCTGGACCAGACGGGGCCTCCATCACCTTGTGCTCTCCCCCTACTGCCCTTAATCCATCATCAAAGTCGCTCTGAATCCAAGTGATCTTGTCTGCGAAGTAGATGACAAACTCCTCACAGCGGGCCTGGGACAAGTTCCCATCCAGGCGTAAGGAGGCTGGACTAACCAGCCCCCGCACCATCTGAAACAGCTCCGCTGGGCATGACTTCACAGATGCTATGAGGGCAGCAAGGAACTCCTTCCTTGCTGTCCTCATAGCCTCAACGTAGGACTGTAAGTGGGCCCTATGGAGAAGTCGGTCGGAGTCAGATCAAGTCCAACGCCAGCATCGCTCCAGCCTCCTGCCTCCTTGTTTCATACACCACATCCCCTCAGTAAACCAAGGGGCCCTTTGGTGACAAGACCGAAACAGAGGGCGTCTTGGAGCCACCCTGTCAATGGCCCCCTCCAGCAAGCTGTTCCAACGCTGGACCAGCTCATCAACAGAGTGACCGTCCAGGTCCAAGGTTAATTCCCTCAGGACCTCTTGGAACCACTGGGGTTCCATCAGCCTCTGAGGTTGGACCATCCTAACTGGTCCCTTCCCCTTCTGGAGGAGGTGCGCTGAGAGGGTCGCCCAGGCCTTTGGGGAGGGGGGTTAGTAAGTTTTTATTCCCCCTACCCTATTTATTGTTTTAATGTTCCCTGGGCCCTGTTTTAATACCTTATATTGTATCTTTGATGTGTTTTAAATTGTTTTATATGTATTTTATATTTTTTTTATTGTTGGAAGCTGCCCCGAGCTGTTCTCAGGAGGGGCGGGGTAGAAATCTAGAAAATAAATAAGCAAATAAATAAACATTCATAAAATAAGTATACATGAAATATAAACAAAAACATAAAACACAATGTATCGATATACAAAACAATACAAAATTACATTGTTTAATTTCATTTTACCCAGGACCCTAATTCATTACTTGTCATGGCACGTAAATTGTGCCTCTTATCTCACCTCTCTCTTACTCTACTCAGCCAGGAAATCCTTCATGCCTCCATACAAATTCAACTAAGCCTTATGCAATTGTCTCCATTTTTCCTTAGCCTGATCAATAGGGGTGCCAGCCATCAAGCCCTGGCCGGGCCCCTGCTGCTGCTCCACCGGTGCCTGGCAGCCTGCAATGCCCGGCCAAGTAAGGATGGCAGCCACCAAGCCCTGGCCGGGCCTCTGCCACTGCTCCGCCGATGCCTGACAGCCTGCAATGCCCAGCCAAGTAGGGGTGCCAGCCACCAAGCCCTGGCCGGGCCTCTGCCACTGTTCCACCGATGCCAGCCAGCCTACAACACCCGACCAAGTAGGGGTGCCAGCCACCAAGTCCTGACCAGCCAATGTCTGCCACTGCTGAATGATGCCTCTGCTGTCTGCTGTGCCATGGCAATCACAGATTAGAATCTCAGATCAGAATTTATTCCTTGAACAGCTAGAGAATTAACATTCCAGCTGTACAGAAATCAGAAAAATGAGAATTAATTAAAACAGGAAGCCATTTTAATGATAAGTCTGGAAAGACCTGTGTAATCAAATGTTACACAGAGACAGGCCACAATGATCCCGTAGTGTGAATGCATTATAAATCTTCACCTGCTTTAAGAAAAATTATATAGGATCAATTGAATGAAATGCAATTCAATGTCTGCTACTGTGCCCTGGGCCATCCAATGTCTGCTACTGCTGCCAATGCTGCCTCTACTATCTGTGCCATGGGTTCTGTGCCCGGGAAATCCAATGTCTGCTGCTGCTGCTGCCTCTCCTGTGCCATGTGTTCTGCTAACGGGCAATCAAATGTCTGCCGCTGCTGCCTCTGCTGTGCCATGGGTTCTGTGCCCCAGAAATCCAATGTCTGCTGCTGCTGCCGATGCTGCCTCTGCTGTGCCATGGGTTCTGTGCCCCGGCAATCCAATGTCCGCTTCTGCTGCCTCTGCTGTGCCATGGGTTCTGTGTCCTGGCAATCCAATGTCTGCTGCTGCTGCTGCTGCTGAATGCTGCCTCTGCTGTGTCATGGGTACTATGCCTCAGCAATCAAATGTCTGCTGCTGCACTTCTGCTGCCTCTGCTGTGCCACGGGTACTGTGCCCTGCAATCAAATGTCCGCTGCTGTAGTGCTTCCTGCTGCTGCTGAATGCTGCCTCTGCTGTGTCATGGGTACTATGCCTCAGCAATCAAATGTCTGCTGCTGCACTTCTGCTGCCTCTGCTGTGCCACGGGTACTGTGCCCTGCAATCAAATGTCCGCTGCTGTAGTGCTTCCTGCTGCTGCTGAATGCTGCCTCTGCTGTGCCATGGGTACTGTGCCCTGCAATTGAATCTTTGCTGCTGCTGCTCCTGAACGTTGCCTCTGTGGTGCCACGGGTACTGTGCCCCGGGAATCAAATCTCCACTGCTGCTGCTTCTGCTGCTTTTGCTGTGCCATGGGTACTGTGCCCCAGCAACCCAATGTATGCTATTGGGTGACTATGTGATTCACCACCGGGCAAGGCTTGACCAATTTTCAGAAGAGCTTGTTGAGATCTGGCGAGTAGGATGAAAGCCTGCAATGCCCATCCAAGTCGGGGCGCCAGTCACAAAGTCCTGGCTGGGCCTCTGCTGCTGTTCCACCGATACATGCCAGCCTGCAATGCCCAGCCAAGGATGGGTGCCAGCCACCAAGCCCCAAGCCTTCCCGGTCTCTGCTGCTGCTGCTGCTGCTGCTGCTCATGCTGCTGCTGCTGCTGCCGGGTCTCAGATGGCCATCCATGCCCTCATGGGCACCCCCAGTGGCCAATCACTGAGCCTTCCAGCCCGGGCAACCCAGGATGCCAAGCCTCAAACCTTCCCAGTCTCTGATGCTGCTGCTGCTGCTGTGTCTCAGATGGCCTGTCATGCTGCCACAGGCACCCCTGGGGGTCCATGGAGCACCCCAAGCTTCTATGTGGCTGAACATTCTGAACATTCAGGAGGGTCCGCACTCCATGGGACTGAATCCATGAACCCAAACTAAGTTTTCAGTCCCAATGTCAGAACATTCGAACTCCATTCTGTTCGCACATCCCTAGAGCTCAGGGTTGGACTCTGTAGCACAAAGAGAGGACTGAAGCTGCTGCTGGGTGACACAGGACTGAGAACCCAGGCAGAGAAACCCAGGATGGTATTTCAACAAAACACAGACTCTTAGAAGGAGGAACACTGCATCTAGGGAACTTCCAGATGGGAACTTGAAATATTATAATAAATAAATAGTAAACAAACTTTCCCCTCTTTCACCCTGAAGGGGCTTGTATAGAGTTTCATAGACTAAAGCCCAGAACCCACAGAGGCAGAAGGGCCTCTGACATAAACCTGAAATAAAAAATCTTGATGAGTGCTGCTTCTGTTGGAAACAGGGCATTTGCCAAGATTCACACGACACGGAAACGTACCAGCTTTCCCACTATTTTTGCCATTTTCTGTTACTTTTTGCAAGTAGAATGAGGCTGCCATGGGCCGGTCCCCAGCCCCATGTTTACATCCTACACACACCCAGGGGCTGTGGATATGAAAACCTATAAGCTATGCACTGGGGAAGTGCTGGAAATTGCCATAAAGTTCTGTAAAACTGGCCTAAGAGTCCTGTAAAATGACAAAAAGTGACAAAAAGCCCCAGAAAGTGATGAAAATGTCAAAAACATTGGCAGAAGCACAGAATCACCAGAAACTGACAAAATACCAACGGACACTCTAAACACTCCAAAAAGGTCGGTATTTCCCTTGAGAACAGGAACACTTGCTTTTGTTCAGCCCACTCTGAAGCACCGNACAGCCTGCAATGCCCAGCCAAGTAGGGGTGCCAGCCACCAAGCCCTGGCCGGGCCTCTGCCACTGTTCCACCGATGCCAGCCAGCCTACAACACCCGACCAAGTAGGGGTGCCAGCCACCAAGTCCTGACCAGCCAATGTCTGCCACTGCTGAATGATGCCTCTGCTGTCTGCTGTGCCATGGCAATCACAGATTAGAATCTCAGATCAGAATTTATTCCTTGAACAGCTAGAGAATTAACATTCCAGCTGTACAGAAATCAGAAAAATGAGAATTAATTAAAACAGGAAGCCATTTTAATGATAAGTCTGGAAAGACCTGTGTAATCAAATGTTACACAGAGACAGGCCACAATGATCCCGTAGTGTGAATGCATTATAAATCTTCACCTGCTTTAAGAAAAATTATATAGGATCAATTGAATGAAATGCAATTCAATGTCTGCTACTGTGCCCTGGGCCATCCAATGTCTGCTACTGCTGCCAATGCTGCCTCTACTATCTGTGCCATGGGTTCTGTGCCCGGGAAATCCAATGTCTGCTGCTGCTGCTGCCTCTCCTGTGCCATGTGTTCTGCTAACGGGCAATCAAATGTCTGCCGCTGCTGCCTCTGCTGTGCCATGGGTTCTGTGCCCCAGAAATCCAATGTCTGCTGCTGCTGCCGATGCTGCCTCTGCTGTGCCATGGGTTCTGTGCCCCGGCAATCCAATGTCCGCTTCTGCTGCCTCTGCTGTGCCATGGGTTCTGTGCCCCGGCAATCCAATGTCCGCTTCTGCTGCCTCTGCTGTGCCATGGGTTCTGTGTCCTGGCAATCCAATGTCTGCTGCTGCTGCTGCTGCTGAATGCTGCCTCTGCTGTGTCATGGGTACTATGCCTCAGCAATCAAATGTCTGCTGCTGCACTTCTGCTGCCTCTGCTGTGCCACGGGTACTGTGCCCTGCAATCAAATGTCCGCTGCTGTAGTGCTTCCTGCTGCTGCTGAATGCTGCCTCTGCTGTGCCATGGGTACTGTGCCCTGCAATTGAATCTTTGCTGCTGCTGCTCCTGAACGTTGCCTCTGTGGTGCCACGGGTACTGTGCCCCGGGAATCAAATCTCCACTGCTGCTGCTTCTGCTGCTTTTGCTGTGCCATGGGTACTGTGCCCCAGCAACCCAATGTATGCTATTGGGTGACTATGTGATTCACCACCGGGCAAGGCTTGACCAATTTTCAGAAGAGCTTGTTGAGATCTGGCGAGTAGGATGAAAGCCTGCAATGCCCATCCAAGTCGGGGCGCCAGCCACAAAGTCCTGGCTGGGCCTCTGCTGCTGTTCCACCGATACATGCCAGCCTGCAATGCCCAGCCAAAGATGGGTGCCAGCCACCAAGCCCCAAGCCTTCCCGGTCTCTGCTGCTGCTGCTGCTGCTGCTGCTCATGCTGCTGCTGCTGCTGCCGGGTCTCAGATGGCCATCCATGCCCTCATGGGCACCCCCAGTGGCCAATCACTGAGCCTTCCAGCCCGGGCAACCCAGGATGCCAAGCCTCAAACCTTCCCAGTCTCTGATGCTGCTGCTGCTGCTGTGTCTCAGATGGCCTGTCATGCTGCCACAGGCACCCCTGGGGGTCCATGGAGCACCCCAAGCTTCTATGTGGCTGAACATTCTGAACATTCAGGAGGGTCCGCACTCCATGGGACTGAATCCATGAACCCAAACTAAGTTTTCAGTCCCAATGTCAGAACATTCGAACTCCATTCTGTTCGCACATCCCTAGAGCTCAGGGTTGGACTCTGTAGCACAAAGAGAGGACTGAAGCTGCTGCTGGGTGACACAGGACTGAGAACCCAGGCAGAGAAACCCAGGATGGTATTTCAACAAAACACAGACTCTTAGAAGGAGGAACACTGCATCTAGGGAACTTCCAGATGGGAACTTGAAATATTATAATAAATAAATAGTAAACAAACTTTCCCCTCTTTCACCCTGAAGGGGCTTGTATAGAGTTTCATAGACTAAAGCCCAGAACCCACAGAGGCAGAAGGGCCTCTGACATAAACCTGAAATAAAAAATCTTGATGAGTGCTGCTTCTGTTGGAAACAGGGCATTTGCCAAGATTCACACGACACGGAAACGTACCAGCTTTCCCACTATTTTTGCCATTTTCTGTTACTTTTTGCAAGTAGAATGAGGCTGCCATGGGCCGGTCCCCAGCCCCATGTTTACATCCTACACACACCCAGGGGCTGTGGATATGAAAACCTATAAGCTATGCACTGGGGAAGTGCTGGAAATTGCCATAAAGTTCTGTAAAACTGGCCTAAGAGTCCTGTAAAATGACAAAAAGTGACAAAAAGCCCCAGAAAGTGATGAAAATGTCAAAAACATTGGCAGAAGCACAGAATCACCAGAAACTGACAAAATACCAACGGACACTCTAAACACTCCAAAAAGGTCGGTATTTCCCTTGAGAACAGGAACACTTGCTTTTGTTCAGCCCACTCTGAAGCACCGTGGTGGAGCAGTCTGTCTATAGGAGAGGTTGGAGGCCCAATTTGCTCCAGGATATGTATAAAATACTGTGTCAATACTTACCAGAGGATCAAGGTCTTGGAAGCTGCATGCTGATTCTGACTGTTCGGTGAAACGGTTTATAGCGGGACTATTGCATGTACTGGGTGGTTCCATTTACACAGCCCTTCACATATTTGAGGACTGATATCATGTCTCCTCTTAATTCTTTCTTTCCTAGGCTAAACATACCCAGCTCCTTCAACCTTTCCTCATAGGACTTAGTTTCCACACCCCAGCCATCTTTGTCACCCTTCTCTGAACCTGTTCCAATTTCTTAATGTCCTTCTTAAAGTGTGGTGCCCAGAACTGGACACATGAGTTCTGACCAGCACAGAATAGAGTGGAACTATTACTTTTTGCAACTTGGAAACTATGCTTCTGTTAATGCAGCCTAAAATTGCATTAGCCTTTTTTGCAGCTGCATCACACTGCTGACTCATGGTCAGTTTGTGATCAATGACAACCCCTAGATCCTTTTTACATGTACTGCTGCCAAGCCAGGTATCACCCATTCTGTACTTGTGCATTTGTTTTTTCTTACCTAAATGCAGAACTTTACAATTATCTCTGTTGAATTTCATTTTGTTAATTTTCAGCCCAGTTTTCCAACCTATCAAGATCATTTTGAATTTATCACTGGTTTTATTAATTATTATTATTATTATTAGCATTTATATATAGTGCCATAAATTACCTGGCACTTTACAGAGAATAAAATAGACACGGTACCTGACCAAGAGCTTACAATCTAAAGACAGAGGGAGGGGAGACAGGGAAGGGGGAACAGAGGGAGAGACAAAGGATGCAACATTCACAAGGATGTGAGAACTCAGGTACATGCTCTTGGCTTGGTTACAGTAAATACAGTAAATAGGAAAGGCGGAGCGGAAGAGGTGGGTTTTGAGGAGGGACTTGAAGGTGTGGAGGGTGGGAACAAGGTGGACAAGGGCAGGGAGGGAGTTCCAGGTGTGCGAGGCAGTGAGGAAGAAGGGACGAAGGCAGTTGGAGGAGCAGGAGAGGCGTGGGACGGTGAGGGAGGAGATGGAAGAGGAGCGGAGTGCTCGAACAGGGGTTCGGAGGGAGATCAGGGCAGGGAGGTAGGGGGGAGCAAGGTTATGAAGAGCTTTGTAGGTGAAGACGAGGAGCTTGTGCACAATACACTCAGGAAGGGGAAGCCAGTGGAGGGAGGAGAGGAGAGGAGAGGCTGCACATGGTCAAAGCGACAGGCTAGGTGGATGATCCTGGCAGCAGAGTGTTGAACAGAGATGAGGGAAGCAAGGTGAGAGCGGGGAAGGACAGCGAGGAGGAGGTTACAATAGTAAAGACGTGGGATGACTAGGGCGTGGATGAGAGTTTTGGCAGAGGAGACAGACAGAAAAGGGCAGATTTTAGCAATGTTGTGGAGGGAGAAGTGGTCGGATTTGGCCATGGAGTCAACGTAGAGGCGGTTGGATTAGCCACAAGAAGATCATTGCCAATCTTAGCAAGAGCGGTTTCAGTGGAGTGAAGGGGGCGGAAGCCAAATTGGAGGGGGTCAAGGGAGGAGTTGGCGGAGAGGAGGTCGAGGCAACGAGAGTAGGTATTGGCTATTTATAAGGTGTTGGCTATTTCTCCCAGTTTTGTGTCATCTGCACATTTGATAAGCATTCTCTTGACTCCTTCATCCAAGTCATTAATAAAGATGTTGAGCAATACCGGGCCCACAGCCCTGTGGCACCCTGCTCGATACCTCTCCAGATTGATGAGCACTCTTTGAGTATGGTTCTTCAACCAGCTATAAATCCACCTAATGGTAATATCATTTAGTCCACATTTTACCAGCTTGTCAACAAGGATATCATGGGGAACTTTGTCAAATGCTTTGCTGAAATCAAGATATATTACATTTGTGGCGTTCCCATGTTCAACTAAACTAGTAACTTGATAAAAAAGGAGATTAGTCTGGCATGACTTACTGTTGAAAAATCTATGCTAGTAATCACTGTATTGTTTTATAGATGCTTACAGATTGACTGCTTTATCATCTGTTCTAGTATCTTTCCAGGTCTATAGTTTATACATCCCAGATCACTCTTTAAAGGGTGATCTGGGATCTATAGTTTATAAATTCTCGGATCTTCCATTTTTTCCTTTTTGAAAATCAGGACAACATTTGCGCATGTTCAGTCTTTCCGCACCTCACCCATTCTCCAAGAGTTATCAGGGATGATATGCAGAGGTTCTGAAAGTAAATCAGCAAGTTTCTTCAGTGCCCAAGGATGTAATTCATCCGGCCCCAAAGACTTGAACTTGTTTAAAGTAGCTAGGTATTCTCTGACCGTCTCTGATGATGGGATGCCAAGAAACTAAGTGGAATGAGAAGCAGGAGAGCTTCTGTTCCTCTTTCTGCATGTGGAATGTTGAGTGTGTGCATGTACGTGCATGAAGGGGTGGAGCTTATCCATTGACAAGTGGAGTTTATTGACCTAAGTGGAAAGGGCTTGGCTCTCTTTGGCTGCTGGAAATGTTGGGAAGTATGGTAGCAATTACTCTACACCCCTTTTCTAACACTGCTTGGACATTGCTTTTGCCTGGTGCTGCTACAGGTTGTAAGTGTGGTCCTGATCACCAGGGTTCCTAGTTTTCTCTGCCAAAAAATTGGAAATCCTCTGATTAAAAAATCCCAAGTTCTCTGAATAAAACCCCCAAAATCTGCATTTATCATCGCCTAAAAACTAGGAATCTTGCTAATTAGATCAAAAATATATAATTTATTATTTTTCAAGCATGAGATACTTTTGATACAGGTACATAAACAAATAGGGCACACTTGCTAATGTAATGCTAAAGGTTAGAATAATCCAGGTCCCACTCTTCCAAGCATTTCACTGGCACAGTTCTACTAAGGTGATTTGTAGTGGACTGGGACATTAGGCTTGCCCATATGGTTTTTTGAGACGTTTCCATTAGACTTTGGCATAGCTTTGCTTCTAACCAGGCAGACAGATTCCCTGGTGAGAAAGCCCCAATAGCTGAATGGAGTGTGTGCTTGTCAAATGCTCTAATGATCAAAGCCAAAGAAATCAGCAATTTGCTCCAGTAGAATTTATCCCACTGGGGAAGAGTAATTTCCAGCAGTGCACGTGCCACTTTGCCTGTCTATGGCAGGGTACTGCTGTGAGGATGGTGGAAATTGGAAGAAAGCTGTAAATCTATTATAGACATATATTTTAGAGAGAGGATGGGGACTTTGCAGCCCAGGAAGAGAGAGACAGAAGAAGTGTGGTGCTGTAAGGCCATGGGGAAAGAGAAGATGCAGATGGTCCTGCAGCCAAGGTGGCCACGGGCTGGTGCTCGAGTCCCAGGGCACAGACCTGGAGTGGGTGGGGGCCTGCCTCCAGGCAGCCCGTGCACAGCCCCAGTGCAGCCCTGCACTTTCTTCAGTGTCCCAGGCCATGGCAGCTGGGAAGGAACGAGCTGCCTGCAGGACTCGCTAGCACTGCCCCGGCCAGTCAGCTCCACCTGGCCCCTGGGAAGCCCTCCCCATCAGGCGCATGGTGTGCTGTGGCAGTGAGCACCTGGTAAGAGACCCTGGTGGGAGGTTGGGCTGGAAGCGAGGGGGAGACAGGCACAACACCCTCTGAGGTTTGGTGGTCCCACAGCGAGAAGCGCCTGTCCCAAGTTCTGAGACAGAAAGTTTCTCCTTCCCACAGGAAAGTTTGTTTGAGAGGCATGGAGGCTGCCAGGTGGCAGGTGCCGCCAGCCACCCCAAGTTCCACAGGGAGAGAACAGGGTACCCTGTCCCCTACCAACCTCTCCAGTCTGGGACAATGTTGTCCCCTCCCCTCTAGCACTTCCAGGAGACCTCATTTACCTGGGCCCTCAGGATCATGAGGTAACTTTCTCTAGAAAGGTCACCAGTCACTTGCTGCTAATCTCTTCAAGGCATGTGCAAGGAGAACATCTGGCTGCACTGCCAGTGTACACAGCTTCAAACTGATTCAAGACTTATCCACCGGTGTGTTTCTGTGGCGTTAAATCAGAGAAAAACCTGGAATTCCATTTTTTTCCTCTGGGAAAAATGGAATTCTGTATTTTTCTCTGAAAAACAGGGAATTCTGCATTTTTCCATGGGTTTCCATGCTAAACGGGAAACTAGGAACCCTGCTGATCACATTGACCAGACTCATTATATCATGTCACGAGGTTTTTTGAGACAGCCCAATTTTAGTGCCAGCAAATGTTTATTGATGTTTGTCTTGTGATAGTGGTGGGACTTGGGCATAATTTCAGTTCTCGGTTCTTATTGGTTTCGGTTCTCTGTCTATTGATTCTCCTATTGGCTCTCAGTTCTCTCCGTATTGGATTTTTAACATTACGGTTTTCCCCATTGAATTCAATGGAGAAAACTGCAATGTTAAAAATCCGATTTTAAAAAAACCAATGCAAAAGATCTGATACCGCTGATACCAAGAAAGAACCGAGATATTGGATTAATCCAATATAGCCATTATTGGGTACTTTCAGTTCTTTTCAAAGCCGACAGTCCCATCCCTATTTTGCGAGCAACTGAGAGCTGTTCTATAAATTCTCCACTTTATCTAGGTCAGCACAAGCTATAAGAGCCAGCTCCGATACTGCCTACTGACTCTTCATTTAAGTCAGCGCACATTGCAGTCAGTACTGCAGTGGAATTCAGTATAAGGGGAAAAACTGTGCTAAGTGAAGAGCAAAAAGGGAGGAACAACCATCCACATACCACTCAGTTGTTTACCTCATGCTGCTCTAATGTTTTGTCTTTTTACCCATAAACAGGGATAGTGTTTTTTTTCCTTTCTTCATAACACCTAGTAAAATGGAGCCTGAATTTGTCTGCTACTACAACAGAAAGATTAAAAATATTACATAATAGATAATGGGAAGAGACAAAGAATGACCGACAGTGATCTAGACTACAGAATGAAACATCTGAAGTGAATACCTGTGATTGAATGTTCTTGTGCAGTCCATGGACCTGTAATTTCTCAGATCTGCTCCAGTCACATCTCTCTAACCGAAGGCGACATAAGGTACAGTAGTTGGAACCAAGGACTGGATGTCAGGACTCCTAGTTTTTACACCTCATCGTGTGAATGATTCTGTGTGACTTGTACAGTTTACTTTTGCCACATTCACACCTGATGTGGTGGCGGCAAAAAACCCGCACGGCAAAGACATGGCAGCGGGGAGGAGTCCAATGCTGGAAGTAGCACCAGTGCAAACAGGGTTCTTCTGTGACTTTCCTCACAGATGACAGGGCTGGATTTTGCACCATCATCCATGAGCAAAGCTGTGGCAGAACCCCATTCACACCAGCACTACTTCTGGAATCATGCTCCTCCCCGCTGCCACGTCTTTGCCTCGCATCATTTTAAAAATGCCACCATGTCAGGTGTGAATGTGGCCTTTGTCTTTGTTGTATCCATTCTATAAAATGGTGACCTGGGAAGTATAAAGGGTTCTTTCACACAACCACCTCAAAGTGGGGGACGAAACATGGAGGACAGCCCAAGTTCCCTTCCCATGTGATCAGCTAGTTGTGTGAAAGGGGTTTGCTCACACCACAGGCCCCTTTCGTACAGCCCATTAGCAGTGGGGGAAGAGAGTATGGGCTGCACTCTGTTTCTTTCCACCCACACCCAAACTCTCCTTCAGGCCAATCTTCTAGCGCACCCCCTCCAGAAGGGGAAAGGACCAGTTAGGATGGTCCGCTCTCGGAGGCTGATGGAACCCCAGCGGTTCCAAGAGGTCCTGGGGGAGTTAACCTTGGACTTGGATGGTCACTCTGTGGATGAGCTAGTCCAGCACTGGAACAGCTTGCTGGAGGAGACCATTGACAGGGTGGCTCCGAGACCCCCTTGGTTTACTGAGGGGCTGCGGTGTATGAAGCGTGTAGGAAGGAGGCTAGAGTGATTCTGGCATCGAACTCGATCTGACTCCGACCGTCTTCTCCATAGGGCCCATTTGTGGTCCTATGTTGAGGCTATGAGGACAGCAAGAAGGAGTTCCTTGCTGTCTTCAAAGCGTCTGCGAAGTCACGTCCGGTGGAGCTGTTCCGGGTGGTGGGGGGATTAGTTAGTCCGGCCTCCCTCCATCTGGATGGGGACTTGTCCCAGGCCCACTGTGAGGAGTTTGTCAACTACTCTGCAGACAAGATCACTCGAATTCAGACCGACTTTGACGTCGGATTAGGGGCAGTAGGGGAAGAGTGCGAGGGGATGGAAGTCCCATCTGGTCCAGCTTTGTGGGGGGAGTTTTAGGAAGTGATGCCGGCTGATGCTGCAAATGTTTGGGGGTCTGTGAGGGCCACCTGTTGCGAACTTGATCCATGCCCGTCCTGGTTGGTGAAAGCCTCCAGGGAGACGTTGGGGACAGTGCTGGTGAGGATAGTGAACGCGTCCTTACAGCAGGGGAGGCTTTTGCCTTGCCTCAAAGAGGCTGTGGTGCACCCCCTGCTGAAAAAACCATCCTTGGATGTGGATGCGCTCGCCAGGTACTGGCCTGTCTCTAACCTTCCCTTTTTAGGGAAGGTTATTGAGCGGGCGGTGGCACTCCAGCTCCAG
>QEPC01007467.1:1434783-1448589 GCA_003113815.1 Sphenodon punctatus
GATTTCATATTTGAGTTCCTTCAGAACTCTGGGGTGAATGCCATCTAGCCCTGGTGACTTGTTAGTATTCAGTTTGTCAATTTGCCCTAGAACATCCTCCAGCATCACATTGATTTGTAACAGCTCTTCCAATTCCTTGCCCACAAAGCAAGGATCCGGCGTGGGTACTTCTCCAAAATCCTCTGCAGTGAAGACCGATGCAAAAAACTCATTCTGCTTCTCTGCAATGTCCTTATCCTCTGTGAGCGCCCCTTTTACTCACTTATCATCTAATGACCCAACTGACTTCCTGGCAGGCTTCTTGCTTCTGATGTATTTGAAAAAGTTCTTGTTGCTTGTTTTTGCCTCTTTAGCAAGCCTCCCTCCAAAATCTCTCTTGGCCTGCCTTATTAACACTTTACATTTACGTTGCCAGTGTTTATGCTCTTTCGTGTTATTTTAATTGGGAATAGCCTTCCATTACTTAAAGGATGCCTTTTTGGCTCTAATAGCCTCCTTCACCTCCCCATTTAACCACAGTGGAAGACGTTTGGTCTTCCTGCTTCCTTTTCAAGATGCAGTTTCACCATAGATTTATATAGTGGGATTATGATATTTTCAGCTCTATTCTCTATCCCTTTATGAATAATTCCTAACATTCTGTTTGCTTTTATGATGGCTGCCGCAAACCAAGTTGAGGATTTCAGTGTATTGTTCACAGTGACTCCAAGGTCATTTACCTGAGTAGTAACTCCTAATTTAGAACCCAGATTTATATACATAAGGCTTGCATTGTTTTCCCCATGTGCATCACCTCACACTTGTCCACATTAAATTTCATCTGCCATTTAGATGCCCAGTCACCCAGTCTTTTAAGATCCCCCTGCAATTCTTCACAGTCCACTCATGTTTTAACTATTTTGAATAACTGGTGCCGTCTGCAAATTTGATCACCTCACTCCTTACTCCCCTTTCCAGATCATTAATGAATACATTAAACAACACAGGTCCCGGTACAGATCCCTGGGACACTCCACTATTTACTTCTCTCCATTGTGAAAACTGACCATTTAGTCCTAACTCTTTGCTTCCTAACATTTAGCCAGTTACCAATCCACAATAGGACACTGCTTCCTATCTCATGACTTTTAAACTTTTATCCTACCCAATTATTTTTTTTTATCCCATGACAGAGAGCTATCCTGAAGGTGCAGTCCTGTCCTCAATGAAGCTAATGGCTCAGCTCACATTGACTTTAGTGGGGGGTGGTTTCAGTCTGAGAAAGATCACCAGTAATCATTATAATTGACAGATCTTGTCTCTCTGGCCTTTTGCACTTAGCTTCTTTTATGGCCTGGGCTTGTACATCCCCAAACTAAACCCAAAGAAGGTATGTTTATTCAACTAGAGGGTTAAAGTTAAATGTACAGAGCTATGTTTAAACTTAATATAGAACAATCTAGGCTATAGGGTTCTTTTAAATCACAACTGTGTTATCAAGATCTTTGTACATTAAGAGCAATCCTCTACCCATTGAAGCCAATGACAAAATTCCATTGACCTTAAAGGTGGAGGATTGTCCTAAAAAATATTGTTATCCTGTTCTGTATTGAAACAAATTGGTAGGTACTAAGTATAAAAGTATGACTATTATTGGAAAACGTGTTCAGAAATTGTACCTCCGGATTCTCTCAACAAAGTGAACAATTGTAGGGAAAAAAAGAATATCAGAAACTAGAATGTACAAAGAACAAATACTTTTCTCAAGATTGAGTGCCTGTATTTGGCAGGAAAAGAAAAAGCTTCCTGGATGAAGGGGTGAAATCCCACAAAGAGAAATCCCAGCCACTTCATTCTGAGGCCAACATCAAACAAAGCAGGACAAAAAACACAAACTCAACCTGAATGTGTGAAGCATTTTTTTACAATGGTACAAACTGGTAGCAATTAATAATAAATGTTTATTACTTAGCCATTGGCCATCATAAAAAAAGCAATAACAAACAAACATAAGACACAAAAAAACTAAAATACATACAGTCACCAGAGGAAAAACAAAGCCCCAAACATACTACTAAATTCAGTATGCCCCAAATAGAATGCTGGTAGCAATTAATAAAGAAAGAGACTGAAGGATAAGGAGATATATGAGAACTGAAAGACCTCAACATTGTTACATGAAATGTAAAGCTGATAACCTTTCTAAGGCCATTTTCAGACGAGCGCGGCGGCGCCCGCGCTTGTTTTCAAAAAAGCCGGCAGCCCGTTCCACACGAGATGCTGCCGCCGAATACGCGCATGCGCGGCCGACGCGCATCCATTTCCGGCCGCGTATGACCAGCCTCGATCGCCGACCCGGTCAGTTCGCGGCCGGAAATGGATGCGCGTCGGCCGCGCATGCGCGTATTCGGCGGCAGCGTCTCGTGTAGAACGGGCTGCCGGCTTTTTTAAGAAACAAGCGAGGGCGCCGCCGCGCTCGTCTGAAAATGGCCTAAGTCTCTGATCTCCATCTATCCCTGCAATCCTGTGTCCTTGAAATCAATGACAAAACTACCATTGACTTCAGTAGAGTGAGGCTTTCATTCTGTCTCAGCTATGAAGGGTTAATATTTGGATGGAAGACCTAATTTAGGGTAAGCACAGACATAACTTTGGCCTGCTGTGGCCCAGTACCCAGTTGCATGTGTGTGCAGGCACCACCAGATGGCCTGGGACTGCCCTGGGCTGTGTTGGTGGCTAGCCCAGGCTGTGACCTTGACAAATCTCATTTGAAGGCAATAGGGAAAATGCAGTGAACACAGGTCCCTGGTCAAGAAAGAACCCAAACAACTAGCTCCTAAGTCATATAGCTACTCTTAGAGTAATGACTCTTTGAATGAAGCCTTCCTGGCTTCCCTGATGGAGGCCAACAAACACACATGCAACTTCTGAGGGAAAAGGATCCACTGTTTAGACCAGAAGTTTCACTTTTGCTGCCAAACCTGGGGCTTGCCAACTTGAACCTGGGCATGAGACTAACTCCCACCACCTGGTACCTCAGAGATGTAGAAGCTGACCATAGACCTTCTCGTTAGCCCACTCAGAAGATACAGTACTGATATCTCTCCTTCACTCCAGATGAGGACAAATATTCACTCTTCCTTACGCGCAGCTGGATCCCTGCTTTAACTGCTGCCCTCTGGGATTTGCTCTTCTGTGCCCTCTTCTCCCTATGCCCTGGTTGTATTACTTGGCTGCTAGGCTTGCTTGACAACCCCCACGAAGGAGGTGAGTGAGGAGCTGAGACAAGGGAGTGCTCAGGAATGCCAGATGGATCACATTGGTGCATGGAAGGAGCCGGGGGAGTGTATTCAAACTTCTGTGCAGGGTGAAAGTAGCAGGAGTGACATGCATGGCCCTGGTCTTCCATATTCAGTGTTTGGACACTCGTTGCTCTGAAACTCTTCAGTTCTTAGCCCAAATTGTCCTCCCCACAAACCCCCTAGGGCCTTTTTTCTTTCAAGGCTCTTGTAAGGTGAGGCCTGCTCTCCAGCTCCCTTGCCATCTCTGAGAACCAAAGCGTTAAGGACACCTTAACTCTTCTCCACTGGGGAGAATGGCTGAGTGCAAGGACGTCTGTACCTTTGTGGCAAATTGGCTCAGGACTAGTATAGAATAGAAGTTGGAATCCCTCTCATTTTAATTTTCAGAACTAAAATTAATTCTGACTCTCTGGAGCCTGACACCCAGGTCAGATGTGTGGGGAGAGTGGATTCCAGGTGCCCCTTTGATGCTCCAAGGACTCTATCCTTTTCCTGCCCCCCACTCTTAACTTTACCAGCCCAACCTAAATTGTTTTTAAAATTTGCATTAGTCAATGTATGCATATCTCCACTGTCTGGTTTTCTGCCCAGGAAGAAGTGACAATCCTACCAGGAAGGAAAGTGTGGACTTCTACCTTTAGCCATGCCCTCCAATCCTTGAGATCACACACTCCCTGTCCCCTTCCCCCTACAGCACTATTGCTTCCCACAGGGATTGGTGTGTACTGTAGGAAGAGAACCCTGAAGAGCAAAGCAGGACATTAACTCCAGAGAATGTTTTTTTCTTTGTGGCTCACGGCTCCCTGTCCCTTTTGCAGGTTGCACACCACTCTCACTGGGAAGCAAAGAGCACTTGGTGTGCAGAGAAACAGGGACAATGCCTCTTTTGGAGTGTTGTGACATCACGATGTTCCAGGGGCAAGACTCAGAAAGCCTTTTTGCCCCAACTTTTTCCAACGTGGTCCCTCACCCCAACAATAAGAAGGCTAAGGGGAAACATGACAACCATCTTCAAATATCTGAAGGGCTGTCACATAGAAGATGGAGCAGACATTGAGTGATTTCAGACGTTATGCGGTTAAATTCACCCAGTGAATCCCACCCCGCTGTGAATGACTCCACTGTGGGCCGTGGTGAGACGTGCGGCCACAAGAGATGTGGAAGGGGCGGCACCACCGCCTGGGGCCAACCGGACAGAACACGGGCCGGGGGAATCCAACAGACATGACGCGGTGGCGAGAACCACGGGGGAGCCCCACAAGGCACCGGGGTCACGCGGACGCAAATATGGCCGCCAGAGGGTAAACGAAGCCAAAGATGGCGGAGGGCCCCGCCCAGGGAAGGGAAACACGAAGGGAGAGGGTGGAGGGAGCTGCAGCGCGAGCGCACGGAAGGCGCGCGCACTTCAAAACGAGAAGTGCACACAGAAATGAAGCAGCACACCTACACAACAAAGGGGAGTGGAGCATGGGGACAGAGGGAGGCACACACCAGGGGGGGACAGGGAACTGCCTGGAACTCCCCGCATGCCTGGAACTCCCTCCCTGTGCACATCCATCTTGCCCCCTCCTTTCATACCTTCAAATTTCTCCTTAAAACTCACCTCTTTCACTCTGCTCTGTCTGACTCTTTATCCTGCTGAGCCACTATTCCTATACCTACGATCTGTTTACCCTTATCCTTGCCACATGGACCTGCCTGCTGTCATTCTCATCGTAACCAAGCCAAGTACGTGCACTTGAGACCTCGCATCTTCATGAATGTTAGACCCCTTGTCTCTCCCTCTGTTCCCCTTCCTATGTCTCTCCCCCAGCTCCTGTCTCTCAGATTGTAAGTCCTAGGGGCAGGGACCGTGTCTATTTTATTACTTTGTAAAGTGACAGGCACACTGCTTGTGCTATATAAATGTTTGTTAATAATAATAATAATAATTAATAACAACTCCCCGGCTGGATGGACGTATGGGAGGAGGTGGGGTGGGGAGGGGCCGGCACGGCCAGCCCAGCAGGAGGGGGAGGTGGCAGGAGCCCAGTGGTGAAGGGGAAGGGGAACCCAACAGCCCAAGGAGACAGGAGGCAGCACAAGGCACAGTGAAGCACAACAGGCATTTATTGAGGACACAAGCGGCACCAGCCCGCCAAAGAGGCATACAGCACAGGAGCGTGCGGAGCCAGGGTGTGGGGGAAAGGGCAGCAGCAAGGGGGGCATGGGGCCCAGTCCGGGAGGGGGAGAACCAGCACAACGTCCCGCCATGGAGCCAAGGTCCGATGGAGAAGCACATCCAGTGCACGAGGGGAGTCACTGGACGAAGGAATTGAAAGGGCCCCCCCTGCCCATATGGAGGAGGAAGGGCATGGCGGCCCCCCAGTCACACTCCCCAAGGCAGCCAGGGGGCTGGTTGAAGGCTGGGCCACAGTCAAGGGCCACCAAGGCAGGGGAGCAGGCCAAGCCCCGCGGAACAGGGGCCTCCAGGCCAGGTGCAGGAGAGCGGGGTGCAAGGGTGGGGGAGGCAGCTCACAGAGGTCTGTCAGCAACACGTCCACAGGAGGCCACACTGAGGGTTCCGGGGTGGCGGCAGCAGGTCCCAGGTGAGAGGACAACAGGCAGGCGGGTGGAGGCTGGTCACAGGGGGTCCAGCAGTCCCAAGGAGGCAGCAGGCATTAGCATGAGCACCCAAGCCACAGGCGGAAGGAAGGCACTGAGGAGGCAGCCAGATGTCAGATGGGCTCGGCATGCCCTACACCCAGCTGCAGGGGCTCCCATTGGGTGGAGGAGGCCGTAACGACAGCAGGTGCACATAGCGGGGCCATCGCCACATTCACTGGAAGAAGCCACAGCTGGCCATGTGGAAGCAGATCAGGTAGAAGGCCTCGAAGGGATCCGTACAGCTCATCCCGAGTTGCACATCAGAGTGGCTGCACACTTCCGACAGGGCCGCCAGCTCTGGCCCAGGGGGTGAGGGGGCAAGCCATAATCATCCTCAGGGGGCCAGGGCAGGTGGGACAGCTCCAGCAGACGGTAGTAGGTAGCCCCACGAGAGCGTGGAGACCCACGGGCACCCTGCATGCTGATGAAGTAGGACACGGCCAGGGAAGGGCCACCCTCACACAGGCAGGTCACATATCCCGGGAAGGCACACACACACAAAGTGGAGGCCGTCTCAGCAGAACTCCATGCCACAAAGCCCCCCATTGTGTCCGGTAGGCACCCCTCAGAGAAGGGGGTGAGCCCCAGCTCCACACAGTGCACGCGGCAGTCGCGACATAGCCAAAGCACAGCATACCAAAGCTCAGGCATCGATAGGCATCCAGCCGTGTGGGCAAGGAACTCAGGCAGCGCTGAACGATGGGTGAATGCCACAGGTTGCAAAGGGCCATTCTCTCGCAGGTGGTTCAGGCTCAGACATAGCCCCCAAAGCCTCTGAGCGGGACCTCGGGCTGAGATGCAGCTGTCATGGTACAGCTCTCGGAGGGTCTGAGCTGCAGAGGCCGTGGGGGCAGCATGGGATGCATGGCTGGAGGGCTGGACAGGCAGACAGGGGCTGCCTAGGCCGACAGATAATGGCAGGATGGGAACAATGGGGCTGCTGTGGAGGGATGCTAAGGGAGTGGGCAGCACACAGCTGCTGGCATGCAAGGCCGGACAGCCCCACGCATACACACCTGCAAAAGGGGATTGGAATGACAGCATGTGCACGCACAGGGAGAAGCAGCGGGGTGGGGGTCAAGGTCCCAGGCCCGTGGGGGGACGCACAGGGTACCCCCAATGTGGGACCACAGGCAACACCGGAGAGAGCGCAGCGGGGCCCCAGGGCACACACACATCCCATCGCCGCCACCACCAGCTGACACCCCATGCAGGGGATGGTGCTCCTGGGCTGATAGCCCAACTGACAGGGGGTGTGTGGTCACCCGTGCTCACTCATAGGCCCATGGGGGAGGGGAGGCGTGCACATATATGGCACAGGTGCGTGTTCAGGGGCGGAAGCGAGCGCATGGTTCCACAGCCGCGAGCCCGCCCAACAGAGCGGCCACACCTGCAGGGATGGATCGCGTCCAGTTGGGAGCTTGCATAGCCCTGCTACAGGCAGTTACGGAGTGGTTCTGGGAGCACGTGGCGCTGCTGAGACTCATCACAGAGGAGCTGGATGGAATGCCCACAGAGCGGTGGTACGTGGCCAGGGTGGGGGCGTGCACCCATCATGCAAGTCGCAGGGCCGGACGGCTCCTAGCCCTGGGGATGGCATGGCAGCTCGGACTGGCCTACAGCAGGCCGCTGCTATGAGCCAACAACCTACCGGCTGGCAGCAGGGGTCTGCTGTCCAGGAGCATGTGGGAGAGGGCCGCCAGGTACCTGGCACTGCAGCTTGCAATGCCCATCCAGAGGCGCACATGGGCTGTGCCAAGGGCTCATCAGTGGTGGCAGAGGGTGCTGGAATGGTGGGACAATGTCACCTGGGTCAAACACTTCCGAATGGACAGGCTCACCCTCATGCGCCTGCCAGAGCGGCTGCGGGAGTGGCTCGAGCCCCTGAGGACCAACATGAGAGACCCCATTCCCATGCCACAGCGGGTCGCCATCGCTGTGTGGGCCTTGGCCACCCCAGACTCCTGCCGGTCCATTGCCCAGCACTTTGGGGTGGGGCTCACAATGATGGCGTGCCTGGTGTGGGACTTCTGCGAGGCTGTGAAGGGGGTGCTCTTGCAGCGCGTTATCCAGCTGGTTGATCAGGACACTGTTATGGCAGGTTTCTGGGACCTGGGCTTTCCCAATTGCCTGGGGGTGATTGATGGCACCCATATAGCGATCCTGCGGCCCCCAGACGATGATGCAGCCAAGTACATAAACCGGCACGGGTACCACTCGCTACAGCTCCAGGGCCTGGTGAACCATCGGGGGCACTTCACAGACATATTCACCAGGCACTCAGGCGTCAGGCCACAGCCATGACACATACATCATCACCATCTCCCCGCTGTTTGCCCACATGTACAGGGGGGACTTTGCAGACATGCGAATGACCCAGATAGAGGGGGTGATGATGCCCCCATGCATCATTGGCGACCTGGCATATCCCCTGAAGTGATGACTGATGAAGGCATTCCCAATGCCCATCACCCCAGCTCAGCAGCGGTACAACACCCACCTCAGCACAGCTCGCACTGTGGTCGAGAGGTCCTTCGGTGCCCTCAAGCAGCATTGGCGATGTCTAGCCAGGCAGCTGGACTATCAGGTGGAGACCTCCTCCCTTGTCATTGGAGCCTGCTGTGTCCTCCACAACATATGCGAGTCCGACAGGGCTGCTCTGGAGAAACCCCCCCACACACACACACACCACTTGCCTGGCCTGGTACCACTGTATGCTGATGTGCCCAACCCCTGTAAGTACCGCTATGCCAAGCGCATCAGGGCAGTGCTGGCTCATCACCCTGAGCACATGGCCCTTCCCTGAGGCCCCTGTCGCCTGGACTGCCCCCCCCAACCGGACCTGCACCATGACTGCAGCCACACCGATGCTGCGGTAGCCATGTACCTGCATGAAATAAAGCACTCAGGCAGGTTTAGTTGTGCCACCAACATTTTATTGTGCTCCCCTATTCCTGCCCAATACCCTGGTACACCCACGTGCCCTTGTGCCCATCCCCCCTCCCACCCCCCTCAGTAGTGCCGGGTGCCCCCTCCCTTCCCCATCCCCTATGCTGCCCTGCCTCTTCCCCTCCCCCTTCCCCTGGAACCCCTGGCCTGGCCCCTCCCCCAGCCAACTGGAATGGCTGAGGCTACCGACACCCCCCCCTTGTCTGAGGTGGAGGAGGAGGTGCTGTCAGGCAGCTGGGCCGGGAGGCCTGCCCCTACCCCTGTCCAACACCCCAGAGGGGCTCCTGCCCCTCCCCCCCTACGCCACCTGCTGCCGTATCAGGGCCTGGCGGACCGGCTGCTGGTGTCTCTACTGTGCGGGAACGGGTGCCCGGATCCATGGTCACTGATGCTGTTGGGGTGGCGGGGGTGACAGCACTGGCAGGGCCTGTGGTGAGGCCAGTGGGGGTGGAGGGGGCATGTGTCTGGGCGCTGGCACGGCACCCGGCGGGACTGCTGCCATGATGAAGGCACTCAGGGCCCCAGCCTACAGGAGGAGGGATGTGCCCTGCTCGAGTGAGTGGTCCAGTTTCTGCCCCTGGTCCATGGCCCAGCAGTCCTGTCGGTCCGAGTGGGCCTGGAGCGCCTCCAGGTAATGGTACATGTCCCGCCTCAGCAGCTGCTGTTCCTTCCTCATCTCCGCCACCAGCGCCCGCCACCCGGACCCTCCCCTCCACCTGCTGCAGTGCCCTCGTTGTCCCCTCCTCCAGCCGGTTTACCACTGCCAGCATCTCCTCCGTTTGGCACATGCTGGTTGCCACTAGCTCCTCCGCAAGATCCTTTCTCCACCTGCGTGCCCACACTCGGTGCTCCCGCATCCTCTGGGCTGGCAGTTCTGGTGGCCCCCGGTTATGACATTCCCGTGCTCGGTGTGGCTCTCGGGGTAGGTTCATCATATGGGGTGCCATTCCCCAGCCCCCCCTACTGTCTCTGTGCTCTGCACGCTCCATCCCCCCGGCATGGGCACCACCCGCCTCCTGTGCCGCTCCCTCTGCCCGTGCCCCATCCCTGCCTTTGGGGCTGTGGAGGATGGATGGCTGCCATCCCCGTCCACCAACTTTGCCCCCTCCTCCCATTGGGGTTTGTGCGTGTGCCCTACCCTTACCTGCTCCCTCGGTGTCCGTTCCTTTCAAGGCTGGGTGGTCGCTGGGGCTGGTGTCTGCCCGGTCTCCAGGGCGGCAGGCAGTGAGGGTCAGGGGACAGTCTCCTCCTCCCCCTCCACCTCCTCAGAGTCTTCTGGGCTGTGTGTGCCCTCACCTGAGGTAGGGCTGGGGGTGTGCCAGCCGTGTGTGCCCAAGGTCCCTGGCATCTCCTCCGTCGTGTCAGTGCCCTGTGCCAGGGCTTGCTCTGGGATCTCAGGCTGCAAGGGGGAGGGTCCTTCTCCATGGGCCGCTCCTCCTGGGCGCCCCCTCCAACCGGGCTCCTGGCCACTATGGAGCCCTTGAGGTGCAGCACCCGGCTCAGTGCGTCCATGTAGGGGGAGGCACGTGTCACCCACCCAGAGCTCTGGTTGTTGTCCATGATGTCCTTGAACCACAATTTCAGTTCTTTTATTTTTGTCCGGCACTGTGTGGGCATTCTGTCATATCCTGCCTCCCCCCATCTCCGTGGCTATCTGGGCGAACACCTGTTCATTCCTGGCGTTGACTGCCAGCTCGCCCTGCATCTCGGGTGTTGCCCAGATGGCAATGAGGTCGTGGGTCTCCTGTAGCCCCCACTGACCCTCCTTTTGGTACCGCCGCCTGGGTGCCAGCTCCTCCACTGCCTCTTCCTCCTCCATGGCTGCCGCTGCCTGGCCCTGGCTCCCTCCGGCCTCGGCTTCCTCTGGGGCACGTGACCTCTTGCTGGACTGTTTGGGGAGATGATGGGGGCTTCTGGTTAGGCTCCTGGTGGCTGTGGTCCCTCCCTCCTGTGCCCCTCCTCTCCACGGCTCCGACCCACCCGCTCCCAGATGCACCCCCTACCTTCTTCGGGAGTGGCCCCGTGTGCTGCTGGGTGTCCCCCACTGGGCCGGGTTCTGCCTCCTGCTGCTGCTGCTGCTGCACCTCCTCCTCACCCTCTCGCTCCATCCTCCACTCTATTTCCTTCACCCTCCTCTCCATCGCCTGCTCCGCCACGTTCCCCTATTGCTGTCTGCCCTTTAAATATCCCTCCGTGTGCTGCTTGTTGTTGGTTGCCTAGCAGCGATGCTGCATGCCATCACCACAGCCTGTGGTCATTTCCTTCCACCGCGGCCGTGGTTTTCCCTTCAGACGTTACTTTTCATTCACCCCTGCCGTGGTGAGCATTCACCACACTTCTCGACCTCCTCTCTCCCCGACCTCACGAAGCATAGTTAGGTTCATCCCAGCCTGTGTTTGACTGTGGTGAACATCTGGATGCAAGTCAACAAACGTGCAAGGCTCTTTCACCACCGCCCGTGTTTGACTGAGGTTGACTGTGGTGAATGCCACAAACTTAACGTCTGACATCACCCTTGTTTTCTGTTGCTCCTGAGGGCAAGACTAGAACCAGTGGGCTCAAAATACAAGGAAGCAGATTTCGATGAAACATCAGGAAGACCTTCCTAACGATAAGAGCTGTTTGACTGTGGAACAGACTGTCCAGGGCAGTGGTGGGTTCTCTACATGAAGTTTTCAAACAGAGGCTGGACGGTGATCTGTCAGGGATGCTGTAGGTGTGAGTTTCCTGCATTGAGCAGGGTGTTGGACTAGTTGACCTCTGAGGTGCCTTCCAACTCTAAGATTCTACGATTCCTCCTGATAAACATTCTGGCAGCATCCTTGATAATGGACCCAGCCACATCCACCAAAATCATAAGTAACAAAATGGAGTGGTCCAGATTCATGTGTTTTGTGTAATCAACACCCATCACCAGCTCTCATGGCCCTCCCAATTATTTTTACCCTTTCAATTAACTTCTCCAACAGAAAAAAATAAATCGGTTCTCTCTTTACATCCTACGACTAGGCCATCCTTATCCATCATTAAATCGATTAATCACACGGAAAAATGTATCAGCTAAGCCCATGCATCATTACATAAGTTCAAACCCTACCAACCTCATTTGAAGGAGGGATAGAGAGAATGAAGAGACAGAGAAAGGAATGGAGTGGGAGACAGGGGGAAACTGCTTTAATCTTGAACTGACAGCCACAAGGACAATAAAATGTAACAGTAAAATTGGGCACTTTGTATCCTCATGTTCTTGAAGCAGGGATTCCTGCTGATGGCGACAGCTCATATCTGGGTAGGATGGCCCTGCTGTTAACCATTCCATTAGGGGACTTAGCGGGGAGATATACTCAGTTGAATTCTCTACCATCACTTTTCACTCTGTCTTCCCACATAGCTGTCAACAAGGAGAAGAAAAAGAGTGTATAGTTGAGAGAAATACCACCACCCTCCCCAACTGATGAACAACTACTGAACCCCCCACCCCCACCTCCACAGCAGCGCAACCACACACCGCCACTGGGTGGTGGGGAGGTAGGTCTGTTTTTAAATGGCCTAAGTCTCATTCACTTCAATCGTACTCACATCCGTACTAAGTGGTGGCACCAGTACTATCAGCTTGGAGGATAATGCTCTTAGAGATATTTAGTCTGGTAGGAGAAAGACATTTAATAACTAGAGGGCTGTATTATCTATGTGGTTCTGATAATAAAAATATGAATATGGAAATAACCTAGAATTCACCACAATATGCATAGAGCTCTACCACAGCTGTAGTACAAAATCTCACTATCATTTTGAGTTTTATCCCTGAAGGAAATACCTAAGGTTATCACAATGACACAAGATGCTCACACACAAACTTCATTATTTAAAGAATCTGTGCAGAGCCTTCTCTCTACTCGTCTCCCTAGGCAGAGACAAAAACATAGGAAATCCATCACTTTTGAGGATGAGAAAAGGCTGGAATAAGTCGGTATGATTCTGCTTCCTTGTGTGTGAGAGGCAAGGAAGCGGGAGAGAGGGGGGTAGTGGTTGTTCCCTGCCTGACTGCCTACCCTTTCTGCCTCTGGAGATATTGAGGTTGGGGCATGCGCGCGCACACACACACATGGTTTTTTGAAGTCCCTGGGGATTATGAACATTATGAAAAGTGTCTACCCCAGGGGTGGGATTGTGATCATTTTTCCCTGGGGGTGAAATTGCTTCAGGGAAGGGAGTTTGGGGGCAGCCCATTTGGGTTGTGTTGGGCAGAGGGAGGTATGGCAGGGAGCAGACATTAAGATCTCGTGGGTACAGGGGGAGGCAACTGGTTGCCTGTTCCTCTCTGCTCCTGTCTCGGGATATATAGGGGTGAAATAAAGGGGTCGCATACCTTGATATGCGAGGTATTTAATTTGTGCTGTTAAAGAATGTGCGACTGAAAATACGGCATGTATAGCTACGTCTAACAGCTGCCCACAGCACTTTTACAAGCCACATGATTTCACGTCTAAAAGCAGCCTTATTTGTTTTAAATAAGGATGGGTGAACAGATCGCGGTTCCGGTTCGTCCGTTCGGTTCGGCTGCGTTCGGTTCGTCCGTTCGGTTAGTTCGCTGAGTTCAGGTTCGGCTGTTCGGTTCGGTCGTCCGAACAGGCCATTCGGTTAGGCCGTTCGGCTGTTCCATTCGGCTGTTCGGGAAGTGTTGTTATGGGTTTTTTTTGTTTTTTATATGTTTTTTTTGTTTTTTATTGGGTTTTATATGGGTTTTTTTTGTTTTTTATTTGGTTTTTTGGTTTTTATATGGGGTTTTTTTATTTATTTTTTTAATCTAATATTATATATATCTGTCTACACTAAATCTAACTGCTATTAACTATTCTAAATGCTATGAACTAAATGGATTATCTAATAAGTACACAGACCTACTCCTACAAACACTAAAACTAAATCA
>QEPC01007467.1:1449006-1466918 GCA_003113815.1 Sphenodon punctatus
AGTTTCGTTTCTTGCAAGCCTCTCCACCCCTGGTGCCTGGAAGTCTGCTCCTCAGTGACTGACACCTCCCTGTCATGTTTGACCTTCCAGTGAACCTTTTTTTGCCACCCAAACTCATCCGAACGCGATACGAACTGACCGAACTGTTCGGCCATTTCGCCGTTCGGTGTTCGGTTTGTTCGGTATGTTCGCATTCGGGTTCGGGTTCGAGTTCGGTCGTCCGAACAGGCCAAGTTCTGGCCAAACTCCGAACTGCCGAACCGCGTTCGCCCATCCCTAGTTTTAAATCTGCTGCCAGTTAATTTCATGGTGTCCCCTTGTTCTAGTACTCTGAGAGAGGGTAAATAACTGCTCCCTATTTACGTGTTCCACACCACTCATGATTTTATGAACTTCTATCATATCCCCTCTCAGTCGTCTCTTCTCCAAGCTGAAGAGCTCTAACCTATCAAGCCTCTCTTCATACAGGAGCTGTTTTGTGCCCTTGATCATTTTTGTTGCCCTTTTCTGTACCTTTTCTAGTTCTACTATGTCTTTGTTGACCAGAAATGTACACAATAATCCAGGTGCGGTCATACCATAGATTTATATATAGGCATTACAATATTTTCAGTTTTATTATCTATGCCTTACTAACATTCTGTTTGCTTTTTTGGCTGCCGCCACACACTGAGCTGAGGATTTCAATGTATTGTCCACAATGACTCCAAGATTCTTTTCCTGAGTGGTCACTCCTGATTTAGAACCCAGCATTGCATACATCTGTTGTTCTGGTTGACTTCAACATCCACACCAAGGCTGACCTTTTAGGACCAGAGCGGGATTTCATGGCCTCCATGACAACCATGGGCCTATCACAAATACTATCTAGCCCGATGCTCTGTGGATGGCCTGGTTGAGTTGTGGAATACTGTATTGACCAAGGCCATTGACATGTTAGCACCCAGGCGTCTGTTTCCTCTGTGGTGTCAGCACATATCTAGGGACCTGTAGCGGATGAAGCAGAAGGCAAGGCAATTAGAACACAGGTGGCATTTAACTCACGCTGAAGCTGACTGCTGACCGATTGTGCCGTAGATTGATTTTGAAAGGACTATGGCATGGCTAGGGTGGTGGCGAGGACTGCTCTCCACTCCGCTACCATAGTGTCTGCAAAGTCTCATCCAGTGGAGCTACTCTGGGCAGTTAACAGCCTGGTGAATCTGGACTATCCCCGTTCTGTGGTTGAGTCACCTTCTGCCCGCTGTGAGGAATTTAATATCTACTTTGCAGACAAAATCACTTGTATTCACGTCAACTTGGGGGCTGCTAGTTCTTTGGCAGTCAGAATTTGGGGCTGCGGAGGTTCTGTCTTGTCCTGTTTATTTGGATCAGTTTCAGTTGGTGTCACCCACCGAGGCAGAAAATGTCCTTGGGGCAATGTGGGCAGGGAATTGTAAATTAGATCCTTGCCCATCCTGGTTGGTGAAAACCAGCTGTGGGAGACTAAGGCCTGCTGTCTGGGATTGTCAGTGCCTCCCTTCAGGAGAGCATGGTGCCAGATGCCCTCAAAATGGTGGTTGTTCGGCCCTTGCTCAAATAAACATCACTTGATGCTGACTCCTTGGTCAGCTATAGCCCCATCTTTAACCTTCCCTTTTTAGGGAAGGTTATTGAGTGGGTAGTTGCAACTTACCAGGCAGCGACAGGAGACATCTAGATGCAATCTGATTCCTGGATCCATGTCAGTCTGGCTTTCATCCTGGGTATAGCACTGAAATTGCACTTGTGACACTGGTTGATGATCTTCACTGAGAGATTGACAGGGAATGTTGTACCCTGTGGATCCCTTTAGATCTTTTAGCAAAAAAGTAAACATTCTGTTTGCTTTTTTGACTGCCGCCATACACTGAGCTGAGGATTTCAATGTATTGTCCACAATGACTCCAAGATTTTTTTATACAGTTGACCATGAGGTGTTGTTGACATGGCTGTGGGACCTGGTAGGAATTTGCAGAATGGCTCTAGAGTGGTTCTGTTCATTCCTGTTGGGAAAGTTCCAGCAGCTATTGGTTAGTGATTGTTCTTCCCTCTGCCCCCTCTCTTGTTATGTTCCACAAGGTTCCAGCCTGTCTCCTTTCCTATTCAACATGTATGTAAGACCCTTGGGTGAGACTGTACACAGATTTGGGGTGTGTTGTCTTCAATATGCAGATGACACCCAAATTTACTTATCTTTTTCATCTAACCAAGGCCCTTCAGTCTCGGTGAGCTTACTCGGTGCCTGGCTGCTACTGGGGACTGGATGTGGGTGAACCGTCTGAAGCTGAATTCAGACAAGACTGAGATGATGATGGTTGACCAGTCCTGTGGCCTGTTGGGAATTGGGACTCCCATCATTGATGGGGTCTTGCCACTCTGGTGTGTAGCCTTGGGGTGCTCCTGGATCTTCAGCTGTGCCTGGAAGGTCAGGTTGTGGCTGTGCCCAAGAGTGCCTTTCACCAAATCCATCTGGTGAGAAGGCTGAGTCCTTTTCTTTCCAACGTGGATTTGACCACCGTCATTCATGCCTTCATTGCCTTGAGGCTGGACTATTCCAATGTGCTTTATGTGGTGCTGCCCTTGAAGACTGCTTGGGGGCTGCAGCTTGTGCAGAATGCAGTGGCCCTCCTCTTGATGGTGGTGGGTCTCTGGGAGTACATTACACCAGTAATTAAGAGTCTGCACTAGCTGCCAATAACATTCCGGGCACAGTTCAAAGTGCTGGTATTGACCTATAAAACCCCAAATACCAAAAAAACCAAACATAAAAATACAATTATATAAAATTTAAAACAATCATAATAATATTAAAACAGAGTTAGGTGCTAGAGATGACTGGGGTGGGGGAGAGAAAGGGACATGAGAGCAGTTTTCAAATACTTAAAAACGTTTGAAAAGATAGTGAAATTTGATTCTCCATTGGCACAGAAGATAGAACAAGAAGAAATGGGTTTCAATTGCAGCAATGTGCATTTCTGTTAGGTATTCGTGAAAACTTCCTAATTGCAAAAACTGTTGAGCTATGGAATGAGTTGCCTAGGGAGGCTGTGGAATCTTCTTCCTTTGACTTTTTCAAAACCTGGCTGGAGAGACATCTGTCTACAATTTTGTAGGCAGAGAATGTTCCTGCCTTGAAGCAGGGGATTGGACTAGACTGCCTTTGAGGACCCTTCCAACACTACAATTTTATGATTCCTTTTAAAGGTGATTTCAACAGGAGAAGACATCACCATATATTATATGCTCAATTTTGCAAGTCCAGTTATCGTTCCAGAAATGTGGCAGTATGAAATAAATAGGAGTTTAGAAATTGTTTGAGCTGCAGTTTCCTCTCTCCTAATCATAGGAAAACAGATTTCAGTTGAAGTGGAAGCCAAACCTATATACCCTACCTCTCATGACCTGCACAATATTTCAAGTAATACACAGGCCAATCCTAAGACCGCAGACACGTGCACTGGGCACATTTCATTTCATTTCAATTTAATTTTGTACCCTGAAGACTACACCAGAGGTGTCTCGTAGTGGCTTACACAATATATACCAATGAAATACAATAATATAAGTGCATAATAATATAAACAATACATAATAATATAAACAATATATCAAATATTAAACCCAATAGTGGTCCACTTGAAGAAAAGGGAAATATACAAACCTAACCCCTCCCTCCCCCCCGAACCCCAATCCCCACCCCAACCCATTCCCCGTTGCCTGCTCACTGTAAGGGAGGGGGGAAGGTACAGAGGAGATTGGAAAGGGGTAGGATGCATTCAGACCCTCACTCACTGAACTCAGCACCCAAGCGGTGGAATAGTACTCCCTCAGGATCTTGTGTGGCCTAACTTCCTTACGGAAGAAGGCCAGATCATCACAGGAATGGGTGATTACAGTATAGAGCTCCAGGTGCCCACACTCTGTCGCACACACACTCACACAAACACACATGGGGAAGGAGGGTGCAGTGAAGGGTGAGGATGAGGGGGGAAGACACTCCAGAAACGGGGACACAGGGAAGTCAACACTCAATCAGGGACATGTTTCGGAAGGGGGACCCAGTTGTAGCAGGGAAGGAAGGGTCACAACGCCAAGTATTCCACACAATCACTCACACAAGCAGCAGTGCACCCACACGCGCTTATTCTTTCACTCACCAGTCTCAAAACACTCAAGATTCAATCTCCAAGGTTCACTACAGTCTTCCTGGGCCAGTTCATACAGCAAGCTGATCACCGGCAATGGTGCAGCCTGCCTGCCCTCTTCTTATACTGGAGGCATCCCACTCAGTTGCACACGCAGGGGGGCTGAGCACCGTGGCGATTTCAGTGACTCTGCCCTGCCAGGCTCAGCCTCGGCACTGCTGGGATGCTCCCCTGTGCTGTCATGGGAGCACGGGGAGGGGTTGGTCTGCCCCGCCTCCACTGCGGCTTCTCCCGGCTCGCCACAGCCATCGGAAACCTGAAAGGGTCAGCAACGGCGACCCCACCCCCACAGCCGCCCACCGTGAGTCCTGACAGTACCCCCCCTTGAAGAACCACCCCCCTGCCAGGGTGGATGGGGTCACGGCTGTAAGGGGTACCAAAGATGGAAGAGGTGAACCAAGCGGGGAGCTCTAGCTGCAGCGGCCAGCTCCCATGAATGGTTGGCCACATCATACCCTTTCCAGTCGATCAAATAATGAAGAACGCCTGAATGCCATTTCGAGTCCAGGATGGACCGAACCTCATATTCCGGTGCACCCTCTACATCAGATACAGGTCCAGGTGCGGGATCGTCTGCAAACATAGAAGGGTAATGACGCTTTAGAAGGGGAAAATGAAATACTGGATGGACGTGAACCTGCGATGGGAGCTGCACTTCATAGGTTACCGGATTAAGGCATTGCAGAATCGGAAAAGGACCCATATACTTATTATCGAGCTTGGCAGAAGGGTGTAGAGCTGGATAGTGCCATCTGTCAATCCACACAAGTTCCCCTGGATGGAAGTCTGGAGGTGATTGTCTAGTACGGTCCGCATATTGTTTATACCACTGACGTGCTGCATGTAGCATGGCAGTGGTGTGCCTATGCGCTAGATGGATTTGGCAGATCATGGCACCTGCGGCAGGAACTGAGGTGGGAGGAATTTCTGGAAAACATAATCGTGGATGAAACCCATAGTTAACGAAAAATGGAGACAAGCCCAACAAAGTGTTGGGAGTATTATTGTAGGCAAACTCTGCTACTGGCAAATGGGACACCCAGTCATCTTGAAGATAGTCAACAAAACAGCGAAGGTACTGTTCTAGGGCTTCACTCTCTCTGCATGCCCATTTGCTAGAGGGTGGTACGCGGTCGTGGGGGACATCTGTTCTCCCAGAGTTGTGCAGAGTGTTCGCCAAAAGCATGCTACAAATTGTGCCCCATGATCAGAAACGATGGTGTAATTTGACAACGTTCTGTATCAGGAGGAGCGTGGTTTGGCTGGCGGTAGGTAACCTCGTGCAGGGGATGAAATGTCCCATCTTGGTGAAGTGATCCACCACTACAAAAATGGCTTTACAGCCCTGTGAGGGAGGTAATTCAACAATGAAGTCCATGCCTATCTTTTGCCATGGACCCTGAGGGATGGGAGCCAGTTGTAGCAACCCTATTGTTTTTTTACGTGGGGTCGTCGTACGAGCACATCTGGTGCATCCCTGGACATACTTTCGCACATCTGGTCATATGGATGGCCACCAAAAGTGTCAGATCAATAATGTTAATGTTCATTGTTGTCCTGGATGGCCTGTTAGTGGAGCATCGTGGTGGGTCCACATTACTTCTTTATGCGTCTCGTGGGGGACCACCATGTGCCCATCTTTTGTGTATATACCATGCGTGAGATCTAGGTTAGGTATTTGTTTCAATATGAGATCTCTGGAAGAAGCCCTTCGTAATTGTGACAAGGTGAGGGAGGCAGATGCAAATACCTTTTTGTCGAGGAGCGCTTCACCTACGTCTGCCAGAAGGTCAGTGATGTCATCATAGCGGGAGAGGGCATCTGCTAGCACATTGTCCTGTCCGGGTCTGTACTGCACCTGAAACAGGAAACGAGCAAAGAAAAGTACCCAAAGAGCGTGTCGAGCATTTGTTATCCGGGCAGTCTGTAAATGAGTTATTTTCTTGTGATCTGAAATTACCAGGACTGGGTGTTATGCCCCTTCTAAGTAGTGCCTCCATGCTTTGAAAGCTGTTTTGATGGCGAGGAGGTCTCTATTGAGAATAGTATAATTCCGTTCTGCTGTGGTTAGTTGTCTAGAGAAGAAGGCGCACAGAAGTCTGGTTGAGGAGCTGTCGGTGTTTTGTGAAAGGATGCCTCCAAGAGCTATGTTCGATTCGTCTGTCTCTACAATAAAAGGCTTAGAAAAGTTAGGGTGTTGGAGAATGGGTGTCCGAGTAAAGACTTGCTTAAGGCTATTAAAGGCCTCTTGTTGTTTGGTCGTTCATTTGTATTCTTGCCCCTTTTTTAGTAAAACAGTCAAGTGGGCTGTTAAATCCATATAGTTTGGAATATATTGTCTATAGTAATTAGTACTGCCCAAAAACCGTTGAGGGACTTAACCATTCGGGGCGGTGGCCAGCGTTGGATGGCTTGAATCTTTTCAGGGTCCATGCTAATTCCTTGGGGGGAGATAATGAATCTGAGGAATTGTACCGTTCATTGATGGAAGGCACATTATTCTATTTTGCAGTAGAGGCGGTATTGTTGTAAGTGATGCAGGGTTGTCCGTACATGTTGAATATGTTCTTGCTGGCTATTTGAATAGATAAGGATATCGTCAAGATACACAACAACATACTGGTCTAGAATATCTCAGAAAATATCATTAATCAAGGGTTAAAAGGTGGCTGGAGCATTGGTCAGGCCGAACGGCATAACTAAATATTCGAAGTGCCCATATCTGGTTTGGAAAGCCGTCTTCCACTCATCCCCTTCACCCATGCGAACAAGGTTATAGGCCCCTCGTAAGTCCAATTTAGTAAACATTTGGGATCCCTGAAGTCAATTCAACAGTTCAGTAATGAGTAGTAAGGGGTACCTATTCTTTATTGTGATATCATTTAGTCCCCTATAATCAATACAAGGCCGAAGTCCCCCATCTTTCTTTGGTACAAAAAACATTGGGGCCCCCTCAGAGGACGTAGAGGGTCTAATTAAACCTTTACGTAAATGATCGTAGATGTACTCCTTAAGGGTTTGTAGTTCAGGCCCTGAGAGTGAATAGATCCTACCATATGGGCATTCTGTGCCGGGCAAAAGATCGATAGGACAATCATAGAATCGATGAGGGGAAAATTCTAGCGCTTGTTGTTCCCTAAATACTCCTTGAAGATCGTGATATACCCATGGTAAGGAGAGAGGGACACTAGCCAATATATTAGACCGCGTATCTAGGGAAGGCCAGCTAGGCAGGTGGCTAAGACAAGTACCCCTATACGAGGGGGAAGTAAACCTTATAGTGCTATATTGCCAGTCTATGTGGGGGTTATGTTTCCATAACCATGGTATTCCCAGAACTACGGGGAAGACAGGGGTGTGCACTACATCAAGGGTCAAGGTCTCTCGGTGGTTACCTATGGTTCCCCTTAGGGCATGGATACATGAGGTTATGGGCCCTGAGACTAGAGGTGAGCCATCAATGGAATAGACCACCTCAGGGGTCTATTTGGTCTGTATGGGGACAGCATGTTGGGAGACAAAGGTGTCATCAACAAGGGCCATAGCTATAACAGTTCGGGTGGGGGACACCTTACGCGCAATGGGGAGTCAAACATGGCCCAGGCCGATCAAGGTTGTGGGAAAAGCCACGGTTCGGGGAGGTGAGGGGGTGGTGCTGCTCACTGGGATGCCCCCTGCCCATCCCGAGGCCTGTCATTTCCCTCCTTTTGTCGTGTGGGAGGAAGCAGAGGGCATGTGCGTGCATAATGTCCCTGTTCCCCACAATAAAAACATAGACTACCTGCTCTGTGTTGTTCCTTTTCTTCTGGTGCCAACGGACTATGTGATGCCCCCAACTGCATGGGCTCGGGTTCCTCCGCTTTTCCGACATCCACATGACTAGAGTTCACAAAGGAGAGGCGAGGTGGCCACGCACGTGTTCCTTCTTGTCACCTTTCTCATTGCCTCTCCGCGAGCCGATCCTCTATCTGAAAAGTTAAAGTAACCAGCTGCCCCCAGGTATTAGGCATTGTAGTATAGGCTAGCTGATCCTTTAATTCCTCTGTCAAACCCTTATGAAACATTACCTTGAGTACGTTATAGGGCCAACCCAGGTCTATGGTTAATTGTTGGAACCAGGTCACATACTGCAACAATCCCCCTTTTCCCTGTTTGAGGGCTAAAATGGCAGCCTCAGCATCTTTGACTTGGTGGGGGTAGTCGAAAAAAATTTAAATTCTCTTTAGAAGGCAAGGCAGTAAGATCCGTCAACAAAGCACTTTTGCTGATAAGTAATGGGGTGGTCCAGGCAAGGGCAAGACCATCCAAATGCCCTGTAATGAAGGCCACCTTTGTGGTGTCTGTGCTGTACATCTGGGGTTGTAATTGAAAGGTGAGCTTACACAAGGTGAGGAAGCTCTAAAACCGCGTACGATTCCCCAGTAAACTTAATAATCTGCGGAGCCTTGGGTTCTCGTGGGAGAGTCCCTCCAGGGTTTACTAGGGATGTACAAATGCAGTTCGGATGTTCGGCGTTCGGGCCAAACTCAGCCTGTTCGGAGAACTGAACCGAATGTCCAAACTGAATGTTTGAATGGCCTGACAGTTTGGAAAAGTTCGGATGAATTCTGATGAGTTCGGGGCGGGAAAAATGTGACTTTGGCCGGGAACAATGTGTCTGGAAGGAGGAGGCAGCTGAGGAGCAGACTTCCTGGCACCAGGGGTGGAGACCAGGGGTGGTTTCAGGGCCAAACGATACTGATACCAAAAAAAATATTTTGATTTCAGTATTGGTATTGGTATTGATAGCGCTATTTTTGGATGCTCGGCCGAGTTTGGCCAAACCGAACTCGGCCGAACCGAACAACTGAACCTGAACTCTGGTTTTGAACCAAACGACCGAACGTCCAAACATCCGAACTGCGTTCTGTTCGCACATCCCTAGGATTTACTGCCTCTCCCTGCCTTTTTGGAACAACGGCTACTTGTGCAGCAGGAGGCAAGCCCCCGACTGCTCCCTGTTCTTGTTGCTCCCATAAGTCTTTCACTTCTAGGGCCAATGCCTGGATGGCTCTAACCAGCCATCTCTTCCATTTGTTTGGCCGGTTCCATAGTAATAAGAAAGGTGTTGCCAGTGATACTGTAAGGGAGGGAGGAAGGTACAGAGGAGAGAGGAAAGGGGTAGGATGTGTTCAGACTCTCACTCACTCCGCTCAGCACCCAAGCGGTGGAATAGTACTGCCTCAGGATCTTATGTGGCCCGACAACTTCCTTACGGAAGAAGGCCAGATCATCACAGGGATGGGTGATCGCAGTATAGAGCTCTGGGTGCCCACACTCTGTCACACACACACACACGAACACACCAGGAGAAGGAGGGTGCAGTGAAGGGTGAGGATGAGTGGGGGGGGAAGAGACTCCAGAAATGGGGACATAGGGAAGTAAGAAGTCCAGGGACACATTTCAGAAGGGGGACCTGGTTGTAGCAGGGAGGGAGGGGTCGCAACGCCATGTATTCCACACAATCACTCACACAAGCAGCAATGCACCCACACACGCTTATCCTTTCACTCATCAGTCTCACAACACTCAAGATCCAATCTCCAAGGTTCACTACAGTCTTCCTGGGCCAGTTCATACAGCAAGCTGATCACCGGCAATGGTGCAGCCTGCCTGCCCTCATCTTATACTGGAGGCGTCCCACCCAGTCGCGCATGCAGGCAGGCTGAGCGTTCCGGTGCTTCCGGTGACTCTGCCCTGCCAGGCTCGTCCTTGGCACTGCTGGGCTCCTCCCCTGTGCTGTCATGGAAGTGCGAGCGGGGTTGGTCTGCCCCGCTTCTGCTGCAGCCGCTCCCAGCTCTCTGCAGCCATTGGAAGTCTGACGGGGCCAGCGGCGGTGACCCCGCCCCCACAGCCGCCCGTGGTGAATCCTGACACTCAACCAGGCAGCCCCTTCCCTTGTGCTGCACCCACCTCACACCTGGGGCTGTCATGTATCCTGTATATAGGCATATATTTTTGACCATTTGTGTTTCAATATATTGGAAATCAGAATTAACCTCTGTATGATGACTTCCTAAAGAGCTGTCTTATAGTGACCTTTCTACTGAACTCTTGACCAGATACTGGAATATCGGCCTTTCTACTGGAATAAAGGATACAATCAAGTCTGTCTCTTAAAATCCACATTTTCTGTTGTATAGTCTCAAGATACGTGACTTCCTGGCAGGGCAGGAAACAGCCTTGTTTGTTTGGAGTTTACTCATTGTTAAGCCTATCTTAGATGATAGCAACCTGTTTAGTATGTATTAACAGGCTTCTTACTATGTATTTTGAGAAAAACCCCTCCCTGTCAGCAGTTTTGACCTGACGTCATTTTTAGCTGACCTCCAAGCATCTTTCATTCTATAAGAAGGGAGAGGAGAAATTGATTTTTCTTCCTTTCCTGAACCTTCTCTCACTTCTTTCATCTGGCAGAATGGGAAAAAGACTGGGTAATATGCTATATCCTTTATGTTGCATTGACTCAACCTTAGCAATAATACTTAGAGCATATGTTATATCTTACAGATGTTAAGATCTTTGAATTTGTAACAGAGCTGTTCTTTGAACAGACATGCCTTTCTAAGTAATGTACTTTTAACTGACACTGTTTCTTTTGTACTATGTCTTTCTTTGAACTTAAGTAAACTATTGCTTCATATTTTTATAATATTCTTAAAGTTTCATAGCTTCATTTATATAAATAATAGGGAAGAGCGAACGCAGTTCGGAGTTCAGCCCAAACTTGGCCTGTTTGGACAACCGAACCTGAATCTGAACACGAACTGACAGAACCAAACTAGATTCGAATGTCGAAATGACCGAACAGTTCAGTCAGTTCAAAACGTGTTCAGGTGAGTTTGGGTGGCAAAAACGTGTCACTGGAAGGCAAAACGTGACGGGGGGGAGTCAGCTGAGGAGCAGACTTCCAAGCACCAGGGGGTGAAGAGGCTTGGAGCAGCAGCCAGCCTGCCCAATCACCATCCCTTTTCGCCTCAGACCACTGCCTTCGCAGTCTGCGATTGGCTGCACGGAGCCAATGGGGCTTGCAGTGAGGTGGGCGCAGCAAGAAAAAAAACTGATTGCCTCCCCCCTTCCCAACACCTTTTAGCTAGTCACTGTTCCTGAACAGCAGGCGTTTCAGAAGGTTCCCTGTCTCCCAGCAGTTTTTGTTCCTTCCTATTCCTAATCCATTGCCATCCTCCTCCTATTTCACCCATCCAACCTATTTACCTCCATATTATCATTTATTTAGATTATATTAGATAGATTTAGGTGTTATTTTTTTGTTTTTACCCCTCCCTGTGTTCCCTGTGTTCAATCTTCCTTCCTCCCTCCCCCCTCCATTGAATCCTTTCCCTCTCCCTCTTATTCCATCCCTGATTCCCTTCCCCTGTTTTAAGTTTTGGATTTATTTAGAGTAGGATTATTATTAGATTGATTTTCATTTCAGTTTTGTACCCCTCCCTGTGTTCTTTGTGTTTCCCCCTGTGTAATATTGTATATATAGATAGATAGTTATTAGATAGATAGTTACTAGATAGATATACATAGTAGTTAGCTTAGTTATAGAGATAGATAGAGATACAGTGTGTTTGTAGGACAAGGCCTTTGTAGTTAATTATTAGGATATTCCATTTAGTTCAATAGGTTTTAGAATAGTTAATAGCAGTTAGATTTAGTGTAGAGATAGATAGATATAAAAAAAGAAACAGCCACTCCAGCCCCAGGACCCACCGTCAGGGTTCTGGGGCCTACGTTACTGGCAGGGAGGGCTGTGGCCAATATGTATCTAGAAGCTGCCACTCTAGCCCCAGGACCCACCATCATGGGTTTGGGGTCATAATTTCTCGCACAGAGGTGCTGTCGTTCCACCATATCAATAAACGCCACTCCAGTCCTAGGACCTACCATCAGGGTACTAGGGCCAAGTTACAGGTGGGGAGGGCTGTGGCCAATATCCAGAAGCTGCCACTTTAGCCCCAGGACCCACCATCATGGGTCTGGGACCATCATGCCTCGCATAGAGGTGCCGTCATTCCACCCTATCAAGAAATAGCCACTCCAGCCCCAGGACCCACCGTCAGGGTTCTGGGGCCAAGTTACAGGCAGGGAGGGCTGTGGCCAATAGACAGAAGCTGCCACTTTAGCCCCAGGACCCAGCGCCATGGGTCTGGGGCCATCATTTTTTGCACACAGAACATTTTTCCAAACGTCCAAACTGAACACGACCAAACCGAACGGCCGAACCCGAACGCGGCGACCGGACCGAATGGGCGAACTGAACCGGACTGAACTGAACGGCCAAACCTGAACCGCAATCTGTTCGCCCATCCCTAATAAATGAATTGGTATTTACAATACTTTGCTGAGCTGGCTGGCTTATTAGCAAAGTGTAAACTCGAATTTCACATATTGGAAAAGAGCGCCCTATATCCAGGCAAGATCATGTCAGGACTACTAAGCGCATTTTCCTTTGGGGAAAACCGAGGCACAATGCGACAGGGCTGCCCTCAGGACCAGCCTCCTCTCTATCCCAGTCCCACGCCACCCATTTCACCCCACAACTCACAACTCCAAGAGGCTCTGCTAAAAATGCACAGGCCTACAGCCCTATCAACCGCAGCAATATATTAAGCTGGCCCAACTGAGCCAGCTTCCAGACAATCTGGGTCCAGGCCCCATCCCCTCCCCCATGGCAGGAGGGAGGAGGAGCAGTCCAAAAGTGGGGGCAGTCCAGAGGTTGCAGCAGGCCCCCTAGGTGTGGGGCTCTGTAGCCCCCCAACTCATCTCCGTCGATCTGGGCTTTTGCCTCCATCCCCTTCAAACGGAGTGGCCAGAGCTTCTGCTGCCCCACTGACACCTTTAGGTGTCATCACCTGCTGATGACTGATACCTTTAGGTGTTGCCCTTCGGCTGGCATCCAAGGCGCACCAGCAACACACATGCAACACACACGCACATACACATGCAACCTACAGACACTCCCATTGCAGGAACTGTGGAATGTATGCAAACCACATACACATGTAAGCCACACATGTGGGGGTTCTGGATCATGCCCAAGGCTGGTAATTAATTATTTCAAGATTTGATCATCTCCCCATTCCTCTCTGCACCACTCTTTCATTTCCTGCACCCCAGCTCCAGCCCCAGTCTTCCTGCCTGCTAGGTCCTGATAGAAGTCTGCCATTCTTCTGGTGAAGAGAATGATGATCAGGTAAACACTGCTAGCTGAGGGCTCCGCAGGAAGATCCTGTACAGGAGTAGCCATATCAGATCAGGCTCTGGCAGTGACCAGTACCTGATGTTTCAGACAATGTTAACCCATGCTTAAAATGGCTAGTACACAAAGTTGTTGTCAGGAACCAATCAGAGTCCAGGCAAAGTAGCAACAGGATCAGGACCAGGCATGAGTCAGATCAGGATCAAGGTCACAGAACAAGCTGGAGGATAGAAGCAGGGATCAAGCCAAACTGAAGTAACCAAACTTGGAGGAGAATCCAGAGTGTGTGTAGCAGGGAGTAGTCCTGCGAGGCTGCTGTCCCTTTAAGAAGGGGGCTGTGTGGGCCAGCCAGAGGGCTGAGCACACATAGGGGCATGGCAGAGTCAGCCTCATAGCTTGGGACCAGCCTGTGAAGGGAACAGGCTGGGAGACCTTGAATCAGAGTGGGCAGGACACTGGCCCTTTAAGGCTGAAGAAAAAGAAGCCTGGCCATGCCCACTGTGCTGGATATAAGAAGAGGCAAGGCAGAGAGGAGAGGAGTCTCTGCCTGGGAGCTGAAGGACCACATCTCCCTGACAAGGCCATCCCACTCTATGCTCTCTGGGGTGCTGAAGAGGAGAACCAGGTACTGGGAGACGCTGTTCCCAGGAGGGAGCCTCGTGTCTGGGGAAGGCTTGGCCAGAGCCTGGGGCTTTGAGACCTGGCTAGATGGACAAGGGGGGGGGGGCTTGATATTGTGTTGCTCCTGACCTTGTGACAGATGGACCTGGGCCTGCAGGGTGGAGGCGACTGAGCCGGCAGCCCAGGGATTGTGTACACTGGGTCTAATAAAGGACTGTGGGCTGGTACCCTCTGAGCAAGACTGTGTTGGGTCCTACAGGAGGGTACCCCCTTCCTCTGAGGGGGATTCAGCCATGGCCAAGGCTGAATAGGCGTAGCAGAGGGGTGAGCTAATTCCCTAGAGACACCCGAGCACCCCCGTATGGCCCTGGGTAGACCCCTTGCTATAGTGTGTCCATCACAATCTGCAGACATCAGTGCAGGGAGGACTGTTCAAGATGGGGCAGAACTAGGATCTTGAGCTGGGCAGGAATTGAGAGAACAAGAGCTAGAGGCAGGCAGACAGGAATGGACACCGCTAGGAAGCAGGCTGAGACCAAGGCAAAGGAGCTGACAAACAAGGCCTGAGTATTGCTCCACATAACTTTCTGTTCCTGCTTGGCTGTTTAATACAAAAACCACCTATCAGGAGCCTTGTAAGTGGGGAAACCTATTAGAACTCTGTTACCCTGATCAGCTGTTGTATTGCCCTACCCAACGAAAATAACCCAATAGTAAAGTGACCAGGGCTACTGCCTTTGGAACCGGCTACTGCCTTTGGAACCAGCTGATCCACGTTCAATAACAGGGGTTTCCTTGAGATGGATCCTTACTATTCTATATGAAAGTCTGAATGCTGAAAATTAGAAAATTCTGCCTATACCCTGGAAATCAGCTTATGCTGAAATAATAATAATAATAATAATAAATATAATTAATAAATGTTTACAGTGAAATCCTTTAAAGTTGAATTTGGGAGACCTCTATTAAAGTTTGACTTATCAGAAATTCATCTTATCTGGAGTTAAATAAATGGGGCAGTGTAACCATTTACTCACACACTGCCTTGCCCTTCTATCTATAAGGGTGCTCCTCGATGCGCAGGTGGAGGCTGTGGCGAGGAGTGCTTTCTGCCAATTACATCTGGTGCAAGGCTTCAGCCATTTGTCTCAGACATGGACCTGGCCACTGTCATCCATGCTTTCATCACCTTTAGATTAGACTACTGTAATGCGCTCTACGTGGGGTTACCCATGGTGACGGCTTGGAAATTGCAGCTGGTGCAGAATGCGGCGGCCCGTCTCTTAGTGGAACTGGGCCGCCGGGAGCACATTACACCAGTGCTCCACTGTCTGCACTGGCTGCCGGTGGTTTTCTGGGCCCGATTCAAGGTGTTGGTTTTGGCCTATAAAGCCCTAAACAGCCTGGGCCCTGCCTATCTGCAAGATCGTCTCACTCTCCAGGTCCTGGATCAGCCCCTGCTGTCATCTGGGGGTGCCGTGCTTGAGGTCCCCCGAGTTCTTCAGGGGGCCACGCAGGGGAGGGCATTCTCGGTGGCTGCAACATGGCTGTGGAACGCCCTTCTGGTGGAGGCCCCGGCTGGCCCCAGATCTTTCCTCCTTTTGGAAAAGTTGTAAGACCTGACTGTTCTGCCAGATGTTTGGTGGGGGAGATGGGTAATGGTGGGGGGTGGGTTGGGGATGTGTGGGGAGATGTGATTTTTGTCCTCCTTTTAATGTTTTAAGTATTATTTTTAATATTTGTAAGCTGCCCCGAGCTGCCTGTGGCAGGAGGGGTGGGATAGAAAATGTTATAAATAAATAATAAAAATAAATATCAGTGCCTTTGAGAAAATTAATGATTTCTTGGCAGCATGTGGTTAAAATACTATAGTATACATTTGCAATATGTTCCTGCTGCTCACCTGAACAGCTGGTGACAAGCGCTCTGCCCACCTACACTGCAAGCTCCCTACTAGGTTCCAGACTTGTAGTGGAACAGCACTCCCGTCCTATTGCCCATCTCTCACCCAAGCAGGGGGGAACTGAAGCACTAAACCTGCAAAGCCTCACACCAGACTCCAAGCTTGCAATGCAGGCTGGGGCATCTTGGAGTGTATGTACTGCAAGCCTGGAGTGTATGTACTACAGTATTTCAGCCGCATGTTGCCAAGAAGCTTGTATAGGTTTTTATTTTCTAATTTTTATATTTGCTTTTATGATATGTGCCTTGAGGATAAGGCGGACTAAATAAATACATAATATTATCAATACTCAAAGTTGCTGATATTTTTACAGGGTGGATATACTACCAACTTAAAAAATTGAGTTATCATGGCACAGAAATTTACTTATCTAATTCAAGAAGCAAAGCATTTGTTAGATCTGCATCCAGGGAAAACATATTTCTTTGGCTTAACCAGAAATTTGAGTTAAGCAAATTTGCATTAAGAATATCCCACTGTATTGATTACAGGAGTAAAAAGGTGCTTGCTATTCACAGAAAAACCATCTACTCCCAGTAAGTCAGGCTCCCAACTTCTCTTCAGTCAAATGCCACCTCAAGAAAGATTCTTTCAGAAGCCACTAAAGTGGGAGAAATCATTAGCTGGAAGAGGGGTGGGATAGCTTCTTTCTTTGACTTTCCGAGTGCATTTGTTTCCATACAAGTGTCCTAGAATGTAAACTCAGTGGGGCAAGAATTACATTGATATTTGTATCCTACTATAGCACCAGGCATACAGGACCGGTGCAAAGACTTTTGTCGCCCTAGGCAAACCCCTGCGTGTGTGCTCCTTGTGCGCAACATGGAGATGCACAGCCTGCTTCTCCAACACTGAGGGGTTCGTAGTCCCACTCCCTCCTGCTTCCTGGGCCCCAACCCAGCCTCAGAGTTTACCAGTGGTGGCAGCTGGATTGGGGATGGGAGAGGCACACCCTTCAACTTGAAAGAGAAGTGGCAGCAACAGCTGGATCAGGAGTAGGAGAGTTGGCAGCGTAAGCTAGATCAGAGGTGGAGTCACCTAGGGGGCGCCTCTTCCACCTCCGATCCAGTGCAGAGCTCATTGCCAAGGCCACCTAGGGCAGCAAGTTGAAGGGGTTTGCCTCTCCTTTGCCATCAAACACAGAGCTTAACACTGGTGGTAACAGCAAGGCAGCTTGATCATGAGCAAAAGAGCCACCCCCTTCATGTTGGCACCCTAGGCGGCCGCCTGAGCAGCCTAATGGTAGCACTGGCCCTGCAGCCATATTCTTGGTGCTTAACAAAATAAATAATGATGATTAATATACCTCTTCCAACATTTAGGCATAATCTTTAATTTTATTATTTTTGTTGGCAGTGAATTTGCTGTGTAAAGGTTTCTTTTTAGTGGTTCTGCATTTACTCCCCTTTATTTTTAATGAATGACCTTTTTGTTCTTCTGTTTTGTATTATTATTATAAGCTTTTATATAGTGCAAGCAGTGTACCTGGTGCTTTACAGAGAATAAAATAGACACAGTCCCTACCCGAGAGCTTACAATCTGAAGACAGGGGAGGGGAGACAGGGAAGGGGCAGCAGAGGGAGAGACAAGGGATGCAACATTGGGTGATTTCAGACGTTACGAGATCACGGTGAACCACACTGAACCACGCTCAACCCCCCCGCGGGGCCAAAGGGCCCAGAACGTCTGAACGGCGTGCGCCAGATGTTCATCACGCTCAATACCCACATGGGGTCAGGTTCAACCACGCTTCCCGGGCTAGCCGGGGGAAGGTCTCGGGAAGCGTGGTCAAACCAACCCCCACAGGGAACCAAGCAAAAGTAACGTCTGGACGCCAATCCCCCAGCGGAACCAA
>QEPC01007467.1:1474463-1495034 GCA_003113815.1 Sphenodon punctatus
GCCGAAGGGACGCATTCACCACCCTCGCCAGCACCGTCCCCAATGTCTCCCCGGAAGCTTTTACCAACCAGGACGGGCATGGATCTAGTTGACAACACGTGGCCCTCACAGACCCCAGGATCTCCACCACATCGGCTGACGTCACTTCCTGAAACTCGCCCCATAAAGATGGACCAGACGGACCCTCCGCCCCCCCGCTCTCTTCTCCTACTGCTATCAACCCAGCGTCGAAATCGGCCTGAATCCGAGCGATCTTGTCTGCGAAGTAGTTGACGAACTCCTCACAGCGGGCCCGGGACAAGTCCCCATCCAGGTGGAGGGAGGCCTTGGTCAAGTAGATTTAACAAAGCATGTTAATCCCATGAGAGAGAGAGGAAATAAAGAGTAATGGAAAGATATGAGAAAAGCAAGAGGAATCCCAGATCAGTTACTTGGAGACACCACACTTCTCTTTTCCAATGCTTTATTTAGAAAGTTTGCAAATTAAATCTAGGAAACAACATTAACAATGAATGGAACACATTAAAAGCCAACCCCTTTGATACTGGGCTTCAATTTTCCCCATGGCAATTGGAGAACAGGAAAAAATTAGACTAAAATGATGTCTATATTTCATGGTCAATAAAGCAGCAGCTGCTGCATTGACTGCTACAAATTTCATTCTGCCCACATCAGAATCCTGACCACCAGACAGAGCTGCCTGCTCTAGCTAGGCATTCCTTTCCAGCTTCAATAAAAACCATTAAATACTGCTGGCTATCTAAAATATGTGTTCCTTTATCACAGGGGCAGCTTGAGTGGTGGTGAGTCAGACTTTTAAAATTAAAACACAAGTGCCCTAAAAATGCTGAAATATGTGCCTGATTTTTTTTTGGGGGGGGAGCATTGTGCACAGAGGGTGTTTTTACACAGATGGGCTTCCTGATTCACCCCCAGGTGGCCTGTCCATTTAAAGGTTGCCCCACCAGATATGCAGCCTCATTGGCGGTGCTCTGAAACTTCCCACAGCAGCACCACTGGTGGAACGGGCCAACCAAACCTGGGACACTGGCCCGAAGCAGAGCTTTTGTCCGTCTGATGGGTGGACCCATGCTGCAGCTCTGCTTCGAGCCAACCATTTCCCTCTACATGCCTCGTCAGCCATGCTCCACACTTGCAAATTCTTGGTTGGCTGCCTGCCATATAAAAGGCAAGCCTGCAGCCACAGGAAGCTGGGGGGATCATTCAGTTGTCTTCCTGATTTCTAACTCATCTTCCTGGTTCTTATTTGCTCCTGTCATGCTCCACCCCAGAAGTGTGTTCCTGATACCTACCAGCTCTACTCAATATTGTACATGCATGCGCACGCACGCACGCACGCGCACACACACCACATTTCCTAGTCCATCTGCCCTCACAGCCTCTCAGAGCATTTTTACACAGAGAAACTAGTCCAGACTAGCTTGTATAAACTCCGGTGTTTATTAGTCATGCTAACAGAGTGGTACCTTTTAGACGGACAATCTAGTCCGGACTAATTTCTAGTCCAGACTAGCTGTGTGAACAGAACAGTGCAGTTATCATAGTGCTTAGAGCCTCTGTGGCTGTATTTCAATCCTGCAGTGCTTTTCGGCCATCCCATTGCGATGTTTTCTGTGACTGAAATGTCACTTCATGTGATGCTACAAATCATAGAGGTATAAAATGCCTAGAGTCTTCCTCGGGGAGAGTCTTTTCCCTGTTCCCTTTAATTCAAGGTACTCAGACAACCCCAGCCCAAGTCCCCACCTGACTTAGCATTTCTGCTCCTACAATGCAAACCGCCATGTCCTGGCTAGGGTTGCCACCTCTGCAATTTTTTAAGGAACAATTTATGAAAAATACACGTTTTCTGTGACTGAAATGTCACTTCACGTGATCCTACAAACCATAGAGGTATTAAATGTCTAGAGCGTCTGTCAGGTCTTGCCGTTCGACTCTGGCAATAAGTACTGGATAGTCAACTAGTCCAGACTAATAAGCACTAGTAATTCAGATGGACATTAGTATTGACTAGTTTAAGAATGATTGTTATAAACCCCAACAGTTGGGGATTTATAACAACCGTGCTTATTTCTTAGTCTAGACTAATAAGCACCATTGACAGTTTTCAGATGGACAACCTAGTCTGGACTACATTCAGTTGGTCCAGACTAACTCTCTGTGGGAAAACACCCTCAAACTCCTAGCTGAAACAGCTATCCATGCTCTCTATGGACAGGCATCAAACTTAGTATAAAAGAATATAGAGAAATATTTGTCATTTATGTAGCACTTCCAGTGTTCAAAATGCTTTGCAGTTCTTATCTAGTTCTTCCTTGCAACATCTCTGTAAAGGAGGTCATTTATTCCCATTTTACAGATAAGGAACTGTGGCTAAGAGATAGTGATTTGCCCAAGGCCATCCACCAAGATTATGGCTAAAATGGTATTTGAACCTTGGTCTTCCAGGGCTCAACACCTTATCCACTGGGCTACAGAAATATTTTTTTAAAAATAATCTGGGTTATCTAATCCTCCCTGTAGTGAGAAACCAGAGAAATCTATGCAAGCTTGTTCCTTAGTGAATGTTTTCTTGAACTTGGTGCAGACCTGTCCTCAGTTACTTGAGGCATGCAGCTTCCATCCATCCCACCTTGTCCTTGGCAGCTGCTCACCAATCTAAAAGAACATTGGCTGGAAGGAATGAGCCAGTAAACGATGTTCTTTCCTGTTATCCAAGATTGAACCAATGCGCCATGAAGGTGCTACTGTGCTATAACTTAAATGAGATGAATGCTCATTGATGATACAACACACTTTTGGGTACTGATTTCCTGGCCAAAATCTAATGTACACAATTCTATGACTTGTTCTCTCCTAAAATCCATTGCAGTTTAAATTTGATCATTACTTCCTAAAACCAAATTGTTACTACTCGTGCATCCAAGCACATAATGTATTTCCTTGCATCACTGAAAGCCATGCTGCCCCAGGAGTTCGCATTGTCTGTAGTTTTCTCTTCTTGAGAGGAAGGCAGTTCTAATCCAAGGCCATGGTTCTATATGCACTCTTACAGCTGGAGGCTATTGAGGGATGTGCTAATTCAGAATGAGTATGTGGTAAAGAAGGGGACCAGAGTCAAGAAAACCTGTGTTCTCTTCAAGTTCTTACAGAGCACTTTTCACAATAGCAGCACTTTGAGTGACATGACTAGCATCCATTACAAGAGACATCATAACAAGTGATGGATGTAGCTGTCTTGAAGACACATAGACAATATCATTAATATTACTAATGTCTGCTATTGGTCAGATATATCCAAATATCTGTAGTCAAGAACTACAGACAGACAATGGGTGTGATCCCATACCTCGTGCAAAGGGAGAGATATTTTAGTTTTTAGTTTAGTTTATTAAAAATGTATAACCCACCCCCTCCTGGCAAATGGCAGCTCGGGGCAGCGTACAATAAACAATTAAAAAATATAATATAAAAAATACAAAATAAAAACAATAAAAAATCATCAAACAATGAGGCCTGACTAAAACCCACTACCACCCTCCCCTCCACCAAAAAAGAAAAAAACCCACCCACTATCTGTCTCCCTCACCAAACGCCTGGTGAAACAGCTAAGTCTACAGAAGGATGGGAGATCTAGAAAGAGGCGAATCTCCACTGGGAGGGAGTTCCACAACTGTGGTGTGGCCACCGAGAACACCCTCTTGAACGTCGCTACCCAGAAGACTCGGGGGACCTCCAAGAGGGTGCCCCCAGCCGACCGCAGGGGCTGATCCAGGACACCAGGGGTGAGGCAGTCCTGCAGGTACCTGGGGCTCAAGCTGTATAGGGCTTAAAGGTAATAACCAACACCTTAAATCAAGACTGGAGGACTATAGGCAGCTAGTGCAGAGAATGGAGCACCAGTGTAATGTGCTGTTGGTGGCCGGTCCACAACAGGAGGTGGGCTGCTGCATTCTGCACCAGCTGCAGTCTCTGGGTTGTCACCAAGGGTAACCCCATGTAGAGCGCGTTGCAGTAGTCTAATCTCAAAGTGATGAATGCATGGATGACAGTGGCCATATCGGAGCCTGAGAGATAAAGCTGAAGGCGACAAACCAGATGTAACTTAAAAAAAGAACTCCTCACCACAGCCTCCACCTGGACATTCAGGTGGAGCTGCGCATCAAGGAGCACTCCCAGACTCTGAACTTGAGGAACCAAGAAGGGATGCACCACATCAATGATGGGGGCCTCCACTTCGTTGCCCCTTCCCACCAACATCAGTCTCAGTGCCATAACCCAGATGAAAGCCTGACTGCGAGGGATCAAGGAAACTGATGCTATCCAGATGCCCCTGGAGCTGCTGAGCCACCACCCATTCAATAACCTTCCCTAAATAGGGAAGCTTAGAGACTGACCAATAACAGGAAAAGGAGTCAATGTCAAGGGATGGCTTCTTGAGCAAAGACTGCACCACAGCCTCCTTCAGGTACCTCATGACCTTGCCCTCCACAAGGAAGGCATTGACAACCCCAGCCAGCAATGGCCCCAACGTCTCCCAGTCTGGCTTTCATCAGCCAGGATGGGCATGGGTTCAGTTCGCAAGTTGTGGCCCTAACAGCCCCCACCATCTCTACCGCATCAGTGGGTAACACATGCTGAAACTGATCCCAAAATTGGATCCATAACTTCGGGTACACCCACTGCATCAAGCACAGTGTCAAAGTCAAGGTGGATTTTATCCACAAAATAGTCAATGAACATGTCACAGTGAGCACTGGAAGATTCCAGTTCTAGGCGGAGAGAGACTGGACTGACCAGCCCCTTCACCACCTGGAAAAGCCCAGCTGGATGAGACTTTGTGGATGCTATGATGGTAGCAAAGAACCTCCTCTTTGCTGCCCACATAGCCATTGCATAGACTTTTAACGCAGAGCTATGCCACAATGGGTCGGCTTCAGTACCAGTGTGGCTCCACCGTCACTCTAACCATCTCCCCACCTGCTTCAACTGATGCAGGTCTTCCATGAACCACGGAACCCCAAAATCAGGAGACTGGCCCATAGGAGATAATGGTCTGTCCATGACAAGGGCACAGATGATGGCTCCACCACTAACAGACTTGTGGCTTGTCATGTCAGATGTGCATGCCACACACAGAAAAGATACCTGCGTGAGGTTTCCGCATGTGTTGTACAAGCGAACGCTGGAGCAAAAGAGGTGAGAAATCCACAGGAAATCTGTGTGGAAAGGGAATGCAGCGGCGTGTCCACATGCAGAAACCATGGGAGGTCCCAGGTTGACAAGGGGGTCAGCGAGTGGACATGACAAACCACAAAAGTCTCAGTTGGGACCCTTGGAGGGGCACAGGGCCACAGAGGGGCATGGTAAAAGGACTCCAACAACAGCCAGGCAATGGACACAAGGTGGGTGGGGGTGGGGAGAGTTCCAAAAGGGCACAGACAGGTTAGCAACTTGATGTGGGCAAGGAAAATCATCACTTGGACAACCAGGGGCACAGGAGCCATGCCAGAAGGCATGGCCAGGGGCATGTGCACGAATGGGCCACAGCAAGGGGTGGGGTGTGTGAAACAACAAGGAACAAGAGCAGACAGAAGAAGGGGGCAGACCCCCAGCAGCACAGGGGAAACCCCATAGGCATGGCAATTAGGGCAATGTGGTCAGGTGGCCCACACTGTGGGGCCAGGGGCTGGGCCAGACCCAGCACAGGGCATCAGCGGTAAGGAACCAGCCACCCAATGGGGACATACAGTCCCAGACATCCACAAAGGGGTGGCAGAAGCCTGTGGTGAGGGCTCACGCAGCCAGGGCAGTCACATCTGGTAGTGGCTCAGCTAGGTAGAAATGGGACGAGGTGCAACAATCAGAGATGGGTTGCACCCCAACCCCAACGCCAGCCACCATGCCCCTCCTGTGGCCCTAGCTTCCTCCTCTTTGTGGTTTTCCTGCTGTCCCCTATGCCATGGGCATGGCTGTGTCCCTCTGCTACAGCTAACACCTCAGCACCTGTGCTTTGGCCACCCTTGCCTATCTGCCTCGGATGGTGACCAGCCCTTGCACATGGTTTCCAAGCGTGCAGTCTGCTGTTCCACCGTTATCCTGCTGCTGGGGTTTCTGCATGGTTTCCACACACGTACCCTTTGTGCCGTGTGCAGGCTTCTGCACAAGATCCGTGGACCATGGGATCAAGCTCACTGTCTTTTCTCATGATCCTTTAAGAAGTCTATTACTGTAAAATCAGAAGGACTCTTAAATACTGGAAACGCCTCAGCTTTCATGAGCATGATCACTGGGGAAAAATAGAGCTAAGTGCTGAAATGATCAGAATCAAAAGATTCCCAAGACCCCAGAAAGCTGTGGTGCATCCAGCTTTGATTGGAACTGTATTCAATTCAGCTCCATGAAGAGGGCTCCAGAGGATTTTGGACTCAGTACAGTGGAATAGGGTTTTCTGTTATTTAACTGATTTCTCTTGGCTCCCACTGACCTGGAAATGCATGATGTTCCCCAGAAGCAACATCATCTTGTAAGGCAGGAAAACATTTGTTCCCCAAAGCATATGAAGGCTATGGAAAAAAGTGTTACTTAAAATGTACCATACTGTACTTTATTATCTAACACAAACAGGTTACAGGAGAGATTTCTAGCAGTACAATTGGTATTAGACAGCCAACTCCAATTGCATTTTGGTTGAAGTTAGGTGTCGCAAATTGTGCCTTCCCCTATATGCAATGGAGGAAATTGTTCTTATAAAATAATCAACAAAACACACATTAAAAAAGGAACTGTAGTGTTAAACACACTACACAACAACTAGCCATCAGCAGCTTCTGGAAACTATCCCACCTTCAGGGGCCACTGTTTGGTTTCACAGTCTTTGGGTTGGGCAGATTTATTAACTGAGAAGTCGAAAACATGAGCATTTTAAAACTATTTTGCTAATTAAGGGAGGAACATTACTAGAAAAGACTGTAGTCAAGATGGTACCTATTTAACAAAGTTTGAACTAACCACAAGTTGTTACTAGGGCTGAAGATCTTCCATACAGAGCCAAAAGATTCACATGTAAAATCCAAAATCTTACACTTGTACATTTAATTGTTGAAGAGATTAGTTATTTTACACAGGGGTATGCCATAAAAAAGAGACCATTATTACAATAAGTGCACATTTCTTTTGGTCTAAAGAATAAGTTCCACATCTTGTGCCGTTGGCATATTGTAAGTTTATGTGAAAGCATGTTGCACATTCCCTATCTGTATCTGAAAGGGTTGTTTAAAGAATGTCAATTAATTACATGAATGACAAGAGCACGAAATACAAACACATATACACACCCCACCTTCCCAACACTACTTCCTGGCTGAAAAATAGCTTAAGAACATTAGGAAGTGCCATTCTGGGTCAGACTGATGGTCCATCGAGCCCAGCAAACTGTCTCCATCAGTGGTCATCTTCAGTCGCTTCACAGAAGTACACAACAGGTCATAACGGTATAATCCATTCCCTGCTATTTGCTCACAGCTGAGCTCCAGCAGTCAGAGGTTATGTCCCTGGACCAGCTTGACTAATAGCCATTTATGGCCCTATCCACCAATAATTTATCCAATCCTTGTTTAAAACCCACCTACGCTACTGGTGTTCACAACATCCTCTGCCAACAAGTTCCACAAGTTAATTGTATGTTGAGTAAAAAGTACTTCCTTTTGTTCATTTGTTCTAAATTTGATGCCAGTTTCATGAAGTGTTCCCCTAGTTTTAGTATTATTTGACAAGGTAAAGAACAGCTCCCTATTTTTTAATATAAATAATGACTCCCGATTTATTTGTTCCATGACATTTGTGATTTTATGAACTTCTATCGCATCCCTTCTCAATCATCTCTTCTCCAAGCTGAAGAGTCATAATCTACAGAGCATCTCCTCATACAGAAGCCATTCAATACCCTTGTTGTCAGGGGTTTAGGGGAGGGGACAGAAGGAACAAAAAAAACAATACCCAGACCAGAGGTTGAGTCCCACTCCCAGGACCCTTGCCACCTCTTTTCCACCTTTGACTCCCTTCTCAAACCCCCCTGTCCTCCTCCTCCCTCTTCTCTCTCCGCTCAGGATCTTGCTCTTTTTCACCTCTAAAATTGACAAGATCTGCCTAGAAATCGCTTCCAAGTCCTCTCCCCCTACCACTCCCCCAACTCTCCCTCCTCCTCTCTCCTGTCCTCCTTCCCTCCCGTCTCCCTTGAGGAAATCTCCTCCTCCAACCCCTCCATTTGCCCCCTGGACCCCATTCCTTCCCGCCTCCTGACCTCCATTGCTTTCACTGTCACCCCTCCCCTCCTGCACATCATCAACCTCTCCATCTCAACCGGCTCCTTCCCCTCTGCCTTTAAACACACCACTGTCTCCCCATCCTCAAAAAGTCCACTCTGGATCCCTCTGAACCCTCTAATTACTATCCTGTCTCGCTCCTCCCTTTTGCTTCCAAACTTCTTGAACGCATTGTCTACTCCCGTTGCCTCGACCTCCTCTCCGCCAACTCCTCCCTTGACCCCCTCCAATCTGGCTTCCACCCCCTTCACTCCACTGAAACCGCTCTGGCTAAGATCACCAACGATCTTCTTGTGGCAAAATCCAACCGCCGTTACTCTATTCTTGTCCTCCTTGATCTCTCTGCTGACTTTAACACTGTTGACCACTCGCTCCTGCGTGAATTACTTCACTCCCTGGGATTCCGGGACTCTGTCCTTGACTAGTTCTCTTCCTACCTTTCTGACCACTCCTTCAATGTATCTCTTCCTAACGCCTCCCCCTCCTCCTCCCTGCCCCTCTCGGTCGGGGTTCCCCAAAGCTCTGTCCTTGGCCCTCACCTCTTCTCTACCTACACCTCACTCCCCCCTACCTCTCTGCCCTGATCTCCCACCGAACCCCTGTTCGAGCACTCCGTTCGTTGTATATCCCCTCCCTCCCTAGGCAAACTCATTGCCTCCCATGGGTTCCAATACCACCTATACATTGACGACACTCAACTCTATCTCTCCACTCCTTCCCTCTCCCCCTCTGTTCAAGCTCGTCTCACCAACTGTCTCTGATATCTCCGTCTGGATGTCTCAATGCCAACTCAAACTGACCATGGCAAAAACTGAACTCCTTATCTTCCCTCCCAATCCTTCCTCTCCCTCTTCCCTGTCAATTNCAATTGCCATTGACGGGGTCTCCATCCTCCCTGTCCCCTAAGCCCGTAGCTTGGGCTTCATCTTCGCCTCACACCTTACCTTCGAACCCTACATGGATTCCGTTGCCAAATCCTGCCACTTCTCCCTCCTCAACATTGCTAAGATTCACCTTTTTCTGTCTGTCTCCTCTGCCAAAACTCTCATCTATGCCCTAATCATCTCACACCTCGCTGACCTTCCCCACTCTCACCTTGCTTATCTCATTTCGGTTCAAAACTCTGCTGCCAGGATCATTCACCTAGCCCGTCGCTTTGACCTAGCCCGCCTCTCCTCTCCTCTCCACTGGCTCCCCCTTCCTGAGCGTATTCTGCCCAAGCTCCTCGTCTTCACCTACAAAGCCCTTAACAACCTCGTTCCCTCCTACCTCTCTGCCCTGATCTCCCTCCGAACCCCTGTTTGAGCACTCCGCTCCTTTTCTATCCCCTCCCTCATCCTCCCACGCCTCCCCTGCTCCCCCAACCACCTTCATCCCTTCTCCCTTGCTGCCCCGCACGTCTGGAATGCCCTCCTTGCCCTTGTCCACCTTGCTCCTACCCTCCACACCTTCAAGTCCCTCCTCAAAACCCACCTCTTCCGCTCCACCCTTCCTAACTCCTGCTAATCATCCCCACCCAGGATTTTCCCCCACCTGTTATCTGCAAACTCCCAATGTACTGTAACCAAGCCAAGAACGTGTACCTGAGTTCTTGCATCCTCATGAATGTTGCATCCCTTGTCTCTCACTCTGTTCCCCCTTCCCTGTCTCCCCTCCCACTGTCTTTAGATTGGAAGCTCTCGAGCAGGGATCGTGTCTATCTTATTCTCTTTAAAGTGCCAGGTACATTGCTGGTGCTATATAAAAGCTTATAATAATTATAATAATAATAGTTAATAATTAATAGTATCCCTCAGGATCTTACTTGGCTAACTATCATAGAGAGCTAAGAGCCATGAATCATCATTCTAGACTCTGACCTTAGCAACCTCCTGAATGCCCTGGGGTTGAGGGGCACAATGACCACTGGAGGAGAGGAAGACCAAACAACAAGGAAGGGGAAACACAGGCACCACAATGGGGAAGAGGGCTCAGAGAGATGATGGGGAATAACCTGAACAGGGGGTCAAGGCTGTGGAGTGGAAGACTACAGGCCAGGAGAGGTTGCACAAGGAAGGAGGGCAACCTGGAGTGGACAGCATCACCAGGAGCTGAACTGGGAGGAAACAATACTAGGAGGGAAATCACAGCCAAGGCAGGCCAAAGAAGACCAACACTGAGAAGTCAGGATGCAACACACCAAGGCTGGACAGAGACAGTGCTAGGGTGGAGGATAGAGCATGTACTGAGGATACGGGAGACACTCACTGCATGAGGCCAGAGAGAACAGACTGTTGGGAATGGAGGAGTGCAACATTCAGAGATAGTGATTGGATGGAAGATGAACACACACACAGGTGGAATGAGGGGTGTATATGACTAAAAAGAAACCACATGACGTCAGGGGAAGGCAATACACAAGCACTAAAGGGAAACCTGCTATGAGGGGGGATTAGGATAACAGTCCCTCAAGGAATCAGAGAAGAAGCTCAAGGCAAGATAGGGGAGCAAACCCTTCACACTCAAGGTAGAGGGGGAAGGGCACAAAATTTGCAACACATGAGGGAAGGGACAGACAAAGTGTCAGGTCCCAGGCACGAACCCTTGGCCTTGGGATGCGGGAGAGGTGCCTTTGGGGCCTGCGCCACCTGGTGGATTTGTTCACCTCCTGCATTTTTCCTCTGTAGGCCTTCCCCTGTCATACTGCCCTTTGCATGGCCACACCCTCTCCCAGCTGGGGCTTGTTTCCCTAGCCCGCCCCCCAGCTTCTTGATTGGCCACAGATGGTACTTAAACACTGATGTGGCCTCAGGAAGCTGGTGGAGCAACGTCTCACACCCGCCTGAAGGTTTGATGTTTATGTTTTGTATCAAGTGCCTCTTCTCTTGTTGTGTGTTTGCCCTGTAACCCTGCCTCCCCTATAGTCTGCATGTGTTTCCCCAGCTTTGGCTCCCCTGCCCATTGTTTCTTGTTTCCTATTGTTCCCCTCATCCTTGTTGCTCCCCTGCTCCCATTCCCTAGCCCCTTGTCTCTTGTTCTCTGTTGATTACTTCATCCCTGTTGCTCCCTTGCTCTGTTTCCCTAGGCCCTTGTCTTTGTCCCTTGTTGTTCCCCTTGTCTCTAGTGCTTCCCCAGCTCTGGTTCCTTAGCCCCTTGTCTCTTGCTCCCTGTTGCCCCTTTTGTCCTTCTTGATCCCTGCTCTGACTCCCTAGCCCATGCTTCATGTTCCCTGTTGCTCCCCTCATCCTTCTTGCTCCCCTGCTCTGGTTCTCTAGCCCCGTGTTTCTTGTTCCTTATTGTTCCCCTCATCCCTGTTGCGCCCCTGCCCTGAGTCCCTCGGCCCGTGCCTCTTGTTCCTTGTTGCGCCCCTGCCCTGAGTCCCTCGGCCCGTGCCTCTTGTTCCCTGTTGTGCCCCTGCTTTGAGTCCCTAGATCCTTGTCTCTTGTTCCCTGTTGCTCCCATTCCCTAGCCCCTTGTCTCTTGTTCTCTGTTGATTACTTCATCCCTGTTGCTCCCTTGCTCTGTTTCCCTAGGCCCTTGTCTTTGTCTCTTGTTGTTCCCCTTGTCTCTAGTGTTTCCCCAGCTCTGTTTGCCCCAACCCATCGGCTCCAGTCCCTGTGGTTCCCCCCACTTTGGCTCCTTAGTCCCTTGGTTCTTGCCCCTTGTTGTTCCCTGGGGCTCCCCTTGTTCCTCGTTGCCCCCTATTATATTTCGTTCTTCCTTGGGGAGGATCTTGGTGTGTGGGTCTTTAGTCTGCTCCTTGACCTCGATGATGAATCAGACCCTCTCTGACATAGGCTTCTAGGCCTCAAGATGAGAGCAGGTTCTGGAGACTCCGAGACGCTCTGAAAGGTCCATTTAGCCTACAGGCTTCCTTGCCCGGGGTCTCTTCCCCTTTCCTTCCTTTGGGAACGTGGTCCTTCCCCCATCTTGACCCCACTGTTACCCTGGCCCCGTGACACAAAGATGCATAATGGGAGGAGGTGCAATGCCCAAGTCCCCTTCGCTGCCGAAATGGCAGTAACGGGGCATTTGGCGAGGCCCCCCCCCCTCCTCAGGGAATGAGCGCGGCGGCGGGGGAAGAGTTTTGGAAGCCGCTGCTGGTGAGTGTGCTAGAACGCTCACCAGCACCACGCCCCTGTTGCTGGGCAGAAGAGCGCAGCCAAGGCAAGTGCTGGAGACGTGACCCCTCCCACTCTAGGCTGGGAGGGGTCACAAGGGCCGTTGAGCCAGCATTCAGCTGGGCATGAGGAGAGAGTCAGCCCCACCCAACCCACCCTCTAGTACTGTGGTCAAAAGACTGGTTGCCAATAGAGGGGCCAAGGAGGAATTTTTGGTGATTAACCCAATTATGGGATCACAGTTTTTTTGCCTCCTGGACAGTGCTGAGTAGGTTAAATAGGTTGTTTTGTTAATTGGTGTTAGTTATAATTCGACAATCCAATTGGGTTTTAATAATTTAAATGAGAAGTAGGGAATAATTGAAATCAATAATACAATAATTAAGATTCGGATGATTGGAACGAATAAGGTGATGAGAACAAGAATGATAAAATGTCGCATTCTGCAGGGGTCCAGTATGCGATTGTAGGTAAATAGGAATAAGTAGGATAGGATGAGACATCTCCTAAGAGATGGGGAGGTGAAACCCAGCGTGATACATGGCACAGCAGACGCTGGGGTCATGACCCTAGGAGGAGTGGTTTTCCAAGGCCGGAAAGGGTATGCACTGTCCACCAGACTGGGAAGCCACGTAACTTCTGGCTCGTGACCAGAGTTGGGCTTGTTCCCCCGGTTTTCGGCCAGAGCCTTTGTGTTGTCGAAGGGGGAACTGTTTAGAGACGGCACTGACGCTGGAAGGCACATCCACGCCAGTGACCAAGTTAAATAAGGTTGTTCATTAACTAGCATACTGGACCTGGAATTGCTGGGCAATTTACCCACCGGCCTCTCTGGTTGTTATGAATAAAGAATGTGGCCAGCAATTTAACCAAGCAATGTCTCCATGTCTCATTGGGTGCGCCGACAACCAAGGGGATGGGAGGTTCCCAGGCCAAGACAATGCCAAGCAAGAGTGGGTAAACTGAGCAATAACAAACTCCCAGAGCCAGCACATAGGAGACAATAGTATAACAAGGAAGAGACTGAGGGAAAAGGAGAGGAGAAATGGGGAAGGACAGAGTAGGTTAAGCACAACAACAAAACAACCAGGAGGAAAACCAAACAAAGTCTAGGAGGGAAAAAAAACACAGGAAGGAACACTGAGGGTAACAGATATTCCACCAGCCCATGTTGCTCCCAGCATGCCCTAAATACTATTGGGAGCCAATGAGGGAGCTGGGTGGGTGTGGCCATTAACACAAGGGGTCGAGAGAAATTTATTTATTTATTTACATTTTTATCCCGCCCTTCTCCAAAGGCTCAGGATGGCTTACAACATAAGAAATATAAAATACAATCAAATACATTTAAAATCCCTTAAAATCCCAACATCATCCCAACCACACACCCCACCCTTTTTCCCCACCTGCCACCCACCAATCCTCCTTTCCAAACCTCTGCCCACTCCCACCCAACCCTATCCCCGCCTGCCAAACGCCTGGCCAAACAAAAAGATCTTACATCTCCTCCGGAAGACAAACAGGCTCAGGCTTAGGCGGATGAAAGTAAACCCTATTATATGAAATATATTATATGAAAATATGTATATGAACCCTATTATATGAAATATATGAAACCCTATTGGTTAAAAACAGCCACGTGGTTGTGCAAGGAAAGAAACCCACCCCATGCAAACCCATGGGGTTCTAGGCCCAACCCTGCCGCTTGTTCATTTTTGTTGCAGCCGAGCCGGCTCTGGTGCGGCCTCCCAGTTGTGCAGCTCCAGCCGTGTGCCCTGGGTAGAAGGCCTGCTTTCTGCCCAGGGTATGCTGCCAGCCATAACTCTGCTGCCGGGAGGCTGGGCTGACTCTGCAGCCGCGCACATGAAGGCAACTTGGCATCCTGGCAATGGAGCTCCAACTAGCAGTGTGGAGGCAGCCTGGCCTGGCCTGGCCCTGCTGGCAGCAGAGACAGCAGCTCCTCACCTCCACCCTCCGAGGCCCGCAGACTGGTAAATACATGCACGGCTCTGGGGATGGGAGTCAAGATGGGTCCCAGAGGTGGGGGTGTTAGGGATGTGGATCTCCACCCCTACCCTTTGAGGCCTGGTGATGGGGGAGGTTGGGTTTTTTTCTGTCCCAGAACCCTGGTTTGTTTGTTTTTTGGTTAGCTTCCCATTGAAGTCAATGGCAAGAGAACAGAAACTGAAAAAAAACCCCAAAAAAACCCCAAAGCCGGAACAGTAAACCAGGGATCCAAGAACCGAAATAAACTAAAAACAAACCATGTGTCCCACCCCTAATATAGATACATAAATATATTATTTTTATTCTTATTCCTAATCTGCTCATTATAAGTAACTGTTTTGGGGTTTTTGGAATCATTTATATTTGCCTGTTCTTCACTGTTTCTACCTGAGCTCCCTTGGCTTCTTCCATATCCCCCCTGAATTAACAGCATCCTTTGGAGATGCCTCGGCTGAACCACATACTCCTCAGTACCTGTCGATTTTCCCTTGGATTCTAGTTTAAAAACTGCTGTATTTCCTTTTTAATTTTTAGTGCCAGCTTCCGGGTTCCATTCTGGTTAAGGTGGAGTCCATCTCATTGGTATAGGCTCCCCCTTTCTCAAAAGGTTTCCCAGTTCCTAATGAATCTAAAGCCTTCCTCCCTGCACCATCATCTCATCCACACATGGAGACTCTGGAGCTCAGTCTACCTCTGGGATCCTGCCTGTGAAATTAAAAGCATTTCTAATGTTACCCTGGAGGTTCTGGAATTCAATCTCCTACCTAGAAGCCTAAATTTGGCCTCCAGGACCTCCACCCTACATCTTCCTACATCACTGGTACCCACGTGTACCAGCACACTCTAAAATTCTGTCTAGATGAAGAGTGCGGCCCACTACCTTTGTACCAGGCAGGTAATTTATCATGTGGTCCTCACAGATAGCAACCCATCTATCTAAATTTCCAACGATCAAACCACCAACTACCATGGTTATCGCATTCCCACCCTCTTGGGCAAATACCCCGAGCTATTTGCAGGAGGGGTGGGATATAAATATATTAAATAAAATAAATAAATAAATAAATACCCCTAGAGATGTATCCTCAGTGCAAGAGAATAACATATTGCCTGGAAGGCAGGTCCAAGCTATGTGATCACTTTGTGCAATTCCAGTTTCATGCACTAGTTCCCGAAGGCCTTGCTCCTCCAAAGCACCACACAGGCTGTCAGAGTGGAGGTGGGACTGTTCTAATATGTTCCTGAAGGGCTCCTCTATATACCTCTCTGTTTGCATCAGCTCCTCCAGTTCTGCCAGTCTAGCTTCCAGAGACCACACATGTCCTCTGATATATTATCTAGAGGAGCAGCTGAAAGTAGCTCTGCTATGGTACTGAGATCTGGGTGACTGTGCTGCAGTCACGTTGGCCAGGGTTTGAGTCTGACAGGACTTCACAGGTCCCACAACAGACCCCTAGAGCACCCCACTATTTTTAGTGATAGGTTACAAATTATCAATAGTAGATCTGCAATTCATATTTGAGCTCCTTCAGATCTCTTGGGTGAATACCATCTGATCCTGGCAGCTTATTACTATTTAAATTGGGTATTTTCAGACGTTATGAAACCACGCTCAACCACAGTCAATCGGCAGTGGGTGCGAATGGTCCCATAATGTCTGTTTGAATCCTGCCAGATGTTCACCACAGTGAACCACTGGCAGGAATCAAAATAACCACGCTTTTGAGGATGGTCCGGGGACCATCTCCGAAAGTGTGGTCAAAGTGATTCCCGCCGGGGGTGAACGCCCGGCAACAGACGTGACGTTAACACGCTCAACCACGGTGGAATTCACCATGGTTGAGCGTGTCAACATCACGTCTGTTCCCTGACTATGGCCTGGAATCGGCAGCCGTGCTCGCTGCCAATTCCGGGCCGTGGTCAATCTCCCGGGGGGTGGCCAGGCTGCTGGGCTTGCGTGGGAGGGAGGGGCTGTGCGGCCGCAGGTAGCGCCATGCAGCCCCGCCCCCTCCCCAGATTCCCCGCCGGGATCAGCCAGCACATCTGTTGACGTGTCGGTATTGATCCTGGCGGGGAATCAATAGGGTGATTCCGTGACGGGGCAAATGCCACCCCATCACGTCTGAAATCACCCTTTATCAATCTGCTCTAAAATCTCTTTTAGAATCACATTGATTTGTGACAGTTCTTCAAATTCATCATCACCTACAAAGAATAGTTCCAGTGTGGGTATTTCCCCAACATTCTCTGCAGTGAAGATCAATGCAAAGAATTCATTTAACTTCTTTGCAATGGCCTTATCTTCCTTGAATGCCCCTTTGCCCTTGGTCATTCTAATGGCCCAATTAATTCTCTAGCAGGCTTCTTGCTTTTGATGTACTTGAAAAAAATTATTAGTAACTTTTTGCATGTGTGCAAGTCACTCCTAAATTTTTCTCTTGGCCTGCTCTTTTAAGGCTTATATCTAATTTATAAAGGTTTATGTCCTTTCATATTTTCTTCATTTGGACTATATTTCCATTTTTAAAAAAGATGTCTTTTGGGTTCTAATAGCCTCCTTTACTTCGCCATTTAGTCCACTGGCATATGTTTGGTGCCCTTGCTCCTTTTTTGATTTAGAATACATTTAATCTGGGCCTGTCTTCCAACATTCAATCCTCACAAGTGGTCATTTTTGTATCCCTCTAACTAGCTCTCTCATTTTTGCATAGTTCCCCTTTTTCAAGCTAAAGAAACACAATTGTGGTAGTTTTATTTGGCATTCTTCTCCTTATAAGTATGTTGAATTTAATTATGTTGCAATCACTATTACAAAGCGGCTTCTCTATTATTACCCCTTGAACCAGCTCTGCACTCCACTTTGGACTAGATCCAAAGTCACTTCTCTCCTCAAGGGCATTGTACTCATGCAATTATCACATTGATATCTGCCTCGTACACTGTTTTCCAGATTCCAGAATTAGCTGTTCCAAGCAGTTGTTATGGTGTCTAGAAATTTAACTCTGCATCACCCCCTGATGTGATCTTTACCCAGTCAATATAAGGGTAATTAAAGTCACACATTATTATTGTGATTCCAAGTTTAGCAGCCTATCTAATCTCACTTAGAATTTTACAGTCAGTCTCACTATCCTTGTTAGGCAGATGGGCCAAATGCTTCACTTTTCAGCATGGGATTTCTCTTTATAGAACAGTGTGGTTTCTTGCCACAGGGAGTTATTTTTCTGAGTCCTCAAAGCTACTGATAACCATGCATCTGAAAAATATGTAGGTGGGTTTTCACTGTTACTGTGGCAAGTCTGTGTCTAGCAACTCAGCAGGAAGCTACACGCACAGAGAAGGCCTGCCTAGATGCTTCTCTAATGCCTACGTTTTATCAGCAGCTAGTCTGTACAGAGAGAACTAAAAGGTCATTCTGTTTATTGCATGAAAAACTGTACTGAAGCTGTTAAAAAGATTATTTATTTTAATTTTAATTTAATAACCTGTCCTTCCCCTAAGGCTCGGGGTGGCTTATAACACAGAAAAATACATTAAAATCCCTTTTAAAAACCCACCCTCAATTCTAAATAAACCTCACCCAACCCCTATCCCTGCCTGCCAAATGCTTTGCCAAAAAGAAAGGTCTTACATTGCCTGTGGAATATGATCAGGCTCAAATCTCTGGCGTACCTCTAAGGGGAGGGAGTTCCACAATACTGGGGCAGCAACTGAGAATGCCCCTTCATGTGCCCTTGTTATATTAGCAAAATTGGCAGATGGTACCCACAAAAGGTCGCTCCTAGCCGACCGTAAGGATCATGATGGAGCATGATAGGAGAGGCAGTCTTTCAGATAATATCATTGGATAACCAATTTATAATAGAAACTTCCTGGGTTATTGAAGAATTGCTTCAAAAGCATTCTGATAGCAAATCATTTTCTGTGAGAGATGAGAATTTTAAAAATAGAAACTCTCAAACCACATTGCTCATTTTATAAAGCAAGTCTACAGGAGGATGATCTTCTGCTTCCTGAGTTGAGTTATAGGCCCTTTTCACACAGACACTCTAACACTGATAAAATGGGTGTTACATTTTATTATACATTTATTTTATTTATTTTATTTAAAACATTTATACCCCACCCCTCCTGTAAACAGCTCGAGGTGGCTTCCAACAATAATAAAACAATATAAAACAATATAAAAAACAGTTTAAAACAATCAACAACTTAAATACTTTTTAAAAAGGGCCCCGGGAAACAATTTCAACATTAAAACAATAGAACAGGGTAGGGGAGAAAAACGCAACCCTAACCCACCCTCCCCAAAGGCCTGGGCGAACAGCCAGGTTTTGCAACACCGCCGGAATGACAACAGGCTTGGGGCCAGGTGGGCTTCCTCCGGAAGGGAGTTCCAAAGGCGCGGCGCGGCCACTGGGAATGCCCTCTCCATTGTGGCCCCCCATTTTATGCGGGGGATCTCCAAGAAGGCACCCCCGGCCGACCGCAGGAGCCACTCTGGGGTGCAGAGGGCAAGGCGATCCCTGAGGTTCAAGGGGCCCAGACCATGAAGGGCCTTATAGACCAACACTAAACCCTTGAACCTAGCTCGGCACGCTATTGGCAGCCAGTGCAGAGTCCGGAGCACAGGTGTAATATGCTCCCGACGACCCATCCCCGTAAGGAGACGAGCCACCTCATTCTGCACTACCTGCAGCCTCCAAACCAGGCACAAGGGAAGCCCCACGTAGAGCGCGTTACAGTAGTCCAGCCTCGAGGTGACGAAGGCATGGATGAGGGAGGCCAGGTCCGGGCCGGAGACGAATGGATGCAGCCTACGCACCAGATACAACTGGCGGAAGGCAGCCTTAGCGATTGCCTCCACCTGCCGCTCGAGGCGAAGATCTGCGTCCAATATCATCCCAAAACTCCGGACCTGCTGAGCTATGGGAGGGCGAACTCCCCCAATCAGGGGAGCCACTATCTCCCTCGCTCTCCCCACCAACATCACCTCCGTCTTATCGGGGTTGAGCTTCAGTCTGCTCTGCCATATCCATTCCGCCACGGCCTCCAGACACTGGGATAGCACCGAGACAGCCAGGTCTGGGTCAGTTGAAAAGGAGAGGTACAGCTGAGTATCATCAGCATCTTGGTGACACCCACCCCGAACTCTCTCACGACCTCCCCCAAGGACTGCATGTATACATTAAATAATAATGGAGACAGAATAGAACCCTGCGGAACGCTGCATGATAAGGTGCAGGGGCATGATGTCTCATCCCCCAGCACCACCCGCTGGCTTCTCCCTGAGAGGAATGAGCAGAACCATTCAAGAACAGTCCCATCCAGACCCCTCAGATCACGCAGCCGCCTCACCAGCAGCCCGTGGTCCACGGTATCAAAAGCGGCCGAGAGATCTAGCAGGATGAGAAATGTTGAACATCCTGCATCCATCTCCCAGCGGAGGTTGTCTACCAAGGCCACCAACACCGTCTCAGTGCCATAGCTGGGGCAGAACCCAGATTGAAAAGGGTCCAGGAAACCGATGCTATCTAGATGCCCCTGGAGCTGGATCGCCACTGCCTGCTCAATAACCTTCCCTAAAAAGGGAAGGTTAGAGACAGGTCGGTAGCTGGCGAGCGCATCCACATCCAAGGATGGTTTCTTCAGCAGGGGGTGCACCACCGCCTCCTTGAGGCAAGGCAACAACCTCCACTGCTGCAAGGACGCATTCGTTACCCTCGCCAGCACTGTCCCCAACGTCTCCCTGGAGGCTTTCACCAGCCAGGACGGGCATGGATCAAGTTCACAACAAGTGGCCCTCACAGACCCCAAGACATCCGCCGCATCAGCTGGTGTCACTTCCTTAAACTCCCCCCACAAAGCTGGACCAGATGGGACCTCCATCCCCTCGCGCTTTTCCCCTACTGCCCCTAATCCGACGTCGAAGTCGGTCTGAATCCGAGCAATCTTGTCTGCGAAGTAGTTGACAAACTCCTCACAGTGGGCCTGGAACAAGTCCCCATCCAGGCGGAGGGAGGCCGGACTGACCAGCCCCCGCACCACCCAAAACAGCTCCGCCGGGCTTGACTTCGCAGACGCTATGAGGATGGCAAGGAACTCCTTCCTTGCCATCC
>QEPC01007467.1:1496415-1513731 GCA_003113815.1 Sphenodon punctatus
CCCCCCTCTTTTACCCACCCCTCCTACACCCCCACCCTACTTCCCTAGCCCTGAACAACAGAGACCCACACAAACAATAGCATCCCCCCTGCCAGCCCCAAAGCACCCCAAAGAGTCACACCCTTTGGCTGCGGCCCTTCAGCTCACGGCCCTGCAGTTTGCAGCCTGCGGCGGAGCCACTGGGTGCAGGGCTTTAAAGTCCCCGGCTACTTCTGGGTGGGGGAGGGGACAGGACAGTCGTCTCGGCTGGCCTCTGTGCTCCCCCCTGTCCCCCCTGACACTCACAGAAGTCTTTTCGTCCCCCTGCTGGTCCAGCAATGTGGCACGGAGCGAGGCAGCGGCAGCGCAGGGACCCCCTCTTCACCAGTGGCGGATGGCAAAGGCACAGCATGGTGGGATGGTGTCAGGTGAGTCCACCTATGCAGGAGCCGCTGGGCGCGGGGCTTTAAAGCCCCTGGCTACTTCTGGGTGGGGGAGGGGACAGGACAGCCCCCTTGGCTGGCCTCTGTGCTCCCCCCCGGCCCCTGACACTCTCAGAAGTCTTTTCATCCCCCTGCAGGTCCAGCAGTGTGACACGGAGCGAGGCAGCGGCAGCGCAGGGACCCCCTCTTCACCGGCGGCAGATGGCAAAGGCACAGCATGGCGGGATGGTGTCAGGTGAGTCCCCCTATGCAGGAGCCACTGGGCGTGGGGCTTTAAAGCCCCCAGCTACTTCCGGGTGGGGGAGGGAACAGGGCATCCCTCTTGGCTGGCCTCTGTGCTCTCTCCCGCAGCCCCCCCCTGACACTCACAGAAGTCTTTTCATCCCCCTGCAGGTACAGCAGTGTGGCACGGAGCAAGGCAGCGGCAGCACGGGGACCCCCTCTTCACCAGCAGTGGATGGCAAAGGCACAGCACGGCGGGATGGTGTCAGGTGAGTCCCCCTACATGTTGCAGGGCTGCAGGTGTGCACTATGTGTGCCCTGCAACATGTATAATAAAATGTAATACCCATTTTATCAGTGTTAGAGGGTATTTTCAGACATTTCAAGACCACGCTCAACCACAGTCAATACACTGTGGTGGGGAATGGCCTCGTAACGTCTGTTGGGGAACCAGAAGTTCCCCCCAGATGTTTACCACAGTTAATCGTGGCGGGGAATCACATTCACCACACTATCGACAGGACCAGCGGGGCCGGCGCCAATCGTGTGATGAATGTGATTCCCCACCACGATGAAGGGGATCATCCTGTCTGGACGGCAACCATGGCCCGGAATCCCCGGCGGGATTCAGGGCCGTGGTCAATTCGTGCAGGTGCTGCGGCCGCATTGGCCGCAGCGCCCACCCATCTCCCCAGGGGGCGGGGGACCGTGGGGGGGCGGGGCCGTGCAGCCGCACGTTGCGCCGCGCAGCCCCGCCCCCTCCCCGATTCCCTGCCGGGATCAGCCAGCATGTCTGTTGGACCTGCCCAAGTGATCCCGGCGGGGAATCCCCACGGTGATTCCGTAACAGGGCGAAGGCCGCCCCGTCACATCTGAAATCACCCAGAGTCTGTGTGAAAAGAGTCATATTCATGAGGGCCAATAGTAGTACTATTACAGTGTTACTACACTGTTCCATTTATTGCCATTACATGTAGTGTATAGACCATAGTAAGGGTGTGCACAGGGGCCCATTTTGGTTTTTTTTTGGTTTTCATTTTTGTTATTAAAAGTTTCATTTTTCTGGTTTTTGTTATTGAGAATTTTCATTTTTGTAATTGTTTCATTTTTGTTTTCCATTGGTTTCAATGGGAAATGTATTTCTGGCTGTAATTTCTTCCTTTTTCATCCAATTTGCATGAAATGTGGAAAGACTGTATCCCTCGCTACAGGGAATATTCCTGACAATTTGTATAAGGTTTGGATAAAAAGGTTCCAATTTTATAAGTAATTTAATTGCATGGTTTGTGCACACATTTCCAGCTATAACATCTTTGTATTCCATCCAATTTAGATTACATTTGGACTCTTTGTGACCCTCATTCAAGGGATGATCCATGCCAAATATCAGAGAGATTGTATAAAGAGAAAAACAAGAGCTTGGCGTAAGCATTTCCCAAAGCCTGTGGAGGTGCATGTCAATATTTGCTCACTCCAGTAGTTAGACCGCATATGGCCACACATTTGGGGGTTTTTCAGATCCAGGGTTTAGACACTGTCAAGCCCATTGAAGCCTTCAGGTAGAACAACAGCTTAAAAGAGCCAGTCCAGCCCATGGGTTATGAAACTAGTCACTCAACCGAAGTAAAGTTTTCAAAAGTGTTCTTTGGCCCCTGTGCATCTAGTCAAATCCTGTCCAGGGTAACCCTTTAGTTAATCAAGATACAGTACCCAGACAATGGGTGATTTCAGATGTAATGGGGCCCGTTGGCCCCATACCGAAATCACCCTATTCATTCCCCGCCGGGGTCACCCCGTCACACCGCAACAGACGTGCCGGGGGGATCCCGGCGGGGAATCTGGGAGGGGGCGGGGCCGCAAGGAGCAACGTGCGGCAGCACGGCCCTGCCCCCTCCACGCTCCCGCCGCCCGCCCTCCGGGGAGACGGGCGGGCAGCGGGGCCAATGAGGCTGCCACGTCGGGCCGGGGTCCCCACGGCCCGGGATCCCGCCGGTGATCCCGGGCCGTGGCACCCTACCAGACGAGACGTCGGGGTTCACCCCGGCATGGGATTGCTTTCGACACGTGGCGGCCTCCGGTCCCCCCGCTTCGGCTGCTCACGTGTCTAATGCAATCCCCAGCCGTCGTAACATCTGGGGGGAAACATCCGTTTCCCCCAGCAGACGTTATGCTATCACAGCCACCACAGTGAACCACAGGATTGAGCGTGGTTCACTGTGATATCGTCACATCTGAAATCACCCAATAACTTCTCCAGTGAATTTTAAATGACCCCAAATGTACAAAGGAAGAGAGGAGTCAGAGCTCTCTGGCTTACCTCAAGAAGTGAGCTGGTAGGCTGAGGGGGCGGGGGGGCTTATTTGAGCTTTTCACACTGCTCGGAGGCTTCAGCATAACCCTCCCACCACCCACCACTACATTTGTATGCTGTATATACCACTCTGACCCTCCTCTCCAGCTTGCCTTCCGTGTGCTGCAGGGCCAGCAGGAATACAGTAGCAGCAGCCATATATACTACAGCCTCCCAGCCCCCACCAGCAGTCCCCCAAATGGCAGCGCTAGAATACTGTACCCTGAACTGCACCATTATGACATTATTGGTGGGACTTGGCATCACCAGCCTCTAATAACCAGTTGCTCCAGCCCTCTGCAAAGAATTTATGAGCTGAGGAAACCCTTTCCTTGACCTCAGGAAGGTAAGACAAAGATTATTCAGATTTAAAATCTCTTCTTAAAAGCTGTTATGAGCTTGTGTGATAAGTTGCTCGGGGGGCAACTATGGAGAGGGCGTTCTCAGTGGCCACACCGAGACTATGGAACTCTCTTCCGGCATAGGCCCGGGTGGCCCTGGACTTCTTCTCCTTTTGACGAATGTGTAAGACCTGACTTGTTCCACCAAGCCTTTGGTGAGGGGGATGGGGGGTGTCTGCTTTCTGTTCTACTTCCCCCGTTATTTATTGTATTTATATTTGTGGTGATTTTAGCTGTTTTTATATGTTTTATACTGTTGTTTTACTTTATATGTTAGCTGCCCCGAGCTTCCTGAGGCAGGATGGGAACGGGGTAAACATTGTTTAAATAAATAAAAATAATCACTCCTTTCCTGAAACTATTCTTCAGCAGATAATGTGATATGATTTCTTCAGCAGATAATGTGAATGAGCATATTATAACTACAGAAGATCTGTCCCCATTCATCCCCTTTCTGCTGTGGGAGGTCTTCCATGATTCTTAACTATCTGTTGGCTCTGCCTTTAATCCAGTGATCATTGCATCATGGCTTCCTGCTCTTTGCTTGAGATACAGAGCACTGCAGTGAAATTCTAGCCTTTGACTAGCCCACAAGGGGTGACTGGTACAGTGGCCTCAGCTCAGTGCTGCTCACAGCATGGAAACCAGAGCATCAAAGCAGCCTAAGTACTGAGAGAAGCAACCAAGGTTTCAAAATTCTATATCTGTCCATTCTTGGTTTTGAGAAGTTCAAAGATTTCAAGGCTGCCCAATAAACAGTACATATTTGTTTTACTACTATACCTCTTACTCCCCCTCCCCAAGACACCTACTGTATACAGATGGGTCTTGTTCATATGATCACTTACTCCAAAGGGTGTTTTAAACTAGATGCTACTATGCATGGCCACCGAGGAGCCACACATCCAATTGAAGGTGGAGTGGGGGAATACGCACTCACATGAGTCACACAGCACAGTGCACCCACTCATGGTCACACACGGAGCAATGCTGAAAAATCTGGAGTGTGCCATGCAGGGCAAGCCAAAAAAGTGTGTGACCACGCATCCCCTGCCTGTATGAACTGGCAGTATGTACTCTTTAATTATTAAAGGAGGACTATACTGTGGAGTAGTGTCCTCGCAGTGGAAAATTTTTTTGTTACGAGGGAAAGAAATAGCATTAATTAAATATGTTAAGTCAATCAGTGCCTAATACTGTCCCCACAGTTAGCCCTGAAACAAAACGCAGCAGCGTCTGGAGCGGCAGCCAGATTGTCGAAACGTCAACGGTAAACTTAAAACGGTAAACAATTCTGCCACTTCAGGCCTACCCACAATCTCTTACCCCTGAGTTATTTTCCATACTTGTGGGAATACTTGTAAAGATGATTGTTACCATCAAAATAAGTACTCTGGGGGCAACAACTCTGAAATAGTTTGCTTATTTGATGAGGATCTTAGAATCCCAAAGAACATGATGAGCAGTAAACAAAAGGAATGTATTATTCTGACCTGACTGGAGCACTTCAGAATAAGATTACAAAACAGCTTTAATCCCATTTGGGAGAGGATTTCCAGTAGATAATGGGCCAGATCCTCGGCTGGCATAAACCTGTTGACGTTAATGGATTCATGCTGATTTTCACCCTCTTAGAAGCTGGTCACATCTGTATGTCTGTGGGGAGAATATTTGTTTAGTTTTATTAGTACCTGGAGAAACAATTTTGCTTTGCATTTCCAATTGCACAACAAAGCTGTTGTTCAAATAATATGCCTTTCTTATTTTAGAGTTCATTTTGATAACTCTCCCTGACAGTCATAAAATACTAATTGGAATAATCTTGATTGCTCTGAGAAAAATCTATATTATAGATCTATGTTTGGGCAAAAATTGCCTTCCCAGAGTAGCATTAAATAGGGCTGACACTTCATAATAATGCATGGATTTTTATGTATTATATATGTGAGAACTTATTAATTTTTTAATTGGAACATTATAAGTTGAGCTTAAGGAATTCAGCAGTAGCTTGTGATTAGATACCTACTTTTTTTCCCTTTTGGTACATTTTGTTTTTCTTTTTCTTTTGGTAAGAAAATTTGTAGACACCAAAGAAGGACCAGATCCTGTGTGATCAAGCCTTTGCCCTAGGGACAGACTTAGCTGCTCAGGTCATTTAGCTTATTAAAGAGAAGGTGATGACTTGACTTGATCATGGTTTATAAGTACCTAACTGGTTATAAGTCCCTAAATGCTGTCTATTGGCTGAAAACTGAGCTAGATAACTTCAGACCAGGAATGTTTAACAGTGAGACTGGTTACTGATTGGAACAACTTTAAAAAGTGCTGATGGATTCTCCTTATGTGAAATCTAAGACCCTCTCTAGGTCCCTTTTCAAATGGGCTGTGGTGGTGGTGTGGGGATGGGTGTGCACCTGCGGTGGGTGAAGGTGGGTGTGCACCCATTCCCACCCATCTCTGCGCACAGAGAAACTGGCATTGGAGCCCATTGCTCCATGCATGGGTGATGGGTGGAAATGGGTGGAGCATGGGAGCGTGCAAGCACCCCCACGCATCGCCCACAGTGTTCCCACAAGTGCCCACCCATCCCCTACTCACCGCCGGTGGCATTCGCATGGGCACCTCCCACCCACCTCACACATGTGCAGTGGGTGGGTGTGGGCAGTCTCTACCCGCAGGCACCACATGGGACCACAACTAACAGGCAGGCTTGCACCCTCTCCTCAATCATAAGAGTTGTGGTCACTCCTTGGATGCCCTAGGCTGCTGGCTACGAGTCTATGGTGCTGAATGCAGGTGGAGGCAACTGCTCACCCAACAGATGTGGGCAGCCATGGGGGCGCCCCATGGCACCCCAACACACAGGAGCCAGTCACAGGGCAGCGCAGTGAGTCGCCTTTCCCCAGATTTGTCCACATAGCATCATCGACCTTCCCTGGGATGATGCCATGACTACTGACCCTGGAGTGACCCTGGTGTGAACATCTGGAGGCCACCTGACAGATGAGCTGTGGGTGAATCCAAGATTAATGGGGGCAAAGGTGGGGCAACATCTTATCTGTTTACACCCATACAAAGTATATGAGGTCTCAGTCAGGGTTGCAACCCTATTTGCAGATGGTGTGACCTCACTTGACCCACAGTTTGGGAACCTCTAGTGTTGTGCAGAAGAATGTCTTACACGGACATAGCAATCCTGTCTGACCTTAAAATTTATTGTAGAGAAAATAGGGTTTGCTGTGTTGGTCCCAAATATAGGCAATAGGGACAAATTAGTAAAGTGATATATTTTATTGGACCAACTATAGTTGGTGGGGTATGCAAGCTTTTGGACCTCACAGGGTCCTTCATCAGGCAAGTCTGGGGTTGCATACTTCCACCAACTGTAGTTGGTCCAATAAAAGATATCACTTTATGAGTTTGTCTCTATTGCTTAAAATGTATGACTCTGCAAACCGTGATTCTTTACCTGGGGTTGCTGGAATGGAGATGGGAAAGGGAGCAGCTGGTAGCTTGCTTATTTTATTTATTTATTTAATTAATTAATTAAAATGTATACAGGTCCAACTATACCAGCCTGAATAGTGGAATCCTGAGTGGGCTACTTAGGATAACTTTATGTCTACTTTGTTCGGTTGGACAATCACAACACAGGTTTATAAAGGCTTAGGGTGCTGGCCTTCTGTGTTCTAAAGCTTCATCCCCTTTCTTGTTCACTGGGTCCCCGTCCTCTCCACATACTTCCCAAGCAGGCTGGAATCTGAAAGAATTTCATTTAAATTTGATCTGTATGTGAAACCTTACCCTTTAGTTAATTAAGGAACAACTCAGCTTTTTTTTAAAAAAAAAAATGATGATGATGATGATGATGAAAGGTGATTTCTTAGTGTTGGACTTGATAAAAACACAGTAGGGGGTAGTTATGGGGAGATGAGGAGAGGGGAAGTGGGTGACCTGTCACTTGGAGATGTGGAGGGAGTAACCTTTATTAGCAAATGAGATTTCTACCTTAATATCTTTCAAATTATGTCAGTACTATCTGACAGTTTTTATAGCCTCAGATCTAATGCTGTTTTAAGATTAAAGCTACCTGGAGTGATCAGAGAGCCTGTGAACCAATCTTCCTCTTCAGACAACTTCCTTTCCTGCTGTGCACCGTCCCCTCCTACTTGGTGCTAGCGGCACGTTTTCTGCTTTTGCTTAGGAGAGGAGGCTGTTGGAATATTGAACATGGATCCTCTGTGCGTGTGCATTTCTCTAACATCTGCGGCAGCTCGGATGCATTTAGCCTGACTTGTCATCCAGAGTTCTGCAGAACTTTGTAATAAAATATGTCATTTTAGAATCCCAAATGATCAGGCCAGGTTTGCCAAAGTATTTGCAAATTTTTGGCAATACTGTATCTAGATTTGGTGCAAGTCTGGCCTGGTTTATTAGGCTGGATGGAAACCATATGGAACTTAATCAATTTTGGTGGAGTTTTACTTTGAATTATTGGGTTTATTTCAGTACAAAACTTGGCATAATGAAATCTCCTGAAACAAAAGGCAAAAAGTCACACAAATCTAGGTACATTATTTTTCAGAAGTTTACCAGCAAGAATTAAATTGGCCTAATTTTTGGTGAACCTGCATACGAAAGTTACCTCTTCCCAGTTTGAGTGAGAAGTGAAATGTTGATAAGTGACAGGTAAATCTCTAAAGGAGAAGCACCTGAAAGTCCAGTTGCTTCATATATTCTCATGAGAACTACTGGTGTCTGCAAAGTCTGGCTCGAAACTAGCCTATCCATCCCCTCTGGGCTCATCTCGTTGGGAACCAGTTTGTGCATTTATAATACATGCACGGTTTACCAAAAATCGGAGACACTTTCTAATCACCTCATCTCAGTCTGCTATCTAAATATTTCACTACTGACGGCTCTTGTGTTAGTTGTAAATGGGAGAAGGGCTGTGCAAGCAGGAAATAAAGCAGCCTGCTTTTACCATCTGTAAACTCCACAATAATAAGCTTGTTCTAGAATGAATTTATTATTAATTATTATTATTATTATTATATTGCAAGTCCTTTGGAATGAAACTTTTGGAATAATCTTCAGTGTCTACCATTAGCTATATAATTTGAGATCTTAATGTTTCTCTACCTACCATCTCTTCATAGATTTTGAATACCCCCAAAGCCTTTTCTCTAGCTAACCTGCAAGCTGATACCATGTTTCTGACCTTGCAGAAACAGCAGTAAAGGGTGATGATGACGACTGATAACTCAGATGTGTACTTGGAGACATTTCTCAGCAGCAGGTAAAGAAGCCATAATGTCTAACTCAGTATAAAGCCGATCCATCCCAAGTATCACAAATTTCCACTACAAAATGATTTTCCCCCCTAATATTAATGAATCAAACCATGTTATAGGGCCACATGTTCAGTTTTTAAGATGAGAGACTGAAGGCCCGCTGAGAATGAGAGCTTCAGAGGTAGGAATTACATAAGATCTGCATTACTGTGTACAGTTCAGTGACGATGTTGACATTGTACAACTGCAAAGAACCATGGTTCTTTGCAGTCGTACAATGTCAAAATCTTCACTACTGCAAATAACTAATAACTTACTATGATACAAATCAAAATAATTATACAATATAATCCATATAGATAAACATTTACACAACTCCAATAACTTTAAAAAAAGCTAAAATATCTCTGCTACGAATTCCAAACATGAAGCCCAATGTGTTTTATTTATATTTTTTTATTTTAGTTTAGTTAATTTAGTTTATTTCTGTACTGGCAACAAGTCATGACAGGGTACATTATAAACACACAATATAAAATTCCACACAATAACGGCATCAGCCAAATCTAAAAAAACATACAAACATAGATATAAGCAGAGCAAATAATAATAGGCCACACAATCAACAAAAATAAAAATAGAAATAAAAATTATCCCAACAGCACCCTAATCTAGGGGGTTTTAGCTTGATGTAGGAGAAACTGTTTCCTGCATTTCTTCAAAATAAATTTAAAGTGATGTTGGTTTTTAATGTATTTTATTGTTTTACCATATTGTTAGTCGCCCTGAGATGCCATGGGCATGAGGGGGCGGCATAAAAATGCTAAGAAATAAAAATAAATTTAAAAATTAATACTTTTGATGAAGATGGCTACCAGACTAGATCGCTCCCTAACCTTATCCCCACAAAAGAAAAATTAATTTTCATTTTAGACTAGCCCCCCTTTTAAAATTTACCCTCCGCCACAGCCTGCTTCTCAGATGGTCATACAAGGAGCAATCAAACAGCAGATGACAGATGTCTTCCACGGCTTGGCCACAAGGGCAAAATCGCTCATTCCATGGGGTACCCAAATATCGCCCTCGCGTCACCTCTGAGTTAAATGTTTACAGACGAAAGGTGAAACCCCTCCTAAGCTGGATATCCGTTATGGCCTCTACACAATTGGCACCTCGGGTGATTTCAGACGAGATGGGGTGACATTCGTCCCGTCCCGGAATCACCCTTCTGATTCCCTGCTGGAATCAGCCCATCACGTCCAACAGATGTGCCGGCTGATCCCGGCGGGGAATCGGGAGGGGGCGGGGCCGCGCGGTGCAACGTGCAGCTGCACAGCCCCACCCCCCATGCTTCCCCACCGTTCGCCCTCTGGGGAGACGAACGGGCGCCACGGGCAATGTGGCTGCAACGCCCGCCCGAATTGACCACGGCCCGGAATCCCAGTAGGGATTCCGGGCCATGCTTGCCATCCAGACGAGATGGGCCCCTTCATTGCGGCGGGGAAATCACATTCACCACGCGATCGGGGCCGGCCCCACTGGTCCCGCCAATCGTGTGGTGAATGTGATTCCCCGCAGCGATTGACCGTGGTTAACATCTGGGGGGGAACTTCCGGTTCCCCAACAGATGTTACGAGGCCATTCCCCACCACAGGGTATTGGCTGTGGTTGAACGTGGTCTCATAACATCTGAAAATATCCCTCCTCTATTTGGGACAAGAAATTTATACCGTAGCAGCAGCTGTTCTTTCAGTTTGATAGACAATATCCATAATCCTCCTCCTAACCAAAGATTTACAAGTAACCATGGGTAAGTATGCCAGACCAGCTGGCAAAAACCCAAGAAGAGAGATTTTATTGTTGGTCTCCTTCCACCAGCAATCCAAAAACTGGCCTGATACTTTTTCAATGAGACATCTCCCGGCAATGGTTATAGCCCCCTGATTGTTACGCTTATGCCAGAAGGAAATAATAGAGAAGTCTAACCTTCTCTGCCATGTTAGCCAGCCCAATTCCAAATTAACAATAGCAATTGGGGTGACTTTGGGAACCCCCAGAAGCGATCATAGTATGTAGTTAATTGATGGATTTATAATACTTGCAATGCCTGGGTTTATTGCCCATACCTGAGCACCATACTGGATTTTTGCAATGAATTTAGCACTAAGAACCTTTTGAGCAATACCTAAGTGGCCTCCTTCATGGGTATAAAAAATGTTTATGAGAGCATAGGCTTCCCTGGTTAAAAGTGATTTCAACTGCCTGGCATGAAGTCTCCAGGTTCCTGAGTGGGAAAATGTAACTCCCAAATATCTATAGCTAGATACTTGCTCCAATCTGTTGTTACCCATATACCATGAATGAGACTGGAAGCGAGGGGCAAAGACCAACACCTTGGTCTTTGAAAAATTAACTTTTAAGGCCAAGGAATCACAAAGCTCGCCAAAATCCTGAAGTAAATATGTAAATCCTAACCTCGAAAGTGATAATAAAGCAGTATCATCTGCATACATTAATACAGACAACTTTCGATTACTTATTTTTGGGGCTGTATAGCGACCCTGGTCCCTTAATGCTATAATAAGTGAATTCACATATATGTTGAAAAGTACCAGCGCTAACAGACAGCCCTGCCGCACACCCCTAGTGGTGGAGATCTTATCAGAGCGGGCACCCTCATTGTTAATCCTAACCGCGAGGGAGGTATCTGTGTAAAGGGACCACATTAGTTCCAATAATCTTGGGTCAATGCCCAATCTACATAATTCTGCCCATAACCGAGATCTATCCACCAGGTCAAATGCTGAGGATAGATCTACAAATGCTACATACAGCTTTCGGCGCAAACTCCTATACTTTTCCACAAGGTGGTCCAGCACAAAAACATGATCCGTAGTGCCCCGATTGGCCATAAAGCCTGCCTGTTCCTCTTCGATAATCTCTTTACTCTTAATCCACTCCAACAGACGATTTAACAGCAATCTGGAATAGAGTTTTGAGATTACACAGAGGGGGCTAATGGGGCGATAGTTACGTGGCTCATCCCTGACTCCCTTTTTAAAAATTGGCACTACGGTGTTCATTTTCCACTCCTCTGGTATAATGCAGGCAGCATTAATCTGGGAAAATAATTGGGCCAGAGTGCCCGCCCACCCCTCTGGGGCAGCCCTAAATACTTCCCCCACAATGAAGTCTGGACCCGGGGCCTTATTTACTTTCATCACCTGAATAAGGTCCAGCACTTCATTCCGAGAAACAGAAGGCCAGCTGGGGGGAAGTTTTTTTATCATTACTGTCATCTGAAGTTGGTTGGCCCTCTAAGTTAAATAGAGAAAAAAAGTGGGCAGACAATACATCCGGCAAAACCTTAGGTTCTCAATAGACCCCTTTATTAAATTCTTTTTGATTAACTAGGGCCCCAAAGGCCCTAGAATCCGTCCCCTTTAGATGCGGCCAGCAACTTTAGCCATTGAGCATGGAAATAAGCCTTTTTCTTTTCCAGTAGTAGATTTTTATAACTGGCTAACTGCTCACTATAAAGGAACCACCACAACTCCACTCACCTCACTTTTAAATGCCCGGGCGAGCTTACGAACCTGTTTCTTAGCCTGAGCGCATTCCTTATCCCACCAGCCCTTCAAGCTCTTCCTTTCCCCGGGTTGTTTATTCTTTGGAAAATAAGACAGGAGGGGCTGGAGGGTTAGTACCATAGAGTCCCAAACCTCAGTGGCTATTTGTCAGTTGGGGCTTGTTCTAATTGGGACATAAACTGATTCATAATGGATGAGTCCAAAAAAGCCCCCAAATCCTTCTCTAACTCTAAGGACCATTTGATTTTACAGCGGCCTGGGTTAATATCAGGAGACCCACTGACAAAAAAGGAATCCTCAGTTGACGGCCTACATTGCAGTTGTAATTGCACCAGAAAGTGATCACTAACAGACATAGAACCTATCTCAAAACCCAGGCACTGACACAGCAGATTGGGTGAGATTACTGCATAATCTACCACACTCCCCCCCTCGTGCTGAGGTATAAGTGAGGCAACCAGGGATGTCGTTATTAAAAGAACCATTCAAAATTTTCAACCTAAAAACAGATATCAGGTCATAAAACCGCAGACCAGCCGGATTAATCTTCCGGTCCTTTGAAGTTCTCTCTGTATTATTATCATTGACCCAAGGAAAGATGTTATCCTGGGGCCACAAAAGGGCCAAAGCCTCAGCATTCTTGCCCAATCTGGCACTGAAGTCCCCTAAGAGGACAATGCCATCATCTGGGTATTCCTCCCAATGTGCTGTTATTAATTCCATCAAATTGTCCCAAAAACATGGATCCCTGGCATTGGGGGGGGTTATAGCAGTTACCCACCAGCATGGGAGAAAGTAATAAACCACCCTGAAGGTGCAACCCAAGCATATTAGGATACAAATTTATTACCACCGGAGCCTGCAACTTCAAGGAAAGAGACACACCAGTGGCTAAGCCCCCACTAGCCCCCACTAGGATTCCTTGTTGGCAATCCTAATAGCAGGCACCACCCAGGTATCGTAGCCCTCCAAGTCTGGTTGATCATGCCCCTGCATGAGCCATGTTTCTTGCAGACAGATAACCCTAAAGGAGCTAAGATATTTAATAAAGGCGGAATCAACTAACTTTGCCGACCAACCCGCTATGTTCCATGAGAGAATAGTAAAAGGTTTTAGCTCCTTAGATGGTAGAATTCACGGGGCTTGATCAAGCGAATGAAAAGACTCAGCATGATCATCACCCACCCCTAAAGTTCCATTGCACTGCAGAATGGGAGCAGGGTCTGGGGCCACTAGAATGGACTCCAGATCAGGCATACTGGAGTGACTATTATCACCTGGAGGTAGCCCACCTCCATTTGATTCCCCCATCTGGACCAAACTGCCATTAGTGTGTTCATCAACCCCCCTTCTCCCCTGCTCTGGAATGAACTTAACCCCCTGGCATATAGCCTGAAGCCTAGACAGTCGCTCAGCTATCTTTCCTTGCTCTATGCCTCTTAAGGCCTGGTAGGAACGCGCCCAGCCCAATTCTTGTGCTTTTGTAACTGGTGCACCCAGCCCTAAACAAAATTAAAAGGGGTCTGAAGTTATAGTATGCTTTTGAATATTAAAACAGGATCCCCCTACAGCCTCAGTACATGAGGATAATGGGTCAGGTAAAAGCCTGAATGTCAAAGGGGTTGATTGCAGCAATTCCACCAAAGGCTAGGTGCACCAGTTACCATACGCTGACCCTGATCAGTTGGAGGGAGGACATAAAACCGCACAATATCAGATAACCGCAATCTGATACGTAAAAGTAAGAACAGATTTCTTCTTATATAGAACCTTGACACCCAATTTGGCATTATCGCATTAGCTAATGGGTAGATTTTCAAGAGCACGGTATTAGAGTCTGGCATCCTCTGCCGAGATTAACCCGGGGGGTCTGCACCCAGATCCAACCCCGGGGCCCTCGGAAGATGAAGAAGGTTCGGCTGTACCAGCCCAAGCCCACTCTGTAGAGGAAAAGTTGGCCGGGCCCGAGGAGGAAGCGCTGGAGAAGCGAGCACATACAATTGAGAAACTACTGACTTTAGGTCAGCTGACATCCCCTTTAAAAAGTTTAGTCCCTCCTCAACAGAATACTTCATCTCCTTGATTGCCTCAAACAAGTTCCCGGTTGTTTTGCCAATCATCACACACTGGTCCCCCAGTAATTTCACGAGTTTCGCCGTCGTAGTACAGTCCTCCTCCAGGGCTGTAAATCTAAAGTCAAAAGATCCCCAACAGTACCTGTGGAGTTCAAAGTTGTACTAGACGTATCTCCCAGCACCTCGTACCTGTTATCAGTTTTAATTAGGCTGGCTGAGGGGCAAGCTGCAGTCGAGAGGACCGTGACTCCAACCTCTTGCAACTTAAGCTGCTTCAAGGCTGGTTTCCCCACATCCTCTGGGGAAGACACCAGCACATGACCCCTCTTCTTAGAGCATACTGTGGTGAAAGGTGTTTCCTCCATAAACCGACTGACCTTTGATAACCAGCAGATGGTGCCTGCACCGGCCCGCGCCTAAGGCTGCTCCAGACATAAGGAGGGGCGCCCACGCCCACCAATGGGCGACACCCTTTGGGGTCGCAATATTTTTTTTTTAAAAAAAAATTGATACCCCACCCCTCCTGCCATAGCAGCTCAAGGCAGCTTACAACACAGTAAACAAATATAAAAAACTAAAAGCAACACAATTAAAACACATTAAAAGAGGAAAGTACTGAACAACAAACCTTCCCCCCTTCCCTACTCACTCCTCCCCCACCCTACACCCCATCTCCCTCACCAAAAGTCAGGCGGAACAGACAGGGTTTACACATACGAAGGAAGGAGGGGAGATCCAGGGCCACCCAGGCCTCCACGGGTAGGGAGTTCTACAGCCTAGGTGCGGCCACCAAGAACACCCTCCCAGGCCACATGGAGGCTCTCGAGAATGGCACTCCCAGCGGACCACAGAGGCCGCTCCAGAGCGCCGAGAGTGAGGTGGTCCCACAGGTAAGTCAGACCAAGGCCATATAGGGCTTTATAGGTCAATACTAATACCTTGAATCAGGCCCAGAAGACTATAGGCAGTCAGTGCAGAGCCCGGAGCACTGGTGTAATGTGCTCATGGCAACCCGTCCCTGTAAGGAGATGGGATGCCGCATTCTGCACTAGCTGCAGTCTCCAAACCGCCACCATAGGTAGCCCCACGGAGAGCATGTTGCAATAGTCCAATCTCGAGGACTAAAAAAAGGTGGCTCTGCAAGCAGGCTCGGTTATAGAAGCCTTGGTGGCCCTGTTTTTTATTATTAATTTATTATTATTATTATTATTATTATTATTATTATTTTATTATTTTATTTTATTTTATTATAAGCTTTTATATAGCACCAGCAATGTACCTGGCGCTTTACCGAGAATAAAATAGACACGGTCCCTGCCTGAGAGCTTACAATCTAAAGACAGGGAGAGGGGAGACAGGGAAGGGGGGACAGAGGGAAAGACAAGGGATGCAACATTCATGAGGATGCGAGAAATCAGATACATGTTCTTGGCTTGATTACAGTAAAATAGGAGTTTGCAGATAACAGGTGGGGGATAATCCTGGGTGGGGATGATTAGCAGGAGTTAGGAAGGGCAGAGCGGAAGAGGTGGGTTTTGAGGAGGAACTTGAAGGTATGGAGGGTGGGGGCAATGCGGATGTGGGCAGGGAGGGAGTTCCAGGCGTGTGGGGCAGCGAGGGAGAAGGGATGAAGGTGGTTGGGGGATCAGAGGAAGGTGAGGGAGGGGATGGAAAAGGAGCGGAGTGCTCGAACAGCGGTTCGGAGGGAGATCAGGGAAGAGAGGTAAGGGGGAGCAAGGTTGCGGGGATTTTGTATTTTTATATAATGTGTTCCTGTGTTAATGTACAATTGCCTCTTTATATGTATTGGAGCAAGGGTGAATTTGGTTTTATGTGTATCGCATTTATTTTTGGATTCTTTTCTTGCAATAGCTATTGCTTTGCAATAAAGGGTGATTTCAGACGTTAGAGGTGGGTGGTTTACCACAGTGGATCCCCAGTGGCGGTGAACAAAACAACCACGCCCCGGGGTGAATAAAAGCCCCAAATAGACGTGACGGGACCGGGACCATGACCGGGAATCTGGCCGACAGATCACGGACCGGGGCAGTGCAACAGACGTGATGCCCATCCCCAGCCGTGGTCAAAACTCCCAGAAGACACCGGGCAGGGGCGGGACACAGACATGGTCACCTGAGGGCAAACGAAGCCGAAAGGCACAAAAGGCAACACCCACACAAGGGAAACGGGAAGGGAGGGGGGGAAGAGGGAGAAGAGGCTGACAGGTACCACACACAGCACGCACACAGACAGTGGACCCACAGCGGAACACACAGCACGACCACACGCCCGGGCACACACACACACACACACACACACACACACGCATGCACACAAGGGAAAGGTCGGGAAGGGGGGCAGAGGCGCCCGAGAAGAACACAAGGAACAACGGGAGCAGACACGGACACAGAAGAGGGGGGGCACCGCAAAGGGGCAGGTCAGGACACAGGCTGCAGCAACCCCCACCCCCACAGCACCACAGTCCACATAGGCACCCCCACAGTAACACAGGCAGTCTTGGAAAGGGGGGGCCAGGACCCTGGGAACAAGGCACGATGAGGGCCCGCAATTCACAGCGAGCCCAGTGGAGACAGTCCAGGAGGAGAACGGTGGCCCCACAGGCACAGAGGGGCAGATGGAGGGCAGCCAGGACAGGCAGAGCCATGCTGCAGGTCCAACGACACGCAAACCCACCCACCCCAGGGAAGCACCATGGCCCAGTCCGGGGGCGCCCTAACCCCCCAGGTCACACATGCACCCAAGATGGGGGGGCATGCAGCAGGTGGCAGCGCCGGCAGGTGCGGACAGGTAGCTGGACATGGGCGGGTCAGAGAGGCCACACAGAGCGCCAAACCCAGGCACTAGGAGGGGCAACTGGGGGGGGCCCCGGAGGGGGCCCAGGGCCACAGGCAGGGGCAGCAGCACCCCACGAAGCAGACTGGAACACACCACAGCAGAGACA
>QEPC01007467.1:1527633-1548242 GCA_003113815.1 Sphenodon punctatus
TAGGGCTGTAGCGGAATATCGCAGCGGTAGCTATTTCCGGCGGAAACAGTGTTTCCGCAATTAGTGGAACGGCATGGCAGAGGCTTTCATTCCGCGGTTCCGCGGTTCCACTTATTTAATTCCGCAACTTAGTGGAATCATGGAAACATGACATTTTCGCTATTTCCGCAATTCCGCCAGTGCCAAAAAATAGCGGAATAGTGGTTTTCCGCGATTTCCGCAATTTTTCCGCAATTCCGCGATTTGCAGAATTCCAGCGTAATTAGCGGAATATCCGCAGAAAAGTTGCGGTGTGGCGCGGGCAGTTCCGAAATGGCGGAATGGAATCGCGGTGCGGTAAAAGCTGCTGCCGCATCAGCCCTAGTATGGGGTAGAGCGAGTGTGTAGGCAAAACAATGCCTCCTGCTGTTTTAGAAATAAACATGCTTCTGTATGTGACACCACTGACCCTGCTGGACTATCAGACGCCTCACCCTCCCCAAAATGTGTGGGTCTCTGTAGGACTGGATCAGACTTTTCCCATCAGACCGCTCCAAACTGAATATAACCAAATTTGTTCCAATCCTGCTGCTATTTGATTCTCAAACTTATCATTACATTCTGTGTTGTTCCAAGTAAATGAGCTCTCATCCAACATTCTCAATGTGCTGAGGGCAACAGTGTTTGCCAATGACATGAGAGCTAATAAAGACCTGGACAAGGACAAGTACATGCCAGGATTGTCCACATGTTTTGAAATTTAAACCTAGTATTGTAGAATATATACACCGAAAAGCCCTTTGAATAATAGTCCCCGACCTGTCATATTGCCCATGGCGGCTCAATAAACAACTGCAAAATACTGAGGAGGAGGAGGAGGAGGAGGGAGTGTCAGAGCTGGCAAGAAAAGGCTTAAAATGCATCCAGCACCCCACCCTCTCACCCCTGGTGGGGTGAGGGTAATGAGGCAAGCCCAAGCTTCAGGGAATCAGGTGGGAGGGCTGGGCTGGCACACTGCAGCCCCATTTGGCTTCTCCTTACTCCAATAATGTGTGTGCGTGCATGTATATGCACAAGCAGGTGCAGGAGTGCAACCCCTAAAGGTCAGTGACCATGGGCTCCAGCTGAGAGGGTTGCAAGGCCTTGGAGAAACTCTGAGTTGTTGATGCAGGAAAAAACATTTGTTTTTAAACTTCTACGCTAACAACCTTAAATACAATCTATTTGTATGACTTACCTTCTTGGATCACCATAAGACTCAAACTTTGAAAGTGGCTTATGATGACAAAAAGGTTGGGGACCACTATCATAGAAAAATACATATAGGAAGGACAGCCAGAGCTCTCAGAATACTAAAAGGAAGCCTGAAGGTGGCCTAGAATATGGCAGGACAGGATTTTAAAAATAAGTCAATACCATAAACTTCTTGCCCTCACCTTCAAGGATCTTTGGGTACTTTTAGATGGACAGCAGTCCCGGTTCTGCCTGCGTCAGTCTGCTTCACCCCTGAGCTGGCCCGTCCATCTAAAGGTGCCCCCACTAAATGTGCAACTGGAGCAGCCCCACCCCCTAGCGGTGCTCCAGAACATCCCAGAGTGTGCCGGCCAAACCCAGGGCACTGGCCCGAAGCGGAGGTGCTGTCTATCTGCTTGGCGAAGCCATGCTGCAGCTCCACTGTTCACTGGCTGTTGCCATGGGCAATGCCATAGAGTTGCAGGCACCAGCGTAGAACATCAGGCAATGGCCCACAACTCTATGGTGTGGGTGTGGGGGTCATCACACAGATGGACCATGGCCCGGGGAACCAATCAGCTCCATCTGAAGCTGACCCAGGTAGGGCTGGATGTGAGCAGACACAGAGGTTCACCCCCAGAGCAGCTCTGGAGGCAGGCGAGCTCCACGTTAATCTAAATGCACCTTTGTGACCTTGCTCCTTCAACCAGTCTTTCTGTTCTCATTTCATTCCATGTCCCCACCAGGAAATTTTGGTCCTCTGCTGCCACCACCTTCAGTCACCCCAAATTCTCCTGCCCTCTGAACTGTCTTTACTCCTTCTCCCATGCTGCCTCGTATATAGGGTTGCCACCTATGTATATTGGCAACAATGCAGGCCCTTATGTTTCATAAGTGGCCTGGAAAAATATACTTAGGAGGCAACCCTACTCATATACCTGGAACTCTCTCCTGGTGGAGCACATATGCTCTAGCCTCTGTTACCTCCCTCCTAATCTTCAAATCCCTCCTAAAAACTTTCTCCTGCTATCAGACTTTCCCTAGCTTCTCACCCCCATAGATTGCTCATTTACACTTCCCCAAAATGTCTCCTTTTACCATCTAACCCTTCATGATCCCCCTCTTTCCCTAAGCACCTGCAACTTGCCAACTCCTTGAACTTACACCACCTGTCTAGCTCTACATTCTCCTCTCTTGCCCATCCAGGAATTCTGACCTCAATTACTCCAAGTGCAAACTGGACTAACTCCACAGAAGTCAATGCATAATTTCAGAGACAGAAAACTATTTTATTAATTAAACTCATTTCTGTCCTACCCCATCCTGCCTCCTGTACTTCAGAGTGGCTCACATCAAGAATAAATATAATAAAATCACATAAAATATATAGATATAAAGTAAATCAACAATAAAAAGATCCATACAGCAAGGTAGAGGTGTGCAGAAAATCCACAAAAACCCACCCACCCCCAAACCTTCCCTTACCCCTCCCCCAAATGCCTGGAGGAAGAGCCAGGTCTTCCACTGATGACAAAAGACAGCAAGGGTCAGGCTGAGGCAGACATCCACCACGAGAGAGTTCCATAGCACCGGTGAGGCCACCAAGAACGCCCACCTGTCGGAACCCACCTGAAGATACCGTGGGACCTTCAGGGGGGCATCCCCCAATGACCGCAGGGGTCACCCCGGGAAGTGAGGCAGTCCCTCAAATAGCGAGATCCCAGGCTGTTTAGGGGGAAAACCAGCAGCTTGAATCAGGCCCAGAAGACTATAGGCAGCCAGTGCAGAGCACAGGCGTAATGTGCTCCTGGTGACCCGTCCTCATAAGGAGATGGGCCGCCATGTTCTGCACCAACTACAGTCTCCAGAGCATCACCATGGGCAGCCCCACACAGAGGCCCTTACAGTAATCCAGCTTCAAGGTAACAAATACATGGATGATGGTGACAAGATCAGAGTCCAAGACATACGGAAGGAGCTACCTCACCAGATGCAGCAAGCGAAAAACACTCCTGGCCACAGCTGATACCTGGTCCTCCAGACGCAACTGCGAATCCTGGAGTACTCCCAGGTCCATAGCACTGGGCGAATCCCATCAATAATGGGGGATACCCCTGCACCCAGAAAACCGACCTCACCAATGAGTATCACCTCTGTCTTGTCAGGATTTAGCGTAAATCGGCTCACCCTCATCCAGCCCCCCACAGCCGCCAAACACCGGGAAAGCACCAAGACTGCAGGGCCTGGGTCGGATGAAAAAGAGAGGTACAGCTGAGTATCATTAGCATATTGATGACATCGTACCCCACGACCTCCTCCAGCAATCAGGGCCAGCCCTAGGCATGTGTCACATGTGCGGTTGCACATGGCCGCACTCTGGGACTGGGATGAGGGAGCCCCGCACCTGGGCTGGAGGAGGCCCCCGGTGCAGGACACCCCCACTTCATGGGGGGTCGCTATCCCTTCACCTGCCTCTGCCTGCCAGTGCCCCTGCAGCAACAGGACACTGCTGGGACTATTTTCACAGCCAATAAATCTGTAAACAAACTCCCATGTGAGTGATCTGATCTCTAGTCCAAAACAGCAGTGCAATAAACAGCAGGATGGGAGCCATAAGGCAACCTAGGGTTGGATATGTGAAATTCAAAGTACACTGCTCCCCCTGCGCAGCCAGATGGGCTGGATCCTGAGGTGTAGCAGGCAAAAGTCCTTAGCCTGGAGAGTGAGCAAGACACTCTTCGCTAGCCTGAGACAAACCTCCGCACACACACCCTAGCAGGGCGGGGGGTGGCAGGCCCATTGCCGTGCTCCCTTTTAAAGAAGGGGAGAGGATGGGGGTTGGACTCCCACCCGCAGGGCTGAAAGTCCCCGGGGGGGGGGGAGCTGCCCACAGAGCTCACACAGTGGAAATGAAACCTAAAGGGCCAATAAGGCCACAAGGACTCCGCCTTGGCCGGGGCAGAGCCACAGCTAGCAGTCCACAGTCCCAGTCACAGTTGCAGGCTGGGGCCAAGAAATCAGCATGGAGTAGCTGCTATATGCATGCGTCTGGAACTGCACCTCGCAATCCCGCTTAGACGTGCCAACAAGCGGGCCACAGTGACCCTGCCAAGTAGAGCCTCAACGCTGGTGGCCTGGTGAGTCCAGTAAGGACCAAATTTGATCGGACTCACCCTACCCCCATGCCCTAGGCACTGGCAAAGGAAAATTAAAAAGCTGCTGCTGCCACGAACAGGCGGAGGCGGGGTGCCTGGCAGCCGGTGGCTCCCCCAGTGTGTAGGGACCCTGGGGTGTTGGGGGGGGGGTTCTCTGGTGAACACACACATACACGGGCCCTTGGAGCTTGGGCTTGCTGGTCTCCAAAGCGGGGAAATGTGACATTAAATCCGCTTTCCGCCTACTCCCGGTTCACCCGGGGAATTTTCCGCTACTAGGCTTCCATTTCCAAGGGCATTATTATTATGATAAGGCCATGCAAGCAAGCAATAGTTTATTCGTCTAGACCATTGGTCATAACAAAATACAAATAAAATCATAAAATCATAAATAAAACAAGTTGTAACGATAGGCATAAAAACCAATAAGTTGAAAATGAAAATGTTTTATCGGGGGTCCCAGAGTTAGGATATTCATATATTGCACATGCTTAAGTACATCCAGCTTATAAGCTAACCAAGGCACTTGCTTCTGTACTTTTGTATTGGTATTGGCAAGGAGAAATTATATTTTTAGCTGGATATCCGGCAACTGTTTGCCCCTGTACAGAAGAGGTAGTATTGCATCCCGTTCTTTGGTCGTGTACATACAATCAAAAAGATAGTGAGGTAGGTCATCAAGTTTGTTCAGTCCACAGGTACATAAATCTGAGGGAACAAGGTATTCCCTGCCGTCTGCCAACTGTTACCATGCAAAATATTGTTTGAAACCTAAGCATGGTTAGTGCTCTCCTGATATTAAAGTTACTTAATTCAGCCAGATATGGCTCCAGGCTGTGAGTTGTTTTAAACAAGGAATACCAAGGTGCTATGCCATTTGTATTTATTGCTGCCAGGTCATTCTGGGTGGCAATATCTCTCAGCCTGAGACTTACTTCCTCTTCTGCCTGCAGATAAGTTTGAGCAGCTAAGTAATCTCTGGATAACCCGTGGGTTAACCAAATTTTATCAAGGCTAGTTCTCCAGTGATATTGAGCAAGCATATTTTGCTGCTCTTTCCAACACATATTTGGCAACCGATCTCCTCTCATTTTGCAGAGCCGGAGTCAATATGTTATTTTAACAAGCTTGGCCCTGACATTCATGGGTAAACCCCCTGTCTCAGCTCTCATCATACATGAAGGGGTACATCTAGAGACCCCCAGAATGTACCTCAGCAGTTTGTTTTGAATAGATTCGAGTCTATCTACACTAGCATCCCCCCAGACTTCTGCACTGTACATAATCTGTGGTACCAGTTTTGAGTCTTGCAGTTTCAGAATGGGGATTGTCCTTTTCCCTCCAGCTGTCCTCCAAAACTTTAGGAGACCGTTTGTGGTTTGAGAGGCCTTCTGCTTAATCATTTCTATGTGAGAGCATGACAGCTCTCAGAACTGGCAAACCAGACTCCCAGATATTTATATTGTCTGACTTGTTCTAGTCTCACTGGGCCATAGTGCCAGATATACTCGTGGGATTTCCTGGAAAAAATAACAACCTTGGTGTTATCATGATTGATCTTAAGGTGGTTACTAGTACAATAATCAGCAAGTGAGGCAATCATCCTTCTCATGCCTACGCTAGATGTGGAGAACATAACCATATCATCTGCATAGAGTAGCAGCATGAGTGGCCTTCCCAGTACACAGGGGTGATGAAAGTCAGGGTTTGTTAAAAAAGACACAATATCATTTATAAAAATGTTAAACAAAAGAGGGGCAAGCACACAACCATACTTAACACGATTGGTTACTGGGATGGAGTCGGTTACATTCCCATCCTGGTTCAATCTGACAGTCATTGTGGTATGATTGTACAGTACCCGTATCAAGAACAACAGCTTTTTGTCAATATTTGTTTACCACAACTTCTCCCACAAAATCGTCCGATCGATGGAATCAAAGGTGGCACTGGCTCTGAAATCCACAAAGGTGGCAAACAAAGACCCTCCCCGAATAATTGAATACTTATTGACAATATGAGCCAAAATAAAACATTGATCTACGGTAGATCTACCCTGATGGAATCCAGCTTGTTCCGCACAGATAATATTATTAGAAATTTATCGCCCAGGATTCTAACTTGCAAAGGAGGTATCTGGCATATACTTTGGCCAGAATGTCAATTAAACTAATAGGTCTATAATTCACAGGGCAGATCTTGTCTCCCTTTTTGTAGATCAGGATAACTACACTCTTGGTCCACCGACTAGGAATAATACCGTGAAGGGAAATATAATTAAAGAGGTGCACCAGTATGGGAGTCCAGCAGGACTTAAACTCCCGGAAAATTTCCCCAGGTATTCCATCCTCCCCATGCACTTTCTTTGAAGGAATTTGATCAATCAGGTCATCAAATTCATGTGCGGAGATTGGATCCCAAACAGGGAGAGTAGCAAGGTCCTGTACAGGGGGAATGATGATGATTGGTTAAATATCTGCAGAAAATATTCTTGCCATGTGGTACTTTCAATACATGAATCCAAGGGGGAGGACCTTCTAGTGAGGCCTCCATTTGCTAGAGACCAAAAGTGAGTGCCATCCTTATCCTTAACTGCCTCCTCGAGGCAGGACCACAGAAAGTTCTGATGGTTACATTTCTTCCTATTAACCAGAGCGTAAGGCCATGCCAATGAGGTGCTCCATCTCTTGTTCAGCATTTGAGAGATTCAGCTCCCTGGTCGAGTGGGTGGTACAACAGCGTGCTAATGCTGGGGAGGTCACCAAATATCTGGATGACTTCCTCTTCATTGGGCAGGCCGGCACAATGGAGCGCTGGGAATTGATGCAGACCTTCCACCGGGTGGCGGATGAATTGGGCATTCCCCTTGCACCAAAAAAACAAAGGGACCAGTCACCAAGTTAACCTATTTGGGGACAGAGCTGGACACGGTGGCAGCCGTCTCCTGCCTACCAGAGGACACATTGGAATCCCTCCAGGCCAAAGTCAACGAGTCCCTAAGGGCAACCAAGGTGATGGTTCATCACCTCCAATCATTGCGTGGGAGCCTTAATTTTGCATGCAGGGTGGTGGCACCAGGGCAGGCCTTCTTGTCCCACCTTTATGCCAAGCTTGAGGGCAACCCACCTCCTTAACACCACATCAAGCTCACCAAGGAAATGAAGGACAACCTGGAGATGTGGGCGGCCTTTTTAGGAGGATATAATGGGATTCGTTTTTGGAGGGACCAGCTTTTGCTGAAGGCAGAGCTCCAGGTGCTCTCTGATGCAGCCGGCGGGTTCAGCTTTGGGATATTTTTTAGGGACAGGTGGGTGGCGGCCCCTTGGTCGCATGAACGGACCAAGTCTGGTTTCACCAAGGATCTCACCTTCCTGGAGCTCCTGGCAGTCCACCTATGGCTGACGGAATTTGTGAACCACATGGTACTCTTTTGGTGTGACAACCAAGCCGTTGTACACATCATATATACACAGTCCTCATGGTCCCCACGGGTCATGAGACTGGTCAAGGAGTTCATGCTCACCTGTTTGAACTTTAACATATTGTTTCAATTCAGGTATGTTCTGGGTATTGACTAGGGGTGGGACATCAGGCCAAATACCGGGTACCAGTTTTACCGGTTCCCGGATTTACAAAAACCGGTTTACCGGATTAATACCGGTTTACCGGTACCGGATCTTTTCCATTGATTTCAATGGGGAACTGTCCCCATTGAAATCAATGGGAAAAAACAAAAACCTCCCCCCTCCCCAAGTCCAGGCTGCGTGGGTGGAAGGGGGTACACCCCCACACCCACCCCAGCCTGGATTTAAACACCAAAAATAATTTCCCCTAACTCCCCTAGTGTGGGTTCCGGGCTGCCGCTGGTGACCCAGAGCCCGCACCAGCACTGCAGCAGCCAGCAGGTAAGTGTACCGGTACTTTACTGATCCCTGGGGTGGGGGGTGGTTTAACACCACCCCACCCCAGGGATCATCCTACCTCCCCACCCAGGAATTAATGCCATTGCCTCCTACCTTGAGCTCCGGGCGGTGGCGGCGATCTGGCGGCTTCAGCACTGGCTGTGGCTGCCGGCTTCAGCACGCTACTAGGCCTTCCGGGGAACTTCTGGGTTTCCCCGGTAGTATCGGATACTGGTAGATCCTGTAGTCCCACCCCTAGTATTGACAATGGTGTAGCCGACGCCCCCTCTCACTTCCAGATGGAGTGCTTATGCTCACTGGCACCTCGAGCCAGGGTGAACCCAGAGCCATTGCTGCCATTGGTGTGGAGCCTTGGGTCTTAGAGCTGTATGTTGCCACTCAAGGATCCTTGTCAACGTGAACAAGGGCTGCCTATGACAGCATTCCACGAATTCCAGCAATACCAGTCTCTCCAAGGATGGGGGCTGGGTTTCCCGATCCCGGAACCTCAGATGCTCCTATTCACCCTCCATCTGAGGCGGAGGGGAGTAGCGCCAGGCACAATAGCTGGTAAACTGGTGGCATTGGCATTCATGAGCAACCTCGCAGGGTACCCACACCTGGACAGGGGTTTTTTCGCCAGACACCTACTAGAAAGCTGGTCCCATGAGCAAGGTAGTACCTCTGACTGCAGGATCCGCATTATCTCCCTTCGCTGCTGGAAATATGCGGGGCCCTCCCCTGTATTTGTTATGATGTTTAGGAAGTTTGTTTGTTCAGTTCAGTGATCAAACCAGAATTTTGGCGGGCTTTCCGCGTAAGCCAACTTGTGGCCAAATCATCCAGGGACACTACAGGTAGGGCACTTAGAAGTGATGATGTCAGGCGAGCTTCCTCTGGGAGGGAATTCCAGAGTCATGGCCTGGCCACCGAGAATGCCCTTTCCATTGTGGCCCCCTGCTTAACACGGGGGACCTCCAGGAAGGCGCCCCCAGTAGACCGCAGGGATCACTCTGAGACACGGAGGGCAAGGCAGTCCCTGAGGTATGAAGGGCCGAGATCGTGTAGGGCTTTATAGATGAAAACTAACACCTTGAATCTGGCCCAGTATGCTATAGGCAGCCAATGCAGAGTGCAGAGCACAGGTGTTATATGCTCCTGCCGACCCGTCCCTGTAAGGAGACAGGCCGCTGCATTCTGCACTAGCTGCAGCCTCCGGACCAGAAACAGGGGAAGCCCCACTTAGAGCGCATTGCTGTAGTCTAGCCTCAAGGTGATGAAGGCATGGATGAGAGTGGCCAAGTCGGGCCTGGAGATGTATGGGTGGAGCCTCTGTACTAGATACAGCTGGCAGAAGGTGGCTTTAGCCACTGCCTCCATCTGCCAATCCAGATGGAGGTCCGAATCCAACACCACCACCCAGACTCCGAACCTGCTGGGCTACAGGAGGGCAGCCCCCCCCACCGGAGGAGCCAGCACCCCCCTCTCCATTTCCACCACCATCACCTCCATCTTATCAGGATTAAGTTTCAGTCTGCTCTGCCGCATCCAATCCACCACGGCCTCCAAACATTGGGTAAGTATCAAGACAGCAGGACCTGAGTCAGCTGAAAATGAGAGGTACAGCTGAGTATCATCAGCATATTAGTGACATCGCACCCCAAACCCTCTCACAATTCCCCCAGGGGCTGCATATATACATTAAATAGTAATGGAGACAGGATCGAACCCTGCGGAATGCCGGTCAAGGCCCGGGGGCTTGATGTTGCAGCCCCCAACACCACCCGCTGGCTTCTCCCCAAGAGGAATGAGCGGAACCACCCGAGGACGGTCCCGTCCAGACCCCCCAGGTCTCGCAGCCTCTCAACAGCAGCCCGTGGTCCACAGTGTCAAAAGCAGCTGAGAGATCTAGCAGGATCAGAAATGTTGAACATCCTGCATCCATCTCCTGGTGGAGATCGTCCACCAAGGCCACCAGCGCCGTCTCAGTACCATAGCCGGGGCAGAACTCAGACTGAAAAGGGTCAAGGAAACCGATACAATCCAGATGCGCCTGGAGCTGCAGTGCCACTGCCCGTTCAATAACCTTCCCTAAAAAGGGAAGATTAGAGACAGGGCAGTAGCTGGCAAGTGTGCCCACATCCAGAGATGGCTTCTTCAGAAGGGGGCACACCATAGCCTCCTTGAGACTGGGTGACAACCTCCCGTGCTGGAGGGATGCATTGACCACCCTCGCCAGCACTGTCCCCAACGTCTCCCTGGAGGCTTTCACCAACCGGGATGGGGATGCGTCTAATTCACAATTCGTGGCTCTAACAGACCCCAGGACATCCACCGAATCAGCCGGCATCACTTCCCAAAACTCCTCCCAGAAAGATCGACCAGACGGTGCCTCCAGAACCTCATGCTCCTCACCTACTGCTTCCAACCCGGTGTCAAAGTTACTCCAGATCTGAGTAATCTTGTCTGCGAAGTAGATGGCAAACTCCTCACAGCGGGCCTGGGACAAGTCCCCATCCAGGCAGAGGGAGGCCGGACTGACCAGCCCCCACACCACCCGAAACAGCTCCGCTCGACGCAACTTTGCAGACGCTATGAGGGCAGCAAAGAACTCTTTCTTTGCTGTCCTCAGCCTCAACATAGGACCGCAAATGGGCTCTATGGAGAAGTCAATCAGATTCAGAGTGAGTCCGATGCCAGCATCACTCCAGTCTCCTGCCTACCTGTTTCATACACTGCAGCCCCTCAGTAAACCCAGGGGCCCTGCGGTGACGAGACGGAGGCAGAGGGCATCCCGGAGCCACCCTGTCAATGGCCTCCCCCAACAAGGTGTTCCAATTCTGGACCAGCACATCAGCAGAGTGGCCGTCAGGGTCTAGGATTAACTCCCTCAGAGTCTCCTGGAACCGCTGCAGTTCTATCAGCCTCTGAGGGTGGACCAACCTAACTGGTCCATTCCCCTTCTGGAGGGGGTGCACTGAGAGGCTGGCCTGTAGGAGATAATGGTCTGTCCATGACAAGGGCGTGACTGTTATGTCCCCTACTAATGGACCACCTGCCTCAAGGCCTGAACAGAAAACCAGGTCGAGGATATGCCCCCCCACATGGGTCGGGCAGTTGACCACCTGGGACAAGTCCATGGCTGCCATGGCGGCCATGAACTCACGTTCCACTCCTACAAGGCCGGCGTCAGCATGGCACTGAAGTCCCCCAGGAACAAAATCCTGGAGGAGTTCAGCACCACCTCCGAGGCCAGCTCTGCTAGAGTAGCAAGGGAAACTTCTGGACAGCCAGCAGCACCCCAAGCTTGCCCTCCACCAAATCAAACACCACATGGAGGGCCTCAATATCTGAAATCTCCTGAACCGGATATCTCCTAACTGGCTATTCCTCTCTAAAAACAATAGCTACACCTCCCCCCCAGCCCTCTGTGTGGGGCTGGTGCTGCACAGCATACCCAGCCGGGACGAGGTCCGCCAAAACAGGTCCCGCCCCCTCGTCCAGTCAGGTTTCTGTAATGCATGCAAGGTCCACTGCCCCATCTAGGATCAAATCCCAGATAACTGGGGCCTTATTCACCATGGACCTTGTATTCAATAGCAACAGCTCTTTACAGGCGGACCCTAGACCCCAACCCCCTCTCACCCTCCGTGGGGGGGGGTGGCCCTCTCAACCTCCACCAGGACTCTCGGTCCCCTAGGTGTATAAGTCACGCGTCCCCTCGGACCATACCGTCCGCGCCCCACAGTCACCCCTATGGCTGCCATGATGGGATGTGTCGGCAATCCAGTCTGCTTCTTTTGAGCTTCCCTTGCAGTGCTGTTGATTCTCCCAGTCCCTGCTTTGGTGCAGCTCAGTGTTCAGTTGGGGATAAGTTTGTTTTGGGTCACTCCCAGGGTGAGCTGCTTTTCTCTTTTATTTTTCAAGTTAAACACTTTCTAATTTAAATGGCTGCAGCCTGGTCCTTCCCAGGTAGAGCTGGGGAGCAGAGTTCATGGGACCAGTCCAGGCTGTGGGAGACTGAGGTGGGGACATGGGATACTGGGGCCAGAGGAGTTGTGGAGCAGGGTGAGGCAGGTGTGTAAGAGCTGGATGTATTGAGTATCTCTGTGTGTGAGGCTGCATGCAGCGGTCTGTGTTGGTGGCAGCGGTGGCAACAGAGGGAGCGGTGAGGGAAAACGCGGCAGTGCAGAGGCAACAGATGACAGGAAAAGAGCTGGTGTGAATGGGGATCTGATGCAGCTTCTCTCGCATATGTCAGGACAGAATTTTGCACCCTGACATGCACGAGAGAAACCGCAACAGATCCCCGATCGCACTGGTTCTTTTCCTGTCAGCCGGCTCCTCCATGCTGCCGTGTCTTCCCTCACCCCTCCCTCTGCTGCCACCATTGCTGCAAATGGGAATGCAGCCTAAGAACCCCCCACCCCCACCCTACCATGACAGGATCCCAAACTGAAAGGGAGCAGAGATGAGGCATGCGCTCAACAATAGAGGACAGATCTATGACACATGGCCATGATCTCTGGGCCTTCCTCTTCCTAAGTGTATCGCTTAAGCACTCTGGCTGCTCCCAACTTCTATGTGGCCCTTGGTGCTTGTATTAATTTTAGGGGTGGGAATTTCGGTTCCCCCGGTATCCGATACTTCCGGTATTTTGCCATACCGGCATTATCGGATGAATCCAGTAATTGGGGGTACCGGTGCCGGTTCCCGATGCCGGATTTTTTTTACATTGCGGTCATTGAAATGAATGGCTGCAATGTAAAAGAAACAACAACCAAAAAACCCCACTTTCCCTCCCCTGTCCAGGCTGCACAGGTGGAAGGGGGGACACCTGCTGTGCTGGTGGCGGCGACGCAGACCCCGCACCAGCAGGTGCTAGGGTGATCCCTGGGGTGGGGGTGGTTTAACACACACCCCACCCCAGGGATCACCCTACCCCCCCACCCAGGGATCGCCTACCTTTTGCACTCCGGGCGGCGGTGGCGGCGGCTGCAGTGCGACGGACCGGCGGCTTCAGCGCTGGCTGGCTTCAGCACTTTACTAGGCCTTCCGGGGAACTTCCGGGTTTCCCCGGAAGGCCTAGTAAAGCACTGAAGCCAGCCAGCATTGAAGCTGCCGGATCACCGTGCTGCAGCCACCGCCGCCCGGAGCGCAAAAGGTAGGCGATCCCTGGGTGAGGGGGTAGGGTGATCCCTGGGGTGGGGTGTGTGTTAAACCACCCCCACCCCAGGGATCACCCTAGCACCTGCTGGTGCGGGGTCTGCGTCGCCGCCACCAGCACAGCAGGTGTNGCCCAGAGCCCACACTAGCAGGGACTTCAGGTAGAATTTTTTTTAAAAAAAATCCAAGCTGGGCAGGGTGGGTGGGGGGTGTCCCGCCTTCCACCTGCACAGCCTGGGAGGGGGAGGGAGGAGGTATTGTTTTCCCCCCCCCATTGATTTCAGTGGAGACAGTTCCCCATTGAAATCAATGTAAAAATACCAGTACCGGTATACCAGTTCTAATTCGGTAAACCGGTTTTTGGGAAACCAGTATCAGGTAAAACCGGTATCTGTTTTTTTGCCTGAAGTCCCACCCCTAATTAATTTTCAAAGTAGCCTCTGGAAGGGAAAAGTTTCACTTCCCCTGGCCTATGCCATGGATCCTTCCTCAGTCCTTGCATGCCCTCATATCCACGCCCTTCTCCCCAAGTTTACTATTTCAGGACTTGAGGTAGGGACTGGATCCAGGGGTCAGATCCAGAAATTGGGAAAGAGTCAAATAAAAAGCAGCCACTGGTCAGATTTGGCCCACAGGGTGTGGGTGGGAGGAGGGGGATTCCCCAGCCCTGCTTAGACAAAGAAACTAGCTTGTATATGCAGAACTTAGAAACAGAAGTTAGAGGCTGACTTATCCAACTCACCACTTCTGATTTGGAACTAGTGCAGTTTTAAGGTTTGAGCCAAAGGTCTCTGAAATGCATGGGAGCCCCTTTGACTTCAGTGGGCTTCGGATCAGTCTCCTAATGCATCTTCTTTAAAAATGAAGGGAAAAAAAAACACGTAGCCATTGGGGGAGGTAGGTTTCGTGTAGGGGTGCCCATGCATTTGGGATGGGGGAGGATTTTTCAACTGTCTGATCAGACACACAGTGATTTCCCTGAAGTTTGGAAGAGCTGGTGTTGGGTGACAAGAAGAAAGTGGGGAAAGGGAGCAGATACTCCCTTTTATTTGGAGAACATGGGTTGGGGGGAGAGAAGGGGAAGAGAAACATAAGAAAAGACAGAGATGCGTTCAGGAACTTGATGTGTTAAGCTTTGTTATAAAGGCTCTTTTTTATGGATCTTTATTTTTCTAAAATTGTTCTCTGTTATTTCAGGCATTGTTGTGCTCTGGTTGGTCCCACTCTCTACTTGTGGCTATTGGTGGGATTTCTCTGTGCGGATGGTTGGGGTGTGGCAGCTCCTGCAGTGGTGCAGGGGGCTGAACTAGATGAGCCTTGAGGTCACTTCCAGCCTTGTGACTTTGTGGGAGGTGAGGGATCCTGAAGGACATGGCAATATAAGGAGAAGCATGAAGGAGTTCTTCACTCCTAGCCCACACAGTCAGACATCTCATCCCCTGATTGGCTTGACTAACGGTCATTCCCCTGGAAATGAGTTCCATAAGTTGATGGAACCAAGGGACTAGATCACCCTTTAAATCAATTCCAGGCCTAATTTTCTATGATTGAGTGAAAACCTGCTTCCTTTGGTTTGTCTTAAAACTGCCTCATTCCTCTGAGCTCGTTCTTTAGGGCTTGAGAGTAAGGTGCTGCATCCATGAGCCAGATCCAGGAATCTGCTCCTTTGCCAAACAGAAGACCCATCCCACCCACTTAATCTCCTACAGTCTAAGTAAAGCGAGCATCAAAAGCAAGATATGGTAAAAATTTCCTTCCAGAAAGAAAACATTCAGAGTGATAATTACTTCAATTTGAGGCTATTGAAAATGTCATATTTTTCAGTTTTGAATTTTATGCCCCTTTCAGCTTTAATTACTCATGCACGTCCACTAGGAACTATTAATCAGAGATAGAAGGGACAAGAGAGTCTCTATGAATTTCAGTGGTCTTTATAATGGAGCTGCATCTAGGAGCTTGTATTTATTAACAATGGCAAAAGAATATAATATGTCATACACAGGACAAGAGCGAGGGGGCGGTGTGTGTGGGAAGCTAAGGGATAAATGGTGGGCTGATGGGGGGGTGCAGGTACGAGGGCAAATTATGCAAATAATTATGCAAATTGCACCCCGCACCAAGACTTCTCACATGGCCCTGCAAACCCTGGGGCTGGCCCTGGGTGGCTGCATATACACATTGAAAAAGAGGGGAAGGGGCAGAATGGAACCCTGCGTAGCCCCACACACTAGGGGATGAAGTGCACTCCACCAGGACTACCCATTGAGTTCTAACTATGTGCTCTAATCCCTTTTCTTTCTTTTGTGTCTGCAACAGGGCACCTCTCCTCTTTGCAGATTTCCTTTGCCTTTGCTCTACTCAAGAGCCTGCAGTCATTGTATCTCTGTTTCTTAGTGACAAGCAAAGGAAAATACATGCCTATAAAAAGAGAGTAGGGGAAAGGAGAAGGATTTATTGTCTTGAAGGATCACACGTTTTCAGCATTACCATTTGCTCAATAATGTTTATCCACTTAAAACCTAGTGTGTGGAATCTGTCACTAAGAGCATATTCAGACACAGTAAGGCTTAGTCTACTCCCCTCGGCAGTTTATCTAGAGAGTAAGCTGTTTTGTGCGGCTGCTCAAAGCAAAGGTTAGTTAACCCTTGTATCATGTTGTGGAGTGAGGATAGTCACACAAAATGTTGGTGCCTTGTAACTCTTACCCCAAGAATATTACCACACTACACCAAACAGAAGTCTGAGTTGTTTACAACCAAGGGCAGCTAAGTCCTTTATCATGTGAACATGCCCTAAGTCGAACTGTATTACTGACCATTATAGGCTTTTTTCTTTAAGAACCCAGCTGCTCTATTTATTGTCCCTTCCAAGACTGGAGAAGCATACAGATGGAACAGTGCCATCCTCAGGTTCTGGGTGATGATTTTTCTGTGTACGGTTTCTACATAACAAATTATAGGGCTATAACATCACAGTTACTACACCAACTTTACTTAAGTCCCAGGTGAGAAAATTAGTGTGTACTAGATATTGTGCAAGCCTTTTGTTGCGGTCATCCCTCTGAAAGTTTACCTCTCAGTTCCTAGATCTAGCATAAATGGTGCAACAACTACTACGTTGCATAATAGGAGAGTCACCCAATGTTTAATGTTAGTGCTATTCCTAGTGTCAGGCCCAGGCCTAGGGCACACCCTTCGAGCCTCCCAAAGACTCTCTGACATCAGCCTTGCTACACACACATACACACACACACAGCTGAAGAGAACAATGCTTCCTGTTCCAGCCCTTCTGACTTGGCTGACTTGGACCCTTGTGTCGATTTCTAATCCTGACATCCGCCTACATTCTGGACACTTACTTACAGCCTAGTAAGGTTTAATGCTCACTTTACACCAACTTTGGATACGCAGGGCTGAAAACTATAGAACTGAGCAGAAAGTGAGTTTGTATCCTGACCTCATCTGCTTAAATCAATATCACCTTCTTTTGCCCAGATAAGACACTGCCACATCTTTCTGTGGTGAATCTACAAGTAGCATTGCAAATGCATTCACAGCTTTTCCAATAGCTGTTGACACAGAGGGCATTCCCCAGAGATTAATAATTGGCTGGAAGAAGCTGATGGCCTGAGGCATAACCTGAGAAATCAATAATCTTCCCAGCAACCTGCTTCAAGGTTGTTTTCGATGACTTATGCTTTGACTTACTCAATTAGTACATTTGAGACACCTATTTTGAGGCACTTAAGTGCCATATAATAATAGAAAACAACAACTAAATATCAGATGTTAAAGACCTGGAGGACCAACTGAATAACAGGCAGCAGTTTTTAAAAAATAATAGTCTCCCACAAGGAAAGCCTGATTAGTGTCAAGTAAAATCTACCCAAAAAGGAATCAATTCTTCATTAATAACAGAAAGGGGGAAGAACAAAAAGGCAGTGGATAGGAAAGCAAAATACAGTGCACTCTCACTATAACAGACCTCTTGGGACCTAAGCTTTTTGTTAATTAAAATGAAGGGTTCACAATAGCAAAGGGCAATCAAAAGGCCAGGGAGGGAAGTGCCAGATTCTTTATAGCAGATGCTTGGCTCTTATTGAAGGGTAGTTAGAGTGAGGGCACACTGTATAATTCCAAAAAGATTTGCAACTTGCTGCATCTTCCTAAAATCATTCAGTGAGAAACTTCAATAATAGTATATCATTTCCAGATTTATTTATTTATTTATTTATTTATTTGGACTAATATGCCACCCTATCCTGAGGGCTCAGGGTGGTTTACAAAACATAACCAAAACACAGTGTATACATAAGCCCTCCCCTGCAACCTCCACCCACAGAGTATATTCCCCACCACCAAATGCCAGGCCAAATAGGAAAGTTTTATACTGTCACCAGAAAATGCCCAGGATTGGGTTTTGGCAAATTGCCAAGGGAAGGAAGTTCCAAAGCTGTGAGGAGCCAATGGAAAAGCCTCACTGCGTGCTGTGGCTGTTCGCATTTGGTGCCATGATGAAATTACCAGGAAGTTGTTCTTGGCTGACCTTAAGGATCACAATGTGGTCCTTCAGATATGTTGGGCCCAAGCCGCTTTGCAGACAAAACCAGCACCAGATGGCAGTCCCTTCTTTGGCTGGGGCACACACTTCTCAGTTTAGTGCCTTTGGTTAAGTCCAGAATGAACCTAGAGAAGGAGAGTAGACATATCCCAGCTGAAGCTAAGTAGAGGGCAGGGACAAGAAGCAACAGAGAGAGAGTCCTGACTCACAGGGTACAGCTATATGAGATGTTACATTGAGTTGGGAAGCCTTACCCCCACAGCACTCAGAGCGCTTTACATACAGACACAACTTTTAATCCTCCCAACAACCCTGTGAGGTAGGTTAGGCTAAGAGAATATTGTGACTGGCTCATAGTCACCCAATGAGTTTCTGGCTAAGGTGAGGCTTGAACCAGGGTTCCCCAGTCCAAGTATTGTGCACTTGACCATTACACCACACTGGTTTCTTATATGTGTACAAACATAATTTGAAATGAGCTGGGAATAACCAGTATCTTCTTGTTAACAGCGCTTCTTCCTGTTTCAGCACACCTGGGAGGCCTCATCAGTGCCCACTAGCTCAATGGCAGCCAGGGACACAGAGGAGAGACATAGGTGCACAGCCTGGACTACTGCACAGTACTACTCAGATTGCAGTTCTTCTTTGAAGGGTGGCACTGTAAAAATGCAGCTGTGGGTTTCTATATTTAGTCAGTCCGTCCATGTCAAATGTATGCATTTTACAAGAACACCACCCTAACAAAATTCCATATGGATGTGAGACAAGGCTGCATCGTTGCCAGTAATAAAGTTTTGGAAAATCAAATTATGCCGTCAATTAATCCTTTGCAGTCTTATTGCTTCTGTGGGTTTGCACCGGTGAAACTGGTCAGCCCTGCAGTTCAGACTTAATAAGTAATTCTGTGGATGATGCAATGAGAAATAGGCTCTAGTTCACCATCTTAGCTGTGTTGACTTTGCAGGAGAAGCAGAGATAAAGCAGCAAATCCACTAGAGTGAGTCAGCAGATGCTGATCCCATACATGCCAAGAGCAGGGCTGCTGAACAGGAAAATGTATATGCAGCTGGGTCTCCTCATTCTCCTTAAAACAGTAGCTCCCAAATATTTTGCTCATTTTGCTCACTTATAAGACTCAGAAAGTAGATCAGATATCAAACATCCTCTACAAGGATGTGGCCCATTTTAAATGACTATTTTACACTGCCACTTTTCAGAGTACACAGACATTTTCTAAGGCTGCCATCCTAAGCCCACCAAAGTCAATGGCAAACCTCCCATTGACCTTAAGTGAAGACTGCACCTGAAAGGTTTGTGCTTTAGCATAGACTAGATGTTGTGGGCATGACAGGCCTGCTGTGGAGCCAACTCCCTACTTACCTGCGGGATCGCCTCATTCCCTATGTGCCCGTGTGACCCATGAGATCATCCGTGGGAGCCTTTTTGGAGGTTCCCCGGGCGAGGTGGGTGGCCACCGATATTAGATCTTTCTCGGTGGCCACCCCTGTACTGTGGAATTCACTCCAGGAGGAGCTCAGTTGACTCCTGTTATTTCGGCGTTTATGTAAGACCTGGCTGTTCCACCAGACTTTTGGTGAGGGGGAGGCAGGGAGGTAGGGTCTTGTTTTTCCCCTGCATTATTGTATTTTTAATTGTTTAAAACTGTTTTATTATCTTATTGATTGTTGCTGTTCGCCACCCCGGGCTGCCCTATGGGGATACAAATTGTGCATAAATAAATAAACAAACTCCTCTGCTCTGACAATACAAAACAACTGGCACGGATCTGCTGATGAGCCATAAGGAGGAATTCATTCCTGACCTCAGGAGGTGCTTAAGGGAGACACAGGGATAGGTAGAATTCAGGAAACAAAGCAGGTCTAAAGAGCCGAATTAGATGAGGGAGAGAGAAGATATGTAGGGAGAAATTCATGGGGGTATCAGGGGCTAATGGGAAAAGGAAAATGGAGAAGAGTGAGTAGGGGAGCTAAAAAAGATGCTGTGAGAACAAGATAGGATGAGAGATTAGAAGAGCCATTGGGGAGAGCGAGAATACCACAAAGACTAAAAATGGATGTTGCAGGGAAGAGAAGAGCTGAAACAAATATCCACGATCAGGGCCGGCATTACCATATAGATAGTGTAGGTGGTCACCTACAGTGGCAAGTTCAGGGGGTGGCTCTTACGGATGGGCGAACGCGGTTCAGAAGTTCAGAGTTCGGTTCGAACTCGGCCTGTTCAGACGACTGAACCCAAATCTGAACACAAACTGACCGAAACGAACTCAATTCCGAACGTCAAAATGACCAAACAGTTCGTTCAGTTCGGATCACGTTCGGGTGGCTAAAACGTGGTGTAGTGTCAGGTCACTTGAAGGCCAAATGTGGCAGGGAGGGGGAGTCAACTGACTCAGCTGAGGAGCAGACTTCCTGGCACCAGGGGTGGAGAGGCTTGGAGTAGCAGCCAGCCTCCCAATCACCATCCCTTTTCGCCTCTGACCACTGGCTTGGCAGTCTGCGATTGACCATGGTCTAGGCTGCACGGAACCAATGGTGCTTGCGGTGAGACGGGTGCAGCAAGAAACAAAACTGTCCGACCCCCCCCCCCCCCCCCC
>QEPC01007467.1:1548376-1562169 GCA_003113815.1 Sphenodon punctatus
CCTCTCTCCCAGCAGTTTTTGTTCCTTCCTAATCCTAATCCATTGCCATCCTCCTCCTATTTCACCCATCCAACCCATCTACCTCCATATTCTCATTTATTTAGCTTAGCTTAGATAGATTTAGTTGTTATTTTTTTGTTTTTATCCCTCCCTGTGTTCAATCTTCCTTCCTCCCTCCCCCCTCCATTGAATCCTTTCCCTCTCCCATATATTCCATCCCTGATTCCCTTCCCTTCCCCTGTTTTTTTATTCATTTAGAGTAGGATTATTATTAGATTGATTTAGGTTTCATTTCAATCTTGTACCCCTCCTTGTGTTGTTTGTGATTCCCCCCAACTACCATCTCATAGATAGATAGATAGATAGATAGATAGATAGATTGTAGGTTTGAGATAGTAGACAGTTGTAGGAGTTAGTTTAGTGATAGAGATAGCGTTTAGTGATTTAGTTTTAGTGTTTGTAGGAGTAGTGTGTACTTAATCCATTTAGTTGATAGCATTTAGAATACTTATTAGTTAATAGTAGTTACATTTAGTGTAGATATATATATATATAATATTAGATAAAAAATTTAAATAAAAAAAATTATTAAAAAACATTTTGGAGTGAGAAATGGAGAAGGGAAGGAGAGGCCAATCTGCTGCCTGTAGGGGAGGCAATGGGGCACATGCCAGAGGCGGGCAGGGCCGTGGCAGGGGAGCAGCAGAAGACAGAAGCAGTAGCCAGAGGCAGAGCACATCACACACACACACACACACACACACTCAGCAGGCCTGCTTTAGGGCAACAGGCTTCAGTGGCTCTGCATCGCCTCCTGGCAGTGCCCTCCTCCACTGCCATGCAGGGCACTGGAAGGCCTGCAGGACTTGAGGCTGCATCTGTCTCTGCTGGTGGTGGTGCTGGAGCAGGTGCTGGGGCTGCTTCCGATGCTCCTCCAGGGCCACCAATGTCCCTCGCTGTCGAGGCGATCCCCAGCAGTCCAGAGCTGGTGGATCCCACCCCGGCTGCTAGAGGCAGGACCCGATCCCCGGGCAATGTCAGTAGGGAGAGGAGCAGCAGCAGCAGCAGCAGCAGCACTAGCAGCTACAGAGGAGGTCACAGGGAGAGTGTCAGCAGCATGGCGGGCATGGGCAGTCTAGCCTCAGGGTCACAGTACTCCCCTTCACGGGACATCACCGTGATCGCAGACAGTGAGGAAGAGGCAGACAGTGACACTAGTGCTGCAGAGGAGATGTCTGTACCTGAGGCGATGTCTGACCCTCCTCCCAGAGCTGTGTTGCCACTGCCACGAACTTCTCCCCCTCCCAGCAGCGCTGGCAGCAGTGCGTCCGCTGGGGCGGGCAAGAAGGCAGGAGGGGGGGGAAATCCTCTGTCTGGGATCATTTTAAGCAGGTGCGGGCAGATGATCCCAGAGAGGTGAAGTGCATGCTGTGCAATAAGGTGGTGAAGCGTGGGCAGGTGCTTGCCAACCTTGGCACAACTGCAATGGCCAGGCTCCTCACGGCATGCCACAGTGCTGTGTTGCTCAGCGGGAAGGCAGGGGAAGTCGATGCCAGCGGATTCCCGACTCCAGTGGCCAGTCGCCCAGCTCCTTCAGCGGGCCAACGTCCTGCATCAACTGCTGCTGCCTCTAGCAGCAGGAGCAGTATGGGGGCAGAAAAACAGCAGGAGCCTCCTCAGCAGTGCCGTCAGTTCACCATGGAGGAGATGGGGTGGGAGGATCTTTTAAGGCCATCTGCAGGGTGCCGTGGCACAGGCTTCCAGGAGAAAGCCAAGCACCTGTTGGCCGAGATGATAGCCCTGGATGGCCAGTCCTTGTCCATTGTGAAGGACAAGGGCTTCCAGCAGCTGACTGGGTTCCTGGCTCCCAGCTTTAAGCTGCCTTCCCGCTCCACCCTGAGTCAGACTGTGGTGCCACAGCTTTACAGGGCTTTGAAGGAGAGGGTGAGGGAGGAGCTTGCAGGGACTGGGGTATCAATGGTCCACTTCACCACAGACCTGTGGTCCGCCAGAAACACCCAGCACGCCTACCTGACGGTGACGGCACACTGGTGGCAGGACCCAGAGGCAGCGCTTGGCAGTGACAGGAGGGGACCTGAAGCAGGGTATAGGTGGGCCCTGCTTCAGGCCCAAGTCATGGACAGCTCCCACACCGCGAGGAACCTCGAGACAGCCCTGGCCACCATGGTGAGGGAGTGGGTCACGCCAGGCGCGGCCTTCACCAAGGGGTGTGTGATCACGGACAACACAGCCAATATCCTAAAGGCAGTCCGTGATGGGGGCTTCACGAGCATCCCTTGCGCCGCACACACCCTCCATGTCATGGTGAAGGACACTCTGGGCTTGGAGGAAAAGGGGATTGGGCCAGGCAGCCTTAGCTCCCTGGTCAAGCGGGGGAGGAAGCTGTCGGACTTCTTCAACTGCAGTATGAAGGGCATCAAGGTCCTCTGGGAGAAGCAGGCCGAGCAAGGGTCCCCGGTACACACCCTTATCCAGGATGTCTCCACCAGGTAGAATTCTACCTTCCTGATGCTTGAGCGGCTTCTTGAACAGAAAGCTACCCTGCATCAGGTGGAACAGAGACAGACATTGAGGCACCTCCAGGGTACAACAGGGAGGAATGGGATATTATATCCCAAACTGTCTTTGTCCTGAGACCATTCCTGGCCATCACGGAGACATTGAGCAGCTCCACCGCCACCCTCAGCCAGGTGACCCTGCTGGTGCATAGTCTCCGACCGCAGCAACCTGGATGAGATTCCAGGGGGGTGGGGTGGGGAGGGTGGATCGTGGCCCTCAGGGCAGGAGAATGTCCGATGAGGCGATAGACCTTGCGTGGAAGCTGAAGATGGGGCTGAGTGCACGCTTCGATGAGCTCCTCCTGCACCGGAACGAATATGTCCTGGCCACCATGCTGGACTCCAGGATCAAGGGCAGCATGGCATGTGAGACTGTGGTCTATGGCCTCCAGAAGGTTACACTGGTGCAGAAGGTCTGGCAGGCAGAGTGGGCCATGCAGCACGATGTCCCTGGGGATGGTGGGAGTGGGAGCAGTGACCCCTTCCAGCCATCTGGGTCTATCCCTGTCACCAGCCCTAGGGGTAGCAGCAGCACCAGCAGCAGGATCCCTACTGCCAGCAGCTCCTCGTCTGTGCAGTCCACTCTGGGGAGCATGTGGCCCAGCACAAAATGGCAAGCAGCATGACTGAGGGCGGTGGGGCAGGTGGTGCCCACCCAGAGCTACCAGAGGGAGTATGATGGCACCTCAGCACCTGGAGGAGGCGCCATGCATTGATCCCAGCAGCGATCCCTTGGCCTACTGGGCCGGCAAGGCCAACGTGTGACTGGCCCTGTCCAAAGTGGCCAAGGGTATCCTGTCCTGCCCACCAACCAGCGTCCCCAGCGAGAGGGTGTTCTCCATCATGGGGGACATTTGCGCCCCGCACCGCCTGAGACTGGGGGCCAAGTTGGTGGAGCAGTTGCTGTTCCTGAAGGTCAACCTTCCGCTGCTGGGATTCCCCGAGCTTCCCCTGGACAAGGAGTGATGGTGCAATGGCACATGCCATCCCATGCCGGGGCAGTTTTGGGATGGGGCTCCTCCTCCTCCTTCTCAATCTGGGCTAGGGCTACTACTCCTGTGCTGCTGAGGTGCTGTCCCTCCCTCCCAATGCCTGTCACCCACCCTGCCTCTCTCTCTCTCTCTCGCATACTAGACGGTCTCGGCCGCCTTATCTGACTGACCTCATGACGCAGGGTGGCATTGGAACACAAACTGTAAGCCTGCCAGCTGGCCTATGGCTACACGATCTCAGCCCGCCTATGTGACACTGACTGACTCGCGCTCTCTCGCACTGCACAGTCTTTGCTAGCCTATCTGAGTGCCCTGCTGCCAATGTCCCAGCCTGCCTGCCCTACTGACTCTCATGCCACACTGCCTGTCTGCCCGCCCAGCTTCCTGCCAAGCTCAAAGCATGCATCAGTCCTGCCTTCCATGCCAAGGTGCCTGTCTTCCAACCCAGGTTGCCTAGCTCAAAGCCTGCACAAGCCCGCCTGCCCTACTGCCTCTCATGCCATGCTTCCTGCCTGCCTGCCCAGGTTGCAAAGCTCGAACCCTGCCTCAGTCTGCCTGACTGCCGCTCATGCCAAGCCACCTGACTGCCTGCCCCGGCAACCAATGTCTCCTGCTGCTAGTGCCAATGGCACTAGTTATTCCACCGCATGACAAGAAGCAGCCACTCCTGCCCCAGGACTCGCCATCAGGGTCCTGGGGCCAAGTTACAAGTTATGCAAAACATCCCAATTACTTTCTGTATCTCCAACTTCTACACTCACTGACTGAATACTGTTACTTTAAGTTTAATCCTAGTTTTTCTCTCACTCACACTCATGACCATTAACAGGCATGTCTATCTTAGTTTTGTTTTCTCCCACTCAGCTGTATGCTCTATGTAGGGCATGATATAGATGTTATTACTTGATAACAGCTACTGAGGTCAGACAATCCAAGGCCATCACGGTAATAAAATTAAAGTTACTTGTGGAAGTTCAGACACTTCCTGATTTTATTTTTCCTTCTCCATAGGATCATTTCCATAGAACCCAGAGAGGGTTTGCTGGTCTGACACAACTCTTCCCACTCATCCATCCCTATTCACCAGTGGCACGGAAAGGGGGTTCTTTAACAAAGCATTATACATAACACCTTTACAGGGTTTTACAAAGAGTGGATGACATTGATAGGCAGGCCAAAATAGGGAGACGGAGGGAATCGCTGCATATGAGGTCCTATATGGACTGGGTTCCAGCTCAAGATCAAATGGCTGCGTATTTAACAGATACTATATCCCTTAAAGCTAAGTGCCTGTTTTTTCGGGCAAGGGTTAATGCCCTCCCCTATGAGGTATTTGAGGGTAGGATCCAGAGAATCCCTTTTGTGGAAAGAATTTGTCCATTTGACAACTTAATTACTGAAACTCCGGGGCATATGATATTGTGTTGCCATTTATATGATGAGGCGAGGGATAAGTATCTGACCCCGTTGCTGGCTGGGCTCCCAAGCAGGCCGGAGGAGGTACTGATGGACTTCCTCTTGAATAATGCTGACTCTTCTGTTATAAAGGCAATGGCACGATTTCTGATGCAGATGGTGTACTGTCGGCAGGGTTTTTTGACCTTTGGGGCCAGTCGTAACCCCCCTGTGGGTTTAGGGATGTGGAATGCAGCATAGGGTGAGGGAGGGGAAGTGATAGATGCTGGAGTGTGTTTACTATAAGTCCAGGATGTGGGGGGTGTTTAACTATACCGGGGTATGGTAATATTGCTTGCAATGTACTGGGTGCACAGGAAATTGGCAGTTCAATTTTTGGGTGAAAGTGTGCCCAGTATAAGCCCCATAAGACTCCCCTTGGACGATTAAAGTAGGGGTAATTATGTTTTAATCAATTTGTACCCCCATTCTTTTGTTATTTGATATGAAATGGGTTTTATTACTATTTAATTGATGTTGGATTTTATTTTGTACATCGGGCACTGGTTTGTCCGTGTTATATTTGTTTTGATATATATGTATTGATGTGTAGAAACAATGGCCTTTGGCCACGTTTTAATAAATGAATTTGAATTTGATAACACCTCTACAGGGAGGGTTGTGGCCAAGATCCAGAAGCTGCCACCTTAGCCCCAGCACCCACCGTGATGGGTCTGGGGCCATCATTCCTCACACATTCCAATGTCATTCCACCGCATGACAAGAAGCAGCCACTCCACCCCAGGACCCGCCATCAGGGTCCTGGGACCAAGTTACAGGCAGGGAGGGCTGTGGCCAAGATCCAGAAGCTGCCTCTCCAGCCCCAGCACCCAACGTGATGGGTCTGGGGCCATCATTCCTTGCACAGAGCACCAATCTTCAACTACATCAAGAAGCAGCCACTCCAGCCCTTGGACCCACCACCAGGGTCTAGGGCTGATGCAGCAGCAGCTGTTACCGCGCCGCGATTCCGTTCTGCCATTTCGGAATTGCCCGCACCACACCGCGACTTTTCTGCGGACATTCCGCTAATTCCGCCGGAATTCTGCAAATCGCAGAATTGCGGAAAAATTGCAGAAAAATTGCGGAAATTGCGGAAAACCGCTATTCCGCTATTTTGTGGCGCTGGCGGAATTGCAGAAGTAGCGAAAATGTCATGTTTCCATGATTCCACTAAGTAGCGGAATTAAATAAGCGGAACTGCGGAATGAAACTAGTGGAATGAAAGCCTCTGCCATGCCGTTCCACTAATTGCGGAAACAGTGTTTCCGCCGGAAATAGCTACCGCTGCGATATTCCGCTACAGCCCTACCAGGGTCCTGGGGCCAAGTTACAGGCAAGGAGGGCTGTGGCCAAGATCTACAAGCTGCCACTCTAGCCCCGGGACCCACCATGATGGGTCTAGGGCCATCATTCCTCGCTCATACCAATGTCTTTCCACCGCATGACAAGAAGCAGCCACTCCAGCCCCAGGACCCGCCGTCAGGGTCCTGGGGCCAAGTTACAGGCAGGGAGGGCTGTGGCCAAGATCCAGAAGCTGCCACTCTATCCCCGGAACCCACCGTGATGGGTCTGGGGCCATCATTCATTGCACATTCTGATGTCTTTCCACCGCATGACAAGAAACAGCCACTCCAGTGCCAGGACCCGACGCCAGGGTCATGGGGCCAAGTTACAGGCAGGGAGGGCTGTGGCCAAGATCTACAAGCTGCCACCTTAGCCCCAGCACCCACCGTGATGGGTCTGGGGCTGTCATTCCTCGCACAGAGAACCAATCTTCAACTACATCAAGAAGCAGCCACTCCAGCCCTTGGACCCGCCATCAGGGTCCTGGGGCGAAGTTACAGGCAGGGAGGGTTGTGGCCAAGATCCAGAATCTGCCACTCCAGCCCCAGCACCCACTGTGATGGGTCTGGGACAATCATTCCTCGCACAGAGGTGCTGTCATTCCACCCTATCAAGAAATAGCACCACTCTAGCCGTCAGTTCCCGTGCCATACCTTGCATGTGGCGGTTCCGTCACCCTTGTGGTAGAACCTCCAGACATCCGACGTCTGGCGCCGGATGTCTGGAGGTGTCACTGGTTGTGGCAGAGATCTCTGCCTATGCCTAGGGGTCCTTCTCCTCCTTTGCCTGGTCCTGGCAGCAGCGCTGGGGCCAGCATCTGATTCCTCTCTGAAATGGGAACACATTAAGAACACCAAAGTAATATCATGCATTTATGATGATGCCTCTACTTCTCCCTCCTTGGGGTGCTGGGGATTGCAACTAGAAAGCAGTAAAGCACATGAAAAACCTGCCCTCCCAGGGGTGCTAGGGGATGCTAGGCATTGCAACTAGAAAGCTCCTGGCTGGCACATGCAAATCTTGCACTCCCTGGGGTGCTGCTTGGGATGGCAATGGAGAGACCCTGACTGGCTGGCACGTGCAAATCCTGCCCTCCTTGGGGTGCTTGGGATTGCAACTAGGAAGGTCCTGGATGGCACGTGCAAATCCTGCCCTCCTTGGGGTGCTAGGGATGGTGACGGGAGATGTGACCATGGTTGAAGGAAAGACCCTGCCCTTATTTGGGGGTGCGTAGGGAATGGGATGGCAACTGGAGAGTGGAAACCCTTACTAGCCTTAACCTACCACATGTTTGGGTGGGGGTACTGCTCGTGCCAGAGCCCCCCACACTACAGTACCCTCTCTCTCTGTGGCAGACATCCTCTGCCACCCGCTGATGCCCACTGTTTGTGCCTGACTGATGCCCACCACCCAGGCACGCGCCCACCCGCACACCAGTGAGCTCGCTCTAATGGATAGAGCCTTTCTTGTCCTCAAAGAAAAAAAAAATTACACACCTGGCACTCCTGGCAACACCTCCTGAGCCCACCGCTTGCTCATCCGAGGAGCTGGGCACCACTACCAGAGGTGTAGTAGGGGCAGCGAATTCTACCTCTCCCTCCTCCTCCTCGAGCGGCAAGTTGGCCCCCAGCTGGGGGATCAAAACTACAGCCTTCTTCTTTTTTTCTTTTTTTAAATTTAAACACACACACACAGCCAACACACAACACACACCAACACTCACCAACCACACAGCACAACACAAACCCAACACAAACACAGCCAAAACACACAAACCGAGCAGTCAATGAGTCAAACACACACTCACTTGCCACACAGCTCCGCACGCACTCGAATTTCCGTTTTCCGGCTCTTGTGGGTTTTTTTTGCTGAACAGCCGAACCCAAACAGAACGGCTGAACAGAACAGCCGAACCCGAACCCGGCAAATCACCGAATGCACAAACCCGAACGCAAGAACTGAACGTGGCCGAACCGAATGGCCAAACCCAAACCGCTACCTGTTCGCCCATCCCTAGTGGCTCTCCCATCCCCAACCCAATCACCACCAAGCTCCAAAGCTGGATGGAGGGGTGAGGACCACCCCCTTGAAGCTGCCCTAGCTGACCCCTTACACACCCTCCCTTGATCCAGAGCTGCTGTGGCTGAAGGGGGGTGGGTGAGTGAGGAGAGACGGGGCTACCTAGGGCAGCAAGTTCAAGGGAGTGGCTCCCACCCCTATTCAGCTGCTGCCAAATTCCATACCTGGGTCAGGGCAGGGGGCGGGGAGAGCCACCCCCTTGAACTTGCTGCTCTGGGCAGTCCTGCTTCTCCCACATGCCACTCTTGATCCAGCCGTGGAGCTTGGAAATGGTGGCTTGATCAGGGCAGGGTTGGTTGTGGGGCCACTTAGGGTGGTACATTCCTGGGGGCAGCTCTCTCGCCCAGCCCTGATCTAACTGCCTCTAAGCTTTGCAGTGAGAGGGGGGTGGCGGGTGCCTGAAAATGCAAGTAAGTATTGTTTAAAATGCAAGTAAGGCAGAACAATGTGAGGGAACTCTGGGAAGAGAGGAGAGAAAATACTAGAAGGAAACAGAGACAGAATTGGAGGGGGAAATGCTCTAGCTGAGGGAAATACCGAAGAAATGATATTTGAAGAGAGCTCCTTGGGCAGCTTGCACCTTGGTTAGATATCTCCCTGACCCTACTTAACATGCCAAAAAATGAATAACTCTTTAAAAAAGTTATCCAGCAGGAACAGAAGCCGGCAGGATGGGTGAGCAATTTCTCCACTGCACACTGAAGCTCCAGGGAGAGGCTGGCCATACTCTGAGGACTCCTGCAGTACAGTCAACAATTCCACAGAGACAAATCATAACAGATACTCATAAGTACTTGGCCCATTGCTATTTGTAACAGAAAAGGAGAAATCCCGTGAGTCACCAAAACCATTCTGAGCTTTCAGGAGATGGTTTCTGGTGGGACAATATGTCTTTTCTTCTTGAGTGGCCACAGCATCTTTACCTCATTAACCTTGCCCAGAAGGGCTTTTTGTGAAAGGTTTATTATATACATAGAAAAGCTTCTGCTTTAACTCCATTTGGCATTAGTCTTGCCTCCCCTGTACTCTCTGCCATGAGCACTAATTATCTCATAGCTTGTCGCAAAGTGCATCTTGCCCTGCCATTATCTACATCATTTAGGAGTTTGTATACATCAATTAGCATCCCCTGTCATTGCTTGTCTTTCCAGTCCAAATAGCCCAGCCTTCTTAACCTTTCTCCCTGCAAATTATATTCCAATTAATCTGGGAACGAGCGTGTCTCTCTCTGCCTTTACCCAACCACAGCAGAATGAATTACGCTAACTATAGCACATGATCTCCCAGGGGGTGTTTTTAAAGGATGATATGAAGATTTAGCAGCCCTGCTGTCATTCTCATTACTGGGGATCATGATAAACATCTGAAGTTTGCACACAAGATCATCCTTTAGGGACTTTTTTTTACATAGATAGTCTGGGATCAGCTCCCCTCCACCTATAACTTTCAGTCACTGTATCTTGAGGTTTTTAAAGTTGCACTCAGCATGGTTCAGTGTATGTGGTGCTCTTCTGAGACACATTGTGCCACAGGATATGTTTGAACTGATATCCAATCATGTAATAAAGGGCATGGTGCTACCCTGCCAGAGGATTGTGTTGAATGAGCTACCATGCAGTGTTGAAAAGGATTGATGCACGGTTAGAAATCCCATCCATTTATGTATATGTATTAGCAGAGAGCACCAGCACATCCGTCTTCTTAACACTCCACTGTACTTTTTCTCCACTTTTCAAACATTAATTTCATCCCAAGCACTGTAGCGCAAAAAGCATTTCTTGTCCTGTACTAATCAGTACATTAACTAAAGGTATCAGTAGCAAGCGATGCACTCATAAAAATGTGCATGTTAGAGTCTTGTAATGTGTAGGTTAAGAAGTGGGAGTGGTTAGTTTCCTGTTCGCAAGAATTAGAGGTCCTGTGAAGAGGTCAAAAGGCACAAAGGACTTAGAGACACGTAGGGATGGGACTTGGGGCAAAAAACTGGTTACCAGTTTACAAAAAACTGGTTTACTGGATTAAAACTGGTATACCGGTACCGGTTTTTTTCATTGATTTCAATGGGGAACTGTCCAGCCTGGATTTTATCCTGAAGTCCGGCTGCTAGTATGGGGCTCCGGGCCGCCGCCGCACCACCGGTGGTGACCCGGAGCCCGTACCAGCGGGTAGTAGGCGATCCCTGGGGTGGGGGGTGGTTTAACCCACCCCACCCCAGGGATCACCCTACCCCCCCAGATCGCCTTACTTGTCCTCCAGGTGGCAGCGGTGGTAGCAGCAGAAGCATGGTGCGGGTCCGGGCAGCTTCAGCGCTAGTGGATGGCTTCCCTTCAGCACATCACTAGGCCTTCCAGGGAAACCCGGAAGTTCCCCGGAAGGCCTAGTGAAGGGCTGAACAGAAGCCAGCCACTAGCACTGAAGCCGCCCGGACCTGCGCCCTGCTGTTGCCGCTGCCACCACCACCCGGAGGACAATTAAGATGATCTGGGGGGGGTAGGGTGATCCCTGGGGTGGGGGGTGTTAAACCACCCCCCACCCCAGGGATCACCCTGGCTGCTGCTGGTGCAGGCGCCAGGTCACCGCCAGACTTTGGGTTAAAAAAAAAAATTAAATCCAGGCTGGGCAGGGTGTGTGTGGGGGGTGTCCCCCCTTCCACCTACGCAGCCTGGATGGGGGAGGGAAAGTGAGTGGAGGGGTTTTTTTGTTTTTTTTTTACATAGCGGCCATTCATTTGGCTGCAATGTAAAAAAATCCGGCATGGGGAACCAGTACCCCAGATTACCAGGTTAATCCAAACTGCCGGTACAGCAAAATACCGGCAGTTTCGGATACCAGGGGAACCGAAATTCCCACCCCCACACAATAGTGATGAGCAGTACTTAATTTGTAAAAAAAATGAATCCCCAGTGCCCAAGCCTGCCCCAGAAGCCATGCGCCCTCACCCGTCACCCCCCGAAACCACCCATCCCACCCCAGAGCTTGTCAAATCAGAGAAATCAACTCAAGTATCCAGCTAACCACCCAACCACTGGGCTAATCTGCCTCTCCCTATTTGAATATAAAACAGGAGTTCTTTGACATAATCTACCGGATGACCAGCACAAGAGGAAGGGCAGGAAAGTCATTAATGAAAGCCAAATAAACCATCTAGGGTTTTTCTGGCTTTCGTTTCCAACCCTGAAATGGCCAAAATCAGCTTTTTCCTGGATTTTCACATTTATTTATTTATTTATTTATTTTTATTACAGTATTTTTACAGTACATCTCCAACATCCAGTCGCTCAAGGTGGTTTACAAATATAAAATATGTTTAAAACATACAAAAAACTATAAAACAAATAAATAATCAAACAGAGTATCAAATTTAGGGGTGCAAACACCACCCCCATTGAATTTAATTGTTAAGGCTGAGCTCTGCCAGTCCCCCTTTCCCCCCAATTAAGCCCTGGTGATAGAGTAGTGTGAGGATTCCATATTGGGGTCGTGAGTGGTGAGCTTGTTCAAACTCTGTCCCGGTTCTACACCACTCATGCTCTGGGAGAGTAAGGGAAGCACATAGGACATATTACTCTTGTGATGCAGCCTCTTTTATGCCACCATAAGAGTCTATGGTGTGGGCTAAAATTGTCCCTGTGGAAATCACCATTAGTGAAGGAGAAGTCCTTCTGAAGATACATAACAATGGTTTCTTATCAGGCATAATGGTTTCTTATCAGGCATCCCATCCCCTGGACAGCATAATATGCATCAGTGAAGAAGGGAGAAGCAGGCACATAACATTTGGGGTGTGAACCTCATTTAACTGAAGTTAATGGCAAGACTCCTGTTGACTTCAACAAACAAGGTTCATGCTTCCAATCTATTTTCTGCTGCACAATGGCACATAGAAGACCATTACACTCAGCATATACAGAGTGATCCTCTGGCAGAAAATTAACTTATTTATTTAGGCATACGAGTCCCATTCACTTCAGTGGTGCTTGCTGTGGTCGGGTGGCCTGCCTCGTCCTGCAGGGAACGCTGTCGGGTTTGGGGAACTTAACTCAGCCCCAGCTAACATAAACCCCACAATAATCCAAGCAACCAAATGATTCACCAAGTCTCAGTCCTGTCCACAATGGCCTATGCTCCAATCACTCTGGGGATCTTAGAACTCTGACCTCGAAACCTCCCCTTTAGCCAGCCTGTCTCCATCAAGATTTTTAGAACCTTTTCACCTGCATTAGGCTTTGTGCAAAAGTCTCTGATCAGCCCTTCTTCCAGGGCATAAAGAACAGGAATGATCCCCCTATAAATTCCAGCACAGTCTGTCTCCCTGCTGGCTTCCTGGGTTTTTCCCCTATTAGAGCTGGGGGTGTTAACTCCACTTCCCAGTTTGTCAGCAGACACTCAATTTGCCTGGGAAGCTCTTCCCAGCTGTCCTTCTCCTACAATGGGTTGGGTTCAATCTCTTCAGACTAGGAGACACCTAAGCCAAGTCCTTTCTTCTTAGCAACCCCCCTTGAGACTGAATTTACAGCCCTTTTATCCCAGCTGAGACTCATCAGCCTTGCTTTAGGCTGGTTTTCTTTCTTTCCTTAAAGAGCCTGAAGCCCCTTTTTAGACATCCCTATTACACTTGCCTGTATAGTAGCTACTAGAATGCATATGTAAGGGTTTGGCTTACAAGGTCACAGAGAGCGGGAAGACAGGCAGGCAGCACAGGCATCAGACAGGGATCAGGCGGAGGCATAGCAAAGTTGGAGCACAGGTCAAACCAGGTGAGCAGATAGTACAGGCATCAGACAGTGGGATCAGAGGGAGCCATAGTAAAGTTGGAGCATGGTTCAACCCGGTGAGCAGCTAGCACTAGCATCTATGGAGGAATGTGGGGGCAACAGCAACAGGCTGGAAAGGCAAGGAGGCAGGAGAGTGTGCAGAGACAGGGTAGGTACTAGGGGTGGGACATCCGGGCAAATACTGGGTACCGGATTTACCGGTTCCCGGATTTCAAAATACCGGCATACCGGATTAATTCCAGTATACCGGTACTGGTTTTTTCTCCATTGATTTCAATGGGGAACTGTCCCCATTGAAATCAATGGAGAGAAAAAAAACAACCTCCCCCCTCACCCTCCCAGGTCTGGAGGCCGGCTTCAGCTCTGCTGTGGCTGCCGGCTTCAGCATGCTAGTGATGCTCTAGGCCTTCTGGGGAATCCGGAAGTTCCCTGGAAGGCCTAGAGCGTCACTAGCATGCTGAAACCGGAAGCCACAGCAGAGCTGAAGCCGGCCACCGGACCGCCGCCCGGAGCTGAAGGCAAGGTAGGGTGATCCCTGGGTGGGCGAGGTAGGGTGATCCCTGGGG
>QEPC01007467.1:1602843-1634221 GCA_003113815.1 Sphenodon punctatus
TTCAAACATTCCTCCAGTGCAGAGGTTGAACTGACAGGGCTCACAGGGAAAGTGATATATAGTTGTGTATTGTCAGCATACTGATGGTACTCAACCCCATGCTTAGCCATACCAATAACAGTGAAGGGCTGGATTGCTGATGTGTAGGCTTAGTCCTTGTGCTACAAGGTATTTTTTAAATGTCATAAGTCCAGATCCTACCTGAGGATTCTATAGACAGGTTGGTCTTTCACACTTGTTGACTGAATTGAGCTGAGGAACAAGCTGCCAGTCAAGGAAGCCCGAGTTAGCAGAACCAGGAGGATCACCCAAGGAGGGTTCGAGTATGACTGAGGGCAGAAGCCCAGTCTGGACCCTGGCAGCTGAGCAGAGTCAAGATTCTTATGGTTTTCATGGTTGACTAAATTGCGAATTTGGATTGCATTGTCATTTGCCATCCTTAAAGCAAAGGGTGCAGGCACATGCAGTGGGGCAGGCCCAATCCTCACATGGCCAATGGTGGGCAATTGCCGCTGTCACGCTTTGCGGTTAGCATGGAGAGCAGAGCAGGCAGTCTGTTCTGCCCCTGCCGTGGGGTAGCCAGGAGGGCGGGCCTCTGTCAGAGGTCCTGCCATACTCCTGAGTGGGCTGAGGCACCAGGGGTGGGACTTTTGACTCTGCTCAGCTACCGGGGTCCAACCTGGGCTCCTGTGTCTAACTTGGGCTTCCTTGTCTGGCGGCTTGTTCCTCTGCTCCCGCCCAACCTAGTCAGTTACAGGGAGCCGCCTCCTGCAGCCGATCTGCTCTGCCACCTTGTGTGTTTTCACACAGACATGGGAGTGCTCACCCTCGGAGCATGTCTGGGTGTGCAACTCTGCATCTGCCCACTTGCAGTCCCGCCTGAGTCCATTTTAAATTGATCTGGTGGCTGCTGTGGCCCACAATACACCCATGCAACATCCCCTCCTGCACACAAACACCTGATGCTCTAGGCTGCTACCCGCAGTCCTATGGCATTGCCCGGGGCAACCCCTGGCTGATAGCAGAGCTACAGCGGTCATCCACCGAGCAGATGGACTATAGCCCCATTTCCTGCTGGTGCCTTAGGTTTGGGCAGCCCACTCTGCTGGCGGTGCTCCTGGATGTTCCCAAACACCACCAGTACAGCTTGCCCTGCCTCTGCTCTGCCTGCACATATGGAAGCCCGTCTTTACACAGCCAGGTCTGTGTGACAGCACCCCTTCTCTTCCAGCTTCTCTCTTTCAGCTTCTCTGCCACAGTCCAGCCCTCTGCCTGTTGTGAGGCCCACCAGGCCACCCCACAGGTGCGACCCCTGCACCTGCATCCTCATGTTCTTCCACAGCTGCTTGCTCACCTGTGGGCAGCCTTTAAAGGGTCTGCTTCACCGCTGCCATATCTGTTTGAAGAGACAGAGCCCATTCTAAGGGCTCCCTGTCACACCTTGGATACCATAATTTGGGGAAATTTGGGGGTCACTCAGAACCCAAATATATAACTCGAATATTTGTGTTTCAGGGCATTTTCAGATGGACAAACTAATCCTTGATAAGGAAAAAACTAATCATTGATTGTTATCCAGTGATTGCAAAGTGGTACCTGTTTAGACGGATCTTTTTTATTCCTTGATAACTTAATTCTGAAATAGTCAGTTGGAACAGAACTTGCTGTTATTCAGGAATTATAGTCTCCAGGATGAATTTCAATCCCGAGGTGCTTTTTGTCCGTGCTCAGCGCACTGATTTCTGGGATTGAAGAAAATCTGATTTTCTTCATTTTTTTTATTTGAAGAAAATGGTAACTCATCCCTTTGTTCTGCAGGTATTTAAACTTGGCACTCCACAATGCATTGTTGAAGGATGATGGAGGTAATATGATTGCCGCACAGTCATTTGCCCCTAGATACCATAGAGGCAGAAATGCCTAGAGAGGATGTCAGGTCTTGACATAGGACTCTGTGGTGCTAATCAAGGAATAGTTGACTAATCTGTGATAGTCATTTAGACCTAAACAAGGATCATTTAGACCTTATCAAGGATTAGTTTAACATCTGCATGTTAACATCAGATGTTTTTGCTAATACTAGAGAACAATCACTGTTTTGCAGCATTTCGATAGACATCTCATTCTGGAATTAAGGTTCTAATTCCAGAATAAATGTCCATCTGAAAACGCCCTCAAATATAGAAGCCAAAGGGGCTTTTGTATTTATTTGTGTTTTATCTAAACCTGAATGCACAGCCCTAATATTACTGCTTCTTAAACCCATCCACTCTGTCTTCCTCTCTTGGTTAGGCAAGGGGTAATGGTTTTTCTTAGACAGTGCTGTGTGCCACTGTCTAAGGAAATGAGCCAAATCCTGCCTGCAGCTGTTTTTTTTATGTGGCCCCTTTGCAATTCCTGGATCTGTCCTGTGGGTAAGGAAGTGGAGATGAGGGCATATACTGAACAATAGGGGGGCGGGGGGGATGCTATGGATCCATGTCATAGATCTATGATCTGGACTTTTCCCCATTATCTCTTTCTTTCTCCATCCTGAGCACATGCCATTAACACACTTTTTAAACTTGTGATCAATGGCTGCAATCTCAAACCCCTTTCCACACGCTGTGCACACGGGAGTCACACAGCACAATTCCCCGATAACGGGGGTATGCGCACGACTCCCACACGGGAACCATGTGCAGGGGTTGGGATCAGCCCCAAGGAGTGCTTGGAATAGATTGCACTTTCTCCTAGATGTGGCTGTCCAGGAGTGAACTGTCTAATATAAAACCTTCTTGATGAATTTCATTACAGCTTGCATAGTTAAAAGGGGAGGCATACAGACAGAATGGGACTAAGAATTGGTAATAGGATACACAGCTTTACAAGGCAATAATATCTTACAATGCAGTCTTATGTAAGAAAGTATTACAGTACATGCCACCTTTATTACAAAATGCTCAACAGTTTAAAAGGAGGAGTGTGTGGAGTTAAATTGTAGCAATCAGTGGCGTAAAGACATTGTTTGGTGAATAAATTAAAATATTCAGTCATAAGGCTCATTAAAACAGGGGAGAGGGAAATTAAGAAGCATAGGAAGGGGAGAAAAGCTCTCTTTTCAGATGAGATTTGAAATGAGATGGGGAGTCAATGAGGCAGAGAGATACAGGAAGGCTGTTACAAATAGCAGGAGTTGCTGACAAAAAACAAGAGTTGTGAGATTATATTACAGGAGAGGGGAAAGAGGACACAGCCACGGTATGGCGGAGTGAAGGACAGAGTTCTGCGAGGTTAGCTGGAGCAAGTCCATGGAGGTCAGTTCTGGCTGATTGCTGACATTACTGGGTAGCCAGTGGAAATCTTTAGAACAAAGGGATGGAGGCAAGGGTGTTTTTGTCCTAACTACTAAAAGTAGAGCTGGCTGCAATTTTTCAAAGAAAATATAAAATTAGCATTTTAAATAACAAAAATATTTTGTGAAAAATATCAGTTTTGAATAAATATTCTGGATTTCTGAAGGATTTTGCAATTTAAAAAAATAAAGAAAAAATTCTTCTATTTGTGGGATTTTTGTTAACATCACACAACCAAACCCAGTAGATTTTCAGTAGCAGAAAACAACAAAATTTACTGAATACCAGATATTTTGAGGTTATTTGGGGGATGGAAGGGGAAAGGCCGCAATCCACAAACCACTTATTCCAGAGTAGTCTTATTGAAACCTACAGAGCTTCAATCAGACAGCTCTAAGGCCCTTTTCACACGTGCTGCACTGGGGGGGATGAGTATGTGCCACAGAGTGGGGGCAGTGGTGGGGCAGCCATTATACAGGTACACACACATCTCTACTCTACCACTATTGTCGCCGATTGCTCCATGCATGGGCAATGGGTGGAGGTGGGTGGAGCGCAGGAGCGCGCACACCCCCACCCACCAGCCATGGGGGTCATATGGGGGGGGCGGGCATATCATGCGAAAAGGGCCTAAGTGTTCTGGAATAAGTGATTTGTGGTCTGTAGACAAAATGTACTAAAACCAGATATTTTGAGAATTTTTGCAAATAAAATTTACTGAAAATTAAAAGTGTGTGGTTTTCTGTTGGCAGGTACTTTCAGTTAGCAGTTTTCAGCAAAAGAAAAATATTTGTTTTGATACAAAATTAGTAAAAAAAAAAAAAATTCTCTGGAAAAAAATTTAAAAAAAATTTGCCTGTGTACAGCAGCAAAAGCTGTACATTCTGGAGTCTGGAAAAAATGGCGTGACTGTGAGGAAAGTGGCAGTGTTTTAAAGACAAGGGCTAGGAGAAGGATTTGAACAGAGGTGAAGGCACAAGGCAGTTGGATATGCAAATACTGCCTGGAGTTGGTTGGGGATACAGGATATAAGAAAAACCTTATGTGTTAAGGTTGAAACTAAAATTCAAAACAGTAGCAGTGAAAGAAAAATCTAGTCAAAAAGGGAACTAGAGTTTACAGATTTGTACTACAGGATGCTCTTCTTGTGCAAGGAGAAGCACTTCTGTTTTTTTCTAAACTTGTAGCTAGCTGAAAGAAGCTGAAGCAAAGGAGAAGTGCTGAAGTTGTGAAAAACATATCATAGCTGAGAAACAGTGATGTTAAAAAGTCATTACTGGTTCCTTCATTTAATTCAGGTTTCCTTCTATTGTATTCATTGCGTAATTTCAGACATTACGAAATCGCTGCTTACCACAGAGAATCGCAGTGGATTCCCTGTGGTGGCAGCGATCGCAGTAACGTCTGTTTGATCCCCGCCAGATGTTCACCACGGTGAATTTCTGACGGGGATCAAAACTAACCACGGTTCTGGACCTCCAGCTGGCCCGAGGTCAAGAACTGTGGTTAGATTGGCCACGATCTGGAAAGGGGCAAATATAACGTCAGTTGCCCCGTTCCAGAATCATGCCCCGAACCATGATACGGGATCAGGCGCAGCGGCCTCATTGGCCGCTATGCCTGCCCATCTCCCTGTGGGTGGGCNAATCATGCCCCGAACCATGATACGGGATCAGGCGCAGCGGCCTCATTGGCCGCTATGCCTGCCCATCTCCCTGTGGGTGGGCGGCTGAGGGAGCGTGGGCGGGTGGGGCATGCGGGCGTGCGCCGCGCAACCCCGGCCCCTTCCTGAACCCCGGTAGAGATCAGGTCAGCACGTCTAAAGGACGGATCCCGGTCCAGCGTTCAGTGTGGTGGGCCTCCGGGCCTGTCACATCTGATTACTCATTGTAACAAAAGTTACTAGGACATGGCTATTCAGTTCTCCATATGAAATGAATTGGGTATCTCCATCCAGTTTTTTGTGAATACTGAATAATCCTAAATAATCATTCATAACATAATAATTTATCATTACACTGGCATTAAGAGATCATATTAGTAAAACTGAGGGCTGGTGAGAATTACTGAGAAGTAATTACTTTGGTACCTTCTGTCCATGCAACTAATGAACATTGTGGATTATGCACAGTTCCTTTGTAGTACATTTATGAAAGACAGTTTTCAATTTACAGATGTGATGTGTTGTTGTTTTTTCTTAACAATAAAATTAAGTGTAATGTGTGCTCTATCCAAGAATCCTACTCTTTCAGTTTACACAGTGTAGGTAGGTATTTAGTTAATTAAATCGGTTTAATTTAAATAGAAAAGTGAATTACCCTGAATCAGCACTATCACAGAGGAAAGTGAATGGATTTTGCCATATGCTTATGTAAGCACAGTAGATCTTACCAAGGGGTCCCAGGTGATGCCTCTCACGGCAGTGCTATTGAGACAGAGTGCTCAGATTAATTAATGAGGAAACAACAAGCCTTGACACATATGTTACTCACCACCACCACTTTCCCTTCATTTGTAAAGCCCCAGTGGACAAGACCATTTCCTAAGCTGTTCATTCTGCCCCAATGCTAAACAACATAAATATAGAGAGGGAGCTTCTGCAGTCAATACCAGATCAGCACAATTTCCTAATTTACTAGGAAAAGCACTAACTGATGCTCTCCATATTGCTGATTTATCTTCTGGGATTGGCTGCTGCTGTTAATCCTTTTGATACTGGACTAATGGTTGCCTTTTTCTTCTGTAATTACTTGGTCCCAAATATTCAGCTGGTGTTACACTAGCGTAAAGTCAAGAAAGTGTAGCTAAGTTTTGGGTTTTTTTTGGTTTTTTTACAGTTGTCATAGATTTGCATAGTTTCCAAGAAATTTACCCAATGCTGTTTACTATGTATTTCCCTGCGAAAAACCTCACTTGCCATCCATGACTGAACACATTGCATGGATTGATTTATTTTTTAAATGTCTTCAGCCGAGAGAGAGAGAGAGAGAGAGAGAGAGATCAACTGCATCAAAGACTGGGAATGTTACTGCTAATTATTCTGTTTTTATTTCTTTCCTTTTGAAAATTCCCTCATGGCTCCAAATGGTGGAGATAGTCTGGGTTTTAGAATTTATTATAACTAAGCAGGGTATCTGAGAACATTTAAACTGCAATCCACAAGCCACTTACTCTGGAGTAAGTGGCTTGTGGATTGCAGCCTTATTGTATAATATGGGAGGGAAGTATTGATTTTTTGGACTGTGATAAGATGATTTTTGTGCTGAAATATATATTATGATTAAATGTGAAATAATATCTTTAGATCATGATAGGTCATGAAATAAACAACCTTTTACTGTGATATGCTGTGAAATAAGTAGGGCTGAAACAAGAATGCAAAGCATTCTCATGAGAACTCATGAGATCCTTGCAGCCCTCAGTGAGATCTTGTGAGATCTCGCGATGATTTCTGAGAATCTTGTGAGATTCTCCAAAATCCTCCAAATGCCCTGCGCATGCACTAAATGCGCCGCAACCATTACACGCATGTGTGGCCCCCAGGGACCGTTTTGTACCCACACAGAGCATTTTTTGAGGTTTCTTGAACATTTTGCAAGATTATATACAAAAAAAACCAAATGCTCTGTGCATGCAAAAAATGACCACCATAGCCATTCTGCGCATGTACAGCCCCAGTGGCCCACCAGCATGCAAGAGCAAAATGGCAAAAGAAGATATTTCTTATTTTGGGATGTCTGCGGAGACATTTTGATGAGGCTTCTTAAGATTCCAGTAATTCTCCCACTGACACAGCACTAAGGAAGCAGCATGGGCATTATTCTTGCACTATCAGATACAGAGAGCAGGGGCAGAAACAGTAAAGACACATTAGCTGTACAAATCATGTATTCATTGTTTCTCCAGTACCTTGACAGGTATCCTTAAATGACTAGTAAGCAGACAGGCAGTGTAGCACTGAATCTGACAAGCCCTGCATCCGCTGCACCAAAAGCATTTGCCGAGTAATTGTTCTCCCACAGTCTAATTGCCATCCATTGGCTCTGCAGAGGGCTCTTCTCTGCTATATGCAGCTTGGGAAAGAGTTTTGTGACCTGCAGGGGAGGGGCTTTTTGCTTCAATCTTAGCTCCGCAGCAAGAAGTCTTCAATTTAGCATGTAAAGGTTGCTACAATCAAGCAGCTAGGCAGGGAAAGTGCACTTATGCCACACGCTGAAACAGGAAATTGTCTTCTCTTGGCTTTTAATGGGACAGTTCTCCAACTGTTCCATGATTGCTGAGGACAATAAGGGCAGTGGGATACTTGAAATATTTGTAACCTTTGTATTTCCCCCCCTTTTCTTGATGTACTCATTGACAACACAGACCCATTTCCTACAAACAAGGAGTATATACTCATTGCATTTAAAGGGGGGGGTGGGGGGACATGAACTGCCCCTTTTAAAATGCAATGTTTTAGTTAATCCAAAGAATAATCTTTTGACCTCTTTCTAATGTAAACTCATATGCTCCTGGACTGGACTTCCAAGGATCAGATAATGTTTTGACTCCTTAAGGATATATTTAATTGTAAATAGAATACGTTTATCTCAGGGGTGTGGCTAGGTTGGATGGACCCTGGTGCGGAAGATGGAATAGGCCCCCTGTCCCACCTCCAAGTGGCAGGGGATGCAGCTGCACCAGAGAGTGTGGGGCCCTCAGGCTTGAGGGGTCTGGTGCAGCCACATCCCGTGTCCCTGTTATAACCACGCCCTTGGCTCCACTGTCCCCTATTTCCAGAAGGTATACAAAAGCAGTGGCCTCTTGTCGTTTAGTGAGGGGGCAGATACCTCACTACTGCTTCCCACAGGGTTTCATCCTTTATCTGCAGCAGTGGTGCTGGCCGCTCTCGGAGACAGGATATTTTTAAACTAGATTGGCCTGACTTATTACTTCACATCCCAAGGATATATTATAAGACTGGGGATTCATTTTATGAGCCTATAAGGCTGTGTAAGCTGGGGAAGGAAAGGGAGGCATTTGTTGAGCTGGTTTTGAGCAGTGATGTTCCGAATGGTAAAAAACACACAAAAAACCACCTGTGAGTATTTCTGAGTGTCTGAGGAGCAGTTATGAATGTTCAGCCTGCCCCTTGGACCGCTGGAGAATATTCAGCTGAGTTTCTGAAGTGGGGAGATAGCTGGGGAGGGGGTTTCTTAAGGGGGAGCAGGGGGCCTAACAGGAAGGTCGGGGGGGTTACTTACCTTCTGGAGGGGTTCGTGTTTTCCGAGGAAAACCAAGGACCGAATTTCAGCACTAGATTTGAGGATATCAGGGACATGAGGGATTAGAGCAAAGCAGTGGTGGTTCTAAGCCATAGAGGGGTTACACAGGAACGGGGATGTTGATACACACACATACAATATAGGCAGGCATGTTTCTAAGCTGGTGGATGTTGGGTGGGAGGGATCTGAGGGAGACTTGAGATTAAAGACCTTGGGTGGAGATGAAAAGTGCTGACAAAGCTAGGTGCAGAGGGGAATGGTGCCAGTTGGTGAATTGGGTTAGTAGTGAATTAGTAGAGTGTGGAGGAGAAGGTGAAGTAAGAGACAAAGAGTAGAGACTGGACGTATGAACAAGTAGTAAGTGCTTAAAGAAGGGTAAATATTGCATTTGCCACACTCTTCTTTGTAGTAAAGTATGCTGGATTTTCATTCTGAAAGGCAAAGTGGTGGGAGAGGTCATCCCTTTTTCCACCTGTTTGCTTTACTATCCCTGGAAAATACTTCCCTATGACATCCTCTGACCAAGGTGTCCCTTTTTTCACCATAGGGAATCATAGGATGCTACCTCCAGCCTCACCATTTATAATCCTAGGCATCATACGAATTTCTTCTTTTTATGTTCAAGGAAACCTACACATAATGGAGCTCAGTGGAGAAAATATTGAACTTCAAGTAATAATTATAAAGTCCACTAAACTGTCTGTGTGAAAAATAATTAGTGCTCTCAGCCCAATTCCTAGTAGACAGGCAATGTCACTTCACAAAATCCACTTTCCTTTCATTAGCACTAATTAGGCCCCATGCTGACAGTCTCTGTAGAGAGTCCAGTAATTTAATGGGCTATAAACCTGGCTTTCCCTCTTAGCCCCAGAGATGGTTCCTCCAGGTCTGGGGCAAAATTTTGGAGAATAAACAGAGGACCAGGCTGCAAATAAAGCACCTTTTGCCAGCAAGAATTCCATTTAATTTGGCTGTTTTTTATTTGATCCTTTTATACAGATGTTGAAAGGCTGTTGAAAGGCCAGAAGAGAGAAGAGGTGCAAATGCACAAGACATCTCACATACTGAGCCTCTTTAAGCTTGAACACTAGCAACCTTTTGAAGAACATTAACCATTTGGGGCTTGAGTCCTGAAAAGAAGCCAGATCAGAATTCCATCAAGATCCTTGTGAATGAATGAACCAAAGGGTTTATTTTCTCCACAGCCACTTGGGCATCCACTGTGTTCCAGACCTTTTTATAATCCAGATCCAGCTAGCCAACCTAGATTCCCAGGCTTAGCTAGAGAATATTCTGCTGTTCTTGCAGCCCCAAAGACTCCTATTTAGGAGAGCAGGTGAAAACTAAAGACTGGAGATCCACCTTCAGGATATGGGGAAAGTTTCCCCCCTATTTCTAGCTTTTTAATTCACACATTTCTCTCTTACATTCAGATTCATTTCCTACAAACAGCATTGTTAACATGCTGCCACCTTTTTTGAGTGAAAAAAATGTGGGGTGCATAATTAGAATTTGCCTGTGTTTCAGGGGATCTTAAGCACATCCAAATATGCTCCCTAGCACATTCATTTTAGAGAGAAAAGGAGGCCACTTGAGCCTTTCAACTTTGGTAAAATGAGATTAAACAGTAACATTGTGTCTCCTGTACCTTGTCCAGATGGAAGATGAAACCAATGGATGTGTGAATAGAGTATATTATGTATGTATATATTAAATATTAATACTCATTTTAAATTATTTCTATCCTGACCTAGATGTAAAAGACTTTTCTCACTTGTCTACAAAGCATGGGGTCTCTTTCTCTTCCACTGCTATCCTGCCCTGCTTTCTCAGACAACAATAGCGAAACCTGATGATACTTTAGTTGCAACAGTCAAGATGTGAGTTTAAAAGCTCTAATAATATTTAGCATGTACACAGTGTCATCCACATCCTTCAGGACAACTAACCCCCGCAAAACCCCAATGAATTAGGATACTATTATCACTCTCATTAAGAAGGCACCACACGATCTGTATGGTTGAGGTTATGTTACTATTTTCTTTCAAAGCAGGGAATAAGTTGTTTTATTTTTCAAAGATGTCTAATTTATCATCCCCCAAATCTGCTGTGCTTGGGCCCCAGTCCAACACGTTTATACATTACGCCAAATGTTCCCAAACCTGTTACTTGTGTGACCTTATTTTGAGACTTAAATATAATCCTGTGACCCCCTCAACAAAAACAAAAACATGCAAAGTAAATCAAGTATCAATCCGTTTCATGGCCCCACCTGATGATGGTGTGACCCTGCTTGGTTTTGGTAACCTCTCTTTTACGCACTGTGACTGGTCCCACTGATATCAATTTAACAACTCCTAGTAGGAAAGTTTTAGGTGTGTATGTAGGTTAGTGATTCGCAAGATGAGGTCTCCAGACATCAGTTTGGCAGGTGAGGCCATTGTCTTAAGATGGTTTGCAGAACTGCCCATGGCATTGGCTACAACAAAGTGGTCTATCATTCTTGCTGATCCTGTAGCCATTTCTGAGGAGTGCAGGGGCAGGGGAAGACCTTAAAGTGCCTATTCTGGCTGTGGCTGGCCAGAGCAGGTCATACCCAGCCACATTTTTTCCCCCTCTCTCCAGGAGACGGTCTGAGCACCACTATAGAAGTGGCCCCACCTTGTGCAGCCACAGCCATCCCACAATGAGCACACACCAGATTGTGGCCATCTTCAGTAGATGTAGGGTGATGATCCATGAGAAATTTTGAATACTTTGGTCCAAAAAGTTTGGGAACCACTAGTGTAATCTTTGCAGTGTCAGGCTCTTATTGAACTGATAACCCATAACTAGAAATTAAAGTCTTTCAAGAAGGCCTTTCCTTTCAAACTCTTTCACAAAGGCCTTGAATTGGAAAATAATGTCTAAAGGTATTTTTAAATGTGACAACAGCACACCACGCCAGTGCGTCACCATGGTTTCATCCTGCCCAGGGTGAGGGCTCTCACGCTGGGCAGGATCTGGCCCGGATGCCAAACAGATGTGTCGGGGCCCGGACCAGGGAGGGGGTGGGAAGAGGGCGGGGTGACATTCAGACGTGGGTCCACACACCCCTGCCCCCCTGTGCTGTTGAGCTGCCTGCCACTGCCCCTCATGCTGCCTCTCCCCCCACCCCCCGCCTGCCCTCCTCTCTGGTGGGTGAGTGTAGCAGCCTCTGAGGTCACCACACCCACCTTGAACAGCCCTGACCCCAGAGCGGTGTCAGATAGAGCCAGCCATTAAACATGATGGCCCGCTCTACCCCGGTCCAAAGTTGGGTTTCCCAGCCTGCGGCAGTGCTTAGCCCAGGCAGTGACTCAGCAGTGAACCTGAGTTACAACCCAGGCTAAAAACTGCCATGGCTCAGGGAAATCCTGGATCCGGTCCAGGTAACATCGGGCAGGCCTTTTCAAATACGGCAGCACTGCAGGTGGCCATGTGGGTCAAAGCGTAGCCACCCGCAGTACCATCACATCTGAAAAATATCCTAAGTTTGCATATCCACTCCGGACTTTTCCCCATCCTGACCACCTGGTACAGCAAAACCCAGACTGGAACCACTTAGGAGTTCAGATCATCTAATCTAAGAATAATCTGTCTTCAATTATCTCAGCACTTCCACTTCCAGTTCTAGCTCAAACCTTCAACTGTGGAGGCAGTTATAAAAGACATAAGGAAAACATTTTCACATTAAAAAGCAAAACAAAAAACTTCAAATATGATTTGGGGCCTAATTCTGTACTCTTGTCTTGATTTTAAATTACCTGCTTGAACACAAATAAGGGGAAACAGTGTTGCCTTTCAGATTCTTTTCAAGTTTTAAACAATGTGTGTGTGTGTGTGTGTGTGTGTGTGTGTGTGTGTGTGTGTGTGTGTGTGTGTGTGTATCATTCTGAAACATTTTTCCCAGTCCCATCTGCTCATATGTATATCCTAGAAATTTTATAACTCTAGAAAATCGCCCTAAGAAACCAAACCTATGCATTATCCATGCAAAATGCTTTGTGCAAAAAGCAACAATTCAACTCAAAATCCGCACAAGTGTATGCTGCCAAGTATAGAATTCCATTGTGTAATGTTTTGTTAAAACAAAGCAAGTGTTTACTGCAGTGACTGAAAGAGGATATACTGTAATTAGCATTTCCTAAATTCTTGTCAATCTGGTTGTCACCAGAAACAATACAACCTCCAGAGGGCTTTTTTTTTTTTTTTAATTTTACAACCAATTATGTTAAGCAGCATTTCTCTGTTATAAAATACTCAGGTAATCAACACAATCTCCCAAAGAAACATGCCTTTAGAAAGTTTTTCCCAATTTTGTATATTAGAAAAATGCCTCTGTAGCTGGGGATGGTACAAAGGTCCTTGCAGAGGATTGGGCAACATGACATCTGAATTCTGTTCTTGGATTGGCAGACAACATATCCTGTAGCCTTTGATAAATCATTTAACCTCTCTAGAGCTCATTTACCCATCAAGAAACTGAGAAGATGATACTTACTGTTACTGATAAACTTTATTAACCTGCTGGGCAAACGTTAACCTCAGTAGTTTGCTCAGTAAACCACAGCGCTTCCTCAAAGAAAACATCTAGTATCATAGATGTGAGTGGGATTAATGATCAAGACTGGATCTGACATTTTTGCATGATCAGGGCCTCTGAGATGGAGCTGTCTGAGTAGCTGAAACCCTCACTGCAGGAAAAGGATATAAACATACATTCTGCAGTCCCTATTGAGAAATCAGTCGCTATCACTCTCTCAAAAGTCATTAGCCCACAGGGGTGTCGAGAATCAGTTCTGTGGAGGGCTGTCAGTTGTGTCAGTAATTGTCATGGAAGTATGCCAAGCTATGCACAATGTGTTTCTGGGCCATAGACTGTGTCGTAAAAGAAGAGGATGCCAAGGCAGTCATAGATAGTTCCAAGAAATTGGGCTTTCCCAATTACCCAGAGGCAATTGGTGGAACTCGCATTTCTATACTGTCCCTTGCTAGCAGTTCCAAATACCAAACCTGGAAGGGTCTTTTCTGTATTTTCCTGTGGAGACTGATCATCAGCTCTAGGTACTTTTCCCTGTTTTATGTTGTGTTGTCTGGAGTAGGGCTGTGCATAGATATGGCCAAGTATTTGTATTTATATTTAAGTATTTGCGTTTGTTTGAATTTATATTTTTACCCATGTTCACTGCATTTTCCCCATTGACACCAATGTGGATAATGCAGTGAACATGGGTTCCTGCATATGGATTATATTAGAGGTTCTGCCAGTTTGACAGGCCTATAAGGAAAATGCAGTTGAAACTGCTACTAAGACCACTACCAATTTTAAAAGGGGGCACTAGTTTGGGAGAGGGTGTAGAATACAGTTGGTTTCCTGGTGAGGTTGTCAGCTTGGAGAGGAACAGGGCATGAATCTGGCTCAGAGGGGGTTGCTTGCTTGGAGAGGAGAAAATAGGACATGGGTCTGGTTCAGGGGAATCAGTGGCTTGAGGGAGAGTAAGGCATGCTGGCTCTCAGGGGGTGAGGTTGCTGAGAATGGGACATAAGGCTGGATCGAGAGGAGAGTTGCTGGCTTGGGGTGAGAAAACAGGGCATGGGCCTGGCTCAAGGGAGTCACTGACTTAGGGAAGGGATTGCTATGGTGGGAAAAGGAGAATAGCGCATGGGACAAGGCTCAAGATAGGCTGCCGGCTTGGCGAGGGGAAATGGGCTGTAGGGCTGGTTCATGGATGGGTTCATGGACGGGTGTGGGATTCCTAGATGGGAATGGGCTATGGGGCTGGTTCAGGGGAGACACTGGTTTAGAGAGAAGTCACTGGCTTGAGGAAGCGGGAATGAGGTTGCCAAGAACTCGCCATTTCTCCATGGCTGGGCTGGCCTCCACTGGCCTGAGTCTGGCTGCAGTGGTGAAAATTGCAGTTCTAAGACAGTGGAAACCCCTGCAGGCAGCGAGGGCTCACTACAGGCTCCACAAGCAGATGGCTAAACTGAGCATCAGAGAGCAGCCTGGCTACGATCTAGATATATGCTACAGTATTACTGTCCAGTCCAGCTTGAGACCAGGTTTTTCAGGAAATCTTGGCTTCACTCAGAAGAACCCAAATATACAGGCCTAGTAATTGTGCCTTAAATATGGAAGCCGAAAAAGACTTTTACATTTGTGTTTTATCAAAATAAATACACAGCCCTAGTCTGGAAACATATGTGATGTGAAAGTGTTTTATAGGTCCCCTTCAACTGATGAAAAATGGGACTTCAGGTGTGCAGCCCCACCCCCATCCTCCTGTGGATTAGGCTTCCTGGTGACTCCTATCAGCTCTGGAGACTCCACCCAGACACCATCGTTTATGGAGTTCTATACAGGTCTTTGCTTTGGGTCGCAGGCACAGTTCAAGAATACCCTTCAAATCCCAAATGGCTGTGAAGTATGCTCTGGGTAACTGAAATTAAGTTAGCATTATCTTTTCATGCACCTTGATGTGCCAGAAAGAAATGTTCCCACTTTAACTGTCACATGTTGCATACTAAATGTGAGACTGGTGGGAGGACTTGCAAGGTGACTGGAAGGAAGGAATGCCTTACAGTGACCTCTCCATTGTTACCTCAAATAGGCCTACCAATGCCACTACAAACCCAAGGACCATCTATGCCATCTGTGAAGCCTACTGAAAAGGCATCACATCACAGAGAAGAAGGCAGAAGGAAAACCACTGGAAGGCAAATAGGAATGGGGCATGTCAGGACAGTTATGTTACATTCCTCATTCCATGCTGTAACTCAGAGAAGAGCCATAGCATGTTGTGAGGGTATAACCAGTAACATTCCCCCCTCAAATTAATATCGCACACATAATGATTTTCCTAGATTGGAAACAAATATATCAACTGAAGTTTTGTAAAAGTGTGTTTTACTGAATAAACCATTAACTTTGTTGTCTGTTTTTCTCCAAATAATTTTTGTTTCATCATTTCCCAAAAAGGAGAACAAAAAGGTAAAGGGAATTTATGTTACATCTTCACTTTCAGGTCTATAGTTTTTTTTTTTTTAAATGTAATTTCTTCCTCTTCCGTTGCTCTTTTTCCCTAGTTAACTTTCACCGTGTCCAGAAAGGATTCTTGCCACAAACAAATCAGACTAAAGCAGAGATTGACTTGTTTAAAGTTAAGGAAAAGGGAAATGTATCTGATATCCTCATTTAAGTGCTATCACGCTTGACTCTTATTTTATTTATTTATCCCTTAATTTAGGCGTTTGCAATTAAAACTAATGGAGCCCCATTCATTTTAGTAACTAAAGCCCTAGAAACAAATAAGCAAACAACATATATTTGCTTTCATTCATTTTCATTAAAAAATAATTTTTAAAAATGTAAAAGAAGAACTGTGCATGCACAAATGACTACTGGGGCCATTCTGCGTATGTGTGGCATTTTCCAAAATGGCACCAGCAACATTGCCATCATTTTGGAGAAGGGAAACCAATCTGCGCATGTGTAAAATGGCCAATGCGCATATGCAGACTGGCTGCCCTTTTCCAAAATGGTGGCAATGCTGCCAGCACCATTTTGGAAAAGGGCATGCATGCACAGAATGGTCGCATACCCATTTTATGCACGCACAATGATTTTTTTAAACATATATATATGTATATAGAAACAGACATCGCAATATTGTTCTGCTCTCTGCAGCTTGAAGGGTGTCATTGGGTGGGAGCAAGACTACGAGCACTGGATGTGGGAGCAGGAATGGGAAGACAGTCTTGGTAAGGCAAGGCCCTGAATTGGGAGAGAGAAACCACAGCAAGCTGCAACCTAGACAAGGGAGGGAGGGCTATAATAATGACTCATCCCTACCAATTTTTCCCTAAATATATATATTTAAATATATATATTTAAAATGAAAAAGTGAACAAAAGTGAATGCTTTTTTTTTTTTTTTTAACAAAAATCTGAAAACAGATGGATTTTTGTAACCAGAAAATGAAAACAAAACCAAAAGATGTAACTTCTACACACCCCTACCTTGATTCTCTTCATTTATGACCCCCTTTTATGACTCCATGATTACAACATTGGAAATAACCATAATTTTTTAAAAACAAAAACAAAACTATTTGTAACAAATAACTTTGCGCATAGAACAACAGTGGAAAAGTTCAGAAGTACATTCTATAAAGATATGCTGTGTCTGAGAACTGTTTGAAATGGAACTAGATACTGATGCTTTGTCTAGTCTTGCTCTCATTAAAGCGCTTTCATGGAGAACTGCAGAGGTAGACTGCTTGCAACTAGCTTTTTGTAATCAAGGCTGGAGAGAGGTGACAAACAACCCTAACGGTCTGACTTCCTGCTGATGGGTGGCTTGTCACGGAAAAGAAATGGAATGCATTGTCACAGGGCCGGCCTTAGTGTAAGCGGGGCCCAGGGTGGGGAACAAATGCAGGGCGCTCCCCGGCTCAGGTGGCAGTGCGCTACCCGGCCCGCACTACCCAGGCCTGGGCTCGGGGATGGGTGGAGGGGCATTCCCCTCTGCCCATCCCCAAGCCTGAGTGGCCATTCGGATCACTTACCTGATTCGCTGTTGCCACCATTGCCAATCGCCACCTCCGACCTCGGTCCCATGTCAGGCTTGGAGCTTCAGGCAGGGCAGGCACCGCGGCAGCAGATTAAATCTGCCGCCGTGCTGCCCGCTGCCACCAGAAGTTCCGCTGCCCCCCCCCCTCGGCCAGGGGAAATGAGGGAGACAGAGGCAGAGGCCCCACCTCTCCCTCATTTCCCCTGGCCAAAACAGCCAGACAGGCAGCGAAGGGGGCCAGTGGTGTGAGGGAGAGATGGGGTCTCTGCCTGCTTCTCCCTCACTTCTGGTGGAAGTGAGGGCAGAAGCAGAGGCCCCACCTCTCCCTCATTCCGTGGGTGCCCCCCCCTGCCTGTCAGTTTCTCGACCAGGGGAAATGAGAGAGAGGTGGGGCCTCTGCCTCTCTCTCCCTCATTTCCCCTGGCCAAGACTGTGACAGGCAGTGGAGGGAGGGGTCAAGGAGTGTGGAAGAGGTGGGGCCTCGGCCTCTCCCTCGCTCCTGCTGGCCCCCTCCGCTGCCTGTCAGTCGGAGTTGGCCAGGGGCCCCACACTCGGGGGCCCCAGCTCTCAGCCACTGTCAGGCTGGGAGCTGGGGACCCTGAGTGTGCCCCCCTCCCCAGGAGTGGGGCCCAGGGTGGCTGCCCTATGGTAGGGCCAGCCCTGCATTGTCAGCAAACTAGGAGACCCTCATTGTTCCTCTCCAAGTAAGTGCTGGAACACTGGATAGGAAAACATGGAGGTGGAGGCAGCTGGGAAAGTCAACTCATTTCCAAGAAAGCTGCCATCTGCCTGCCCTCATATGTGGTCAGACTCTGCAGCAGGCTCCCACACAATTTAAAGTCCCTGGATGGCCTCTCTGCCAGTTCTTTGGCCTTCCTGTCCTGCGTCTCTTGTTCTTTTCTCAGCATGGTCCATCACTCTTGTTCCTCTCTTCTTTCCTCTGGCACACACCACTCCTGATGGAAGAATGGTGAGTGTCTCACTCACTGTTTGGGAGTTGCAAATAGTGGCCCCTGAAAGTCCAGGGCTATCGCTAATCTAGTCTACTGCCACCTACAGCACGTGGTGGAAGCCTCTCACATGGTCTTTGCCCCCGAAGGCAGGCTGATGGAGTTACTGAGCAGAAAGACAGAAAAATTTTATTTTAAAAATTAATTATCTTTCCACAGGGTTGTCTTCCCCATCTACAGATCCCTCTAGAAACAGACAGCGCAATATTGTTCTGCTCTCTGCAGCTGGAAGGGTGTCATTGGGTGGGAGCAAGACTACGAGCACTGGATGTGGGAGCAGGAATGGGAAGACAGTCTTGGTAAGGCAAGGCCCTGAATTGGGAGAGAGAAACCACAGCAAGCTGCAACCTAGACAAGGGAGGGAGGTCTATAATAATGACTCATCCCTACCAATTTTTCCCTAAGTCTCACAGGCCAATTGTTTGAGCAGAAGCTCATCACAGACTACTTGTATTATTCACATCTTACCTTGGCTGCACATAAACAAATCAAGGGGATATTTGCTCATTAATTAAGATTTGATTGATGGGTGGGCACATGGACAGCCCATGTGTATTACGTGTTAGGGATTTCACGTAACGAGAAAAAAGGTGATTGTGCTATTGTGAAGACATAATCTGTCGAAGGGACCTCAGTGACTGATAATTTGTTTTGGCAGCTGCTTTGAGTTGAATGTGATGCACTTTGTTGGCTCCTACTGCTTGCCTGCATTATTCAAATGCCAATGTATGCATGATCCCTTTGGGTCTGTGCCTCACCAGTTTACACTACACTTGACATGTTTCATTCTGTTATTGTAATGCTTATCCCTTACATAGCACTTTTCCTTAGCAAATCTGAAAAGTATTTTACAAAATTATCATACATTTTGCAAGTATCATGATCCAATTTATAGTTCTTAATACAGGTACATTATCTATTATTCTAATTTTATTTTATTTATTTAGTGCTAGCAATGTGCCTGGTGCTGAGCAGCCATAACTAGAGGCAGGTGCCTGACCCTGAGGGGCTTAACATCAAGGGAACATACACTCTATCTACAATCTAGGGTATGCTATAACTGTACTATAGTTATTTTATGGACTTCATTTTTATTTAATGCAACTAACATTGGTTCATATAAGTAGAAGTAACAATAAATATTTCAAACAGGAAATACAGGTTGCCACTTATTATTTTTAATGCATGGAACTATTTATATAACTAAAATAGTTAACTACTGCAAAGCATAATCATTATCCCCCCCTTCCACAGAGAAGGAAACTGAGGCACGGAGCACTGAAGTGACTTACCAAAGGTCACACAAAAGGTCAATAGACCTGTGTCTACTGACTCCCAGTCCAAAGCCTTTGCATTGCACAATGCTGCCTTGCCTATGTTTTTTTGGTCTTGTCTTCTCTTTTGACTCTCTCTTCTACTGCTTTGTTTTGGATTTCTGCTGTCATGCTTGTTTTTGTGGTCCTTGATACATAAATTGTGCAAACTAACTGATTTCACGTTTGCGAATCTCCCCCCAATAATATAAGGAAAGCTAGCTAGATTAAGTGACCGGGTCAAGAAAGCACCAATAAAATGGTAGGGAGCCTTTGAAGCAAAACAGAATTTGGAGGGTTTTCTCCTAATCAGTGTTGGAGAGTTAACATCTGTTGCCCATTTGTGTAATCATAACAGATCTGTTGAGGAAATAATGCACACGGAACCTGGATGCAGGTGTAACAGCCCCCCCTTGTGTATATGTTTTTTCATGTATGCAGTAGTTTTGTATTGCTTCCACTGAAAGGAACAGGTTTGGGGAAAATGCTGTTAGAGTTATGAACCACAGGACACCAAATATAGACAGCAGGTGTTTTTAAATGAGAGCAGCAGGGATGGGGGTCCATGGTCCGGTGTGTGGGGCAGCAGTGGGACAACCACACACACGAAGTGTGTATGGAGCGCTTCAAATGAGCGGCTCCCAGCATGGCTGCCCCATCCACGGAGGCAGCCACCCTGGCCTGCACAGGGCACTCCAGATTTTTCAGGATTGTTGTGTGTGTGGCTATGGGTGACTGGTGCATGGGTCAGGAGAGCATGCCTCCCCCACACCAACATCCAACAAGCGGTTGGACGTGTGGACAGTGGGGGGCCAAGAGTGGATGCATCTTGTTTAAAAACACCCCGTAACTCAAAGGAACCTGTCAAATTTAAGGTTGTGTTCTTTTGAATGCACCAGGCATACGAGCTAATTGGGATAGTCACTTTACTGCATTGTCTCCCATGGAACCAATTCAGCCTAACGACAGTAAACAGCAATCACCACTGCTTAATCCTAACACAATTAAGTGTACATTGTATTAAATATTATTATTAATTAACAAGCATTTATATAGCGCTAGCAATGTACCTGGCGCTTTACAAAGTAATTGAATAGACATGGTCCCTGCCCTAGGGCTTACAATCTGAGAGACACGGGGGTGGGGTGGGGAGACGAAGGAAGGGGAACAGAGGGGCAGACAAGGAGTGTAACATTCATGAGGATGCGAGATCCCAGGTGCACGCACTTGGCTTGGTTACATCAAGAATGATGGCTAGTTGGTCCATGTGGTAAGGATATGAGTACACAGACCTCAGGTAACAGATTGTACTGGATGGAGGGTATCAGCAGGAGTTAGGTGAGGGGAACAAGAAGTCGGGGAGAGCAGAGCGGAAGAGGTGGGTCTTGAGGTGGTATTTGAAGGTACGAAGGAAGGGGGTGAGGCAGATGTGGGCAGGGAGGGATTTCCAGGCATGGGGGGCAGCTAGGGAGAAGGGACAAAGTTGGTATGGGGAGCAGGGAAGGCATCAGAGGGCGAGAGAGGGGACAGTGGAGGAGCAGATTTCACAAACTGGAGTACAGAGGGAAATTAGCACAGAGAAGTAGGTGGGTGCAAGGTTGTGAAGAGCTTTAAAGGTGAAGACTAGGAGCTTGTGCGGGATTCGTTCAGGAAGGGGGAGCCAGTGAAGAGAGGAGAGGAGGGGCTGCACGTGATCGAAGCGATGAGCAAGGTGGATGACCCTGGCAGCAGAGTTTTGGATGGAGATAAGAGGAGAAAGGTGAGAGCAGGTGAGGCCAGTGAGAAGGAGGTTACAGTAATCAAGGCGAGAGATGACCAGGGCATGAACAAGGATTTTGGCAGAGGAGACAGAGAGAAAAGGGCGAATCTTAGCAATGTTATGGACTGAGAAGCGACAGGATTTGGCACCAGAGTCGATGTAGGGTTTAAAAGAAAGGGGTGAGTCAAAGATGAAGCCTAAGCAACGGGCTTGGGGGACGGGAAGGATGGTGACTCCATCAATGAGGATCGACAGAGAAGAGGGAGAGGAAGGATGAGGGGGGAAGATAAGGAGTTCAGTTTTAGTCATGTTGAGTTTGAGTTGATGTTGAGACATCCAGTTAGAGATGTCAGAGAGACAGCTGGTGAGGCGAGCTTGAATAGATGGAGAGAGAGAGAGTAGAGAGGGAGTAGAGAGGGAGTAGAGAGACAGAGCTGAGTGTCATCAGCATAGAGGTGATATTGGAAGCCATGGAAGGCAATGAGTTTGCCTAGGGACAGGGTATAGGTAGAGAAGAGGAGAGGGCCAAGGACAGAGTCTTGGGGAACACCAACCAAGAGTGGACGGGAGGAGGAGGTGAAGTAGGCAAGAGACACATTGAAGGAGCAGTCAGAGAGGTAGGAGGAGAACCAGTCAAGGACAGAGCCACGGAAGCCAAGGGAGTGAAGTGAATCCACCAAGAGTGAGTGATCAACAGTATCGAAGGCAGCAGAGAGGTCAAGGAGAACAAGAATGGAATAGAGGCAATTACATTTAGCCACAAGAAAATTGTTGGTGATCTTAGCGAGAGCAGTTTCAGTAGAGTGAAGGGAGCCAAAGCCAGATTGGAGGGGGTCAAGGGAGGAGTTGGTGGAGAGGAAGTCGAGGCAGCGGGAGTAGACAACACGTTCAAGCAGCTTGGAAACAAAAGGAAGAAGTGAGACAGGACGGTAGCTAGAAGGGTCAGAGGGGTCAAGAGTGGACTTTTTGAGAATAGGAGAGACAGTGGCGTGCTTGAAGGCCGATGGGAAGGAGTAGAGAGGGAGAGGTTGATGATGTGCAGGAGGGGAGGGAAGGGGGAACAATGGAGGGCAGGAGGCGGGAGAGGATGGGGTCAAGGGGGCAAGTGGAAGGGTTGAAGGAGGAGAGCAGGGAGGGGATTTCCTCAAGGGAGGTGGTAGGGAAGGAGGACAGGAGAGAAGGAGGGGGAGGAGGGAGAGGGGAGGGAGTAGGAAGAGGAGAGGAGTGGGAAGCGATGTCGAGGTGGATCTTGTCTATCTTGGAGGTGAAGGAGGAAGCAAGTTCCTGAGCAGAAAGGGAAGAGAGAGGAGAAGGACAGGGGGGGCTTGAGGAAGGAGTCAAAGGTGGAGAATAGGCAGCGAGGGTCCCGAGAACAGGACTCAGTGTGGGAGGCGTAGTAATTCTATCTAGCGAGGGAGACAGCAGAAGTAAGGGAGGAGCGACAGAATTTGAAGTGAAGGAAGTCAGTATGAGAGTGGGATTTGCGCTAAAGGCATTCAGCAGCATGGGTGAAGGAACGGAGGTGGTGGATACTGGGGGTGAGCCAAGGACGGGGGTTGTGGGGGCAGGCAGGGTGGGAGGAGAGGGGGACAAGCGAGTCAAGGGTGGTGGAGAGAGAGGCATTGAAAGCAGAAATGGAAGAATCAGGGGAGGAGGAGGAGGAGAAAACTGAGGGGAGAAGGGGGGAGAGAGAGGAGGCAAAGTCCAGAGTGTTAACGGCCTGCAGGTCACGGAAGGGGCAGGAGGTGAAGAGGAAAGATGCATTTGCCTCGTGTTTTGTGATTTAGTGGTGCACAAGTGGGTATTAAGCATAACAGTCTAAGGTCTGTTTTTTTCTAATACAGACATGTCCAAATAAAGATTATCAGAAGAGAGAGAGAGAATAGACTGATATTTATTACATTTTGTATTTACTTATTAGTCCTTCAAGGCTTTGCCTTTGTAGATTATCACGTTAGAGTCAGGTATCTTACTGTTCAATGAATTAACTCCTATATGTCCCTTGGATCCAGAATTTTAGGCCCAATAGAATAAAAGCCCTTATTCCTGAACCTTCATTCATTCAGTTCTCCCTGCCAGACCAGCAGATGCAGAATGCAATCATTTTCCATGTGGTCTGTAAGCCATAGTCCTTAAGTCTCACCAGTCAGATTCTGTCAGGAAAAAAAATCTCCTAAAAGGAGTGAAAAGCAATCAGCTTTTGTATTATTAGGCTGTTTTTCTTCTAGCGTCTAGACCAACAAAATAATTACCCCATACATGGAATGAGTGTGCGCATTACAGTTGAAACAAGCGAAGTAGTGCCAAGATCCCTCGTTTAGCATTCTCCTCCTCTGATCAATCTTTTCTGGATTATTTGTTTAGTTGTGACATCTGGGCCTTTCATACACGTAGCAGGAAGAACGACGTCTGTAGGTATTAACAAACGAGGCAATAGCCCACATTAGCCCACACCAGGTGGGTGTCCACCTACCCATTTATTAGGTTACACCCATTTATTAGGTGGACACACTGCCTCCACTCACAGAGAGTCTCTGAGAATGTAGAGTCCGCTGTGTGGGCAAATGTGGGCTAATGTGTGCCCACATGTCTGCATCCCTTCAGTTAGGTTGCAAACATCACATGCAGGTCCATCACATGCAGGTCCATCACATGCAGGTTTGCCAGAACCAGAGTCATAAGCGAGAAACCTAGAGCATTCTGAGGAGCGACCACTTCCTGCCCCTCCAGTCTTACTATACATCCACCTTATAAGGTCAATGCGTGCCAAATTCAAACATGCGTTGTCCCAGATTGTCCTAGTTTGCAGCATGTGCTCGACTCTCACTCTTCCCAAGCCATTACTTTCTAAGGAGTAACTTCCACAGGTTTTCCAGTACTGTGGCCATGGATCAGAATGACAGCCAGGCAACTATGGTAAGTTAATGCACCTAGGAGGGCTGCGTTTACACAGCTGCATGATAAATGCTTCTGTTTTGTAATTATGTATGAGAAGGCAGGTTTCCCTTACTGTGTTCACAACCAACTACCAGCACCACTACCTCCGCTACGTCCAGAGTTCCATCCCAGGCACCCTCTGCCTATAAATAAGTCCACCAGAGGTGTATTCCCTGGAGAACGGAAGAGACCTAGACCTTCATCACTCTATGGGGGGAGCAGAAGGTACAATATTCCCTGGTCAAGTGTTATCAGAACAAGGCAGTGTTCCAGGAGATCTCAGCACAAATGGCATTCCAGGGATAAAACAGGGACATGAACCAGTGCTAGCAGAGGGCCGAGGAATTGAGCAGTGGGTACAAGGAGATACAGGACAAAGTCACCTCCAGCTGCAGGAGACAAACATCTCCTGAAGGCCTGAAGCAGCAGTGTTGATTCCGCTGTTTACTGTTGACATTGAAAGTCTTCCCGCTGCTCCAGCGGCATTTGCCATCAATTTACAGCACTAGCCAACATTCTGCAACAGTTCCAGGTATTCTGCGGCAATAGTGACAATTTCCGACAGATTTACCGGTAGTTCCAACAGCATTTCCGACAGTTTTCCCAACATTTCTGACCATTTTTCTGACACTTTACCAGCAAATTCTGACACTTTGTGGCATTTTCCGACACTTTATGGGACTTGTGACAGTTTCCAATAATTTCTCCACTGCCAAGAAATAGTGACAGGCAATAGCGGAAAGCAGCAGCAAGCATCGGAACAAGTATGGAGATGCCATGTCCATGCCATGTTGGGAAAATGGCAATGGATGGGAGATTTGACAGAATTGTTGGACACTGCCAAATGTCGTTTCAGGCCTACATCTCCCTACTATGATCTGCTGGACCGGTTCCTCTACACGGATGCAGCCATCATGGCATCCCGCCTTTATGACTGCACCTTCACCAGGGGCCACAAGTGGATCGATATGGCTCCTCCACAAGAGCTGAGGTGAAAGGAAGTGTTCCCATTCTGCAGGAAAAATACCAGCCTTTTGGGAGCCCTTGTAAGTGTTTGTCAGTACTTCGTCAGTCTCTGGAGACTGCACACTTCCTCCATTGTCGATATCAGCATGTTTTCATAATTTCCTGTCAATTTCATCACTTTCCACCATTTCCCAGTATTTTTCATCACTTTCTGACATTTTTTCGTCACCTTTTGAGACTTTTATGACAGTTTTACAGCACTTTTACGGCAATTTACAGCATTTCCCCAGCACTTAACCAGCACATTTGCATCTCCACAGCCCCCAGGTGTGTGTGTGTGTGTGTGTGTGTGTGTGTGTGTGTGTGTGTGTGTGTGTGTGTGTGTGTGTGTGTGTGTGTCACACATGGAGCGTGTGGCACACATGGAGCGTGGGATAGGGCCTTGTAACAGCTCTGTTCAACTCATAAAAAATAAGTCTAAATGGCAAAAACAGTGGAAAAGACAGTAAGTTTCCACATTGTGCAAATGAAGGCAAATGACCCATTTCCAACAGAAACAGCATTTTCCACGATTTGTCATTTCAGACCTATCCTCCACTGCTCCACCCACAGAAGCCGTGACTGCTGGCAAAGATCCTTCCATGTCCATCCCCACCCCGGAGCCAGCAACGGTCAATGAGGACATGAGTACCCTGACTCTGATGGTTTACCCCCTATATCTTGAGAGCCATCCTCTGTTTGATAAGCCACTGGAGGTGCTCTGGAGGGTACAGAAGACCCAGAGGCCACATTTATAGAGGGGGTGAAGGAGAATGGTAAGTTAATGAACCTGGAGGGGTTGCGTTTGTACAGCTGCATGAGAAAGGCTTCCACTTATTGCTGTCTAATTATGTGGGGTTTTGTCTTTACTGTGTCCACAGGTGGCCAGGAGAGCACGAGGGAGCATCAGATACTCCCCAGGACACAGTGGCACCAGAGGTGAATGGTATGCGTGGGAAGCGGGCTTGGAGGGGTGGAGGTCAAAATTGTGGATGTAGAGGGAAGGGGAGGGATCCTCACTACAGTGATTTTGGGAGGAGAACTGAATGCCGCTCTGATCCCGCTGCAGCAACCTCCCTAGCAGCAACCTATAATTCCTGCTTCTCTGAGTGTGGGCAGATGGCCATTATATTGGGTGGGAAAGGTGGGTAGGGCCTGAAAGTCTGAGGCATGATGGGATGGTTGGAACTAATGGCTTTCCTTGTTTCCAGTGGAACCAGGACATGTGCGTCCACAACTGGCGGTGCAGGGAATATTTGGCAAGTGATCCATCTTCTGCCCACACTAAGGAAAGCAGGAATGATAGGTTGGTGCTGGGGAGGTTGTTGCAGTGGGATCAGAGCAGCACGTGGTTCTCCTCCTGTGGCAGAACACAAGGCCTTTGCTGCCAAGGCCCGTCCAGACCACTGGCGGGAGGACAGTCACTGCTGGGTTCACCTTTGGAAGCAGTTGGAGAGCTCAGGCAGCAGGCTGGAAAAGGCGAGCAAGAAGATGAGATATCTGTTGTCCCAGTCTCTTCAGATCCAGGCCTCCCTTCTCCAGTATGTAGCTGCCATGAGCGCTCAAGGGCAGGTGCTATTCACCAACCCCCTTTGGCAGTTCATTCCACCCCACCTGGATTCCACCCATCCAACTACCCTGGTTTCCCCAGCATTCAACACCACAGAGAAACCACCCGAGCCCTCTCTGCCCTTCCCTCATGCAGGTCAACCATCCCTTATCTAGGCATGCCTCCACCTCCACCAGCAACAAGTCCAACATGCTGCCTCCTCCCACTCCTCCTCAGCCTCCACGGGCAGATCCATGGAAGGAGGAAGACAATGATGGAGAATGATGGTATGGCATAGTGATAAGCCACTTAGGGGCTGGGGGCTGAAAGCACTTGTACTTACAGATGGGGCCTAGGAGACAACAGCACACCTGTGCCTCTATGCTTCCTATTGCCATTCCCAGACCCAGCTAGCCTGTGAATGCCAATAGGAAAAAGCAGAGGTTCATGCCTGCAGATGGCTAGCCTGGGAATGTCAATAGGGAATGCACAGGGAATGCAAAGTGCGGGAAATAGCACTGGTTGGAGAGTGGGGGCCCCAGAAGGGAAAGTATGCCATCCCAGTGTGGGGAAGGGCTAGATGGGCCAGAGGAAAACACACTGACACACAGGAAATAGTTTTAAAGGCTTTATTGAACATTTATAAAGGCTTTATTTATGGTCAGTAAACTGCTACTTAAGGCTAGGTGTTTGTGCTAGCAAATGAAGTTTGGGTGGTGGCACAAGGCGTCCCGGACCTCTCCTGCTATGTGCTGCTCCGCTCTGTTCAGCTGGTCCCAGAAGAGGAGCACTGGCTTGTCGGAGCTAACTGAGGGTGGGGAGATTCTCACAGATGTTGTGGAGAACACAGGCAGTGGTGGTTAGCAGGGGAGCTAACCAGGGGAGCTCTCCAGCTAGAAATCAATCCTGGCCATGATTGCTCTCCAGCACTGCTTCAAAAATCCTCTCCACAAGAGAGTGAGTGGCACTGAGCTACTGATTAAAGTAACATTGCTCTGGGATGCAGGCAACACTGTAGGCCTTCATAAGCCAGGGCTTCAGGGAGTAGGCAGGGTCCCCCAGAACAACAGGCCGCATGAGCAGACCCTCGATGCAGGTTTCAGTGGAGGGTCCAAAGTCCCCAGTGTACATGCACCCAAAGAAGGGGGACTGGTGGAAGATGCAGGCATCATGGTTCTTCCTGGAACACCCGGCCAGCACATCCATGAACCAGGCACAGTGGTCCACTACAGATTGGAGAACCACAGAGAAGAACCCCTTGCGGTCCAAGTAGTCATTCTTTGCTATGGGGTGGGCAGATTATGGTGATATGGCTCCCATCAATTGCCCCTATACAGTTCAGGAACCACTTCCTCTGGAAGCCCTCCATCACCTCTGCAGTGTCATCAGAGGACCAGCTGCGCACTCAGCTATTGGCTACTATGGCTTCTGCTTTTGTCTGTAAGTACAGTGGCCACCCAGGGTACAGAGCCCAGAGAAGTTGGGAGTGTGATGGATACCTTGGCCTTTGCTGACGTTTGGGTGAAGCCTGATGTACATACAAAGAACATGGACAAACCCATCCTGTGAAGCCGGTTATGTGTTTATAGGGTGGCACATGTACATAATGGGATTCCAATCCATATAAGCATGACGGAGAGCAACACCACACAACCAAATTTCAGCAGCATGGAAAATTGTGAGCTCTGGATGAATTGTAAGAGTGAGATGAGATCAAGACCACAGCTTTTCTGGATGTTTGTTCACTGACAGAAGTAAGGAAGTTTCTAATGGAGGTTGCACCTTCCCTGCCATTTTTCCTCATCACTGTCCTGATGACAGTAAGTGGATACCTGCAGAGCCACTGGGAGTGCCTCAATCAGATAATGGAGCTTGAATCTCTAGGGGGGAAACAAGTGGTTTGGGTTACAGAAAAAAGGGGAGAACAGAAAGTGCTACCAACAACAACTACTGCAAGAAAAGATAATGAAAAGCAAGTATTAATAAATAATTTTATATTAAAAAGAATAAAGAGTTAATATGAGAAAAAATCTAAGATGATTGTAAATAGCATATCCATGTATAATACAATGTAAAAAGAATGATAAAATCTAACATGCTTTGAGTGTAGCTCTTCATCAGGGATTTTCTACAAAAGGAAATATAATTGTATATGCCAATGCATCTCCCTTAACAACAAAATCTCTACACAGCCGCTAATCACCTAAACACACATCCACCAATGTAATCAACCTAATCACTATACAATGCCATACACAGCACAAGGCTCATGACAGCCAAGGCTCATGACAGCCAATAATAAAACTTCAAATTAAAGGTAGAAGATCCCATTAGACATGGTGTCAAGCTTGCATATCCAAACAGCCTCTTCTAAGGAGAATCCCATCTTTATTATCATACTGAAATGTTAAACTGAAATGTTAAACATTCAGTCACCCTAAAATGCATCTCTATGGGTGTTTTCAGACGTGACGGGGCGGCTTCGCCCCGTCCCGAAAACAACCAAGAGATTCCCCGCCGGGATCACCCAGGCACGGCAAACAGACGTGCGGGGGATCCCGGCGGGGAATCAGGGAGGGGGCAGGGCCACGCGGTGCAAAGTGCGACCGCACGGTCCCGCCCCCTCCACACTCCCTCGCCGCCCGCCCTCTGGGGAGACGGGCGGGCAGCAAGGCCAATGCCGCCGCAGCATCTGGCCAAGTTCACCACGACCCAGAATCCCGCCGGGGATTCCGGGCCGTGATAGCCGACCAGACGTTACTTTTTATTGATGCCCGCCTGGAATCACTTTCACCACGCTTCCGGGGATTCTTGCGCCGGGAGCCCGGGAAGCGTGGTTGAAATTGACCCCATGTGGGTATTCAGTGTGGTGAACATCTGGCGGCCGCCGAACAGACGTGCAGGGCACAGTGACCACAGGTGGGTATTCACTGTGGTTCACTGTGATCTCGTCACGTCTGAAAATACCCACAGACTACATGCCCCCTTTACTTTAAAAATGTTCTACTAAAGGAGTCCCATTTTCTTATTCTTGATATTATTTTTGTGTTCATATATATATATATGAGTTTTAACCTTCCTTTTAGTTTCCCCTATATATAAATTGATTGCAGGGTCATCTACTAGCATAAACCACATATTCTGAGGAGCATGTAGTAAATGGTTTTAAATTGTATATCTGACCATTCACAGGATTAATAAAGAAATTTAGTCTACGTGTCAGAGAAGAAAATATGCCATTCCCACATGGGTAATGACCAACCTATAATGTATTACTATATTGATCTTCGTTCCTAAAGTCATGTTTGTGATTATAATGGACTAAAAAATCCTTAACGTTCTTAGTCCTGGTAAATGTAAACATGGATCACTCTTGAAATGTTTGTAATGTAGTAAGTATATTCCAATATTTGTTCATACTTTGTTGGACTAAAAGACCAATATGGTCATATGTCAAAACGTTAATATATTGGACTCAACACGTTCTTTGGGCTGTAATAGTTCCTGTCTTGATCTACATAGAGCTTTTCACAGTCCTTCTGGATAATCTTTTTTGGATACCCCTTACTGTATAAATATTTTTGCTTCAAATTTGAAATCATCTAATGTAGTACAATTTCTGCGTATTCTCAAAATTTACCATATGGTAGATTCTTTTTAATGTGCATAGGATGATAACTATAATATCTTAATAATGTATTGCAATCAGAAGGTTTCCTTCATGGAGTAGTATGTAAACCTATATTGTTTTCTAATATCTAAATAATGGAATTTCTTACTATTATGGCATATATTAAATTATAAATTTGTGTCCCTACTGTTTAGCCAACTAAAAAACTCCATCAACACATTAATGGAGGTGAGTGGGAATTTTAGCTCTCGATAGGTTTGAATTTGTTGTTTTATTTTTGTATTTAAATGTTTTTATATTGTTATTTTAAATATATTGTTGTGAGCCACCCCGAGGTGCCTGAGGCACGAAGGGGGCAGGCTATTAAATGTTAATAAATAAATGAATTAATTAACATTGTTATTCCATATGAAAAAAATATGTCAATAAAGTGCCACCAAGATATAATATTGATATGAAAAGGATTGTTCTCAGAAAAAATATATAAAACCTCAAAAATCCACATGTATAAATTAGCTGCTTCCAGTGCCATGGACGAGCCCATGGCTATACCCTTAACCTGCCAATAATATTGCCCATTAGATGAAAAATAATTCTTACAGAACACTATTTCAGCTAAATCAATAAAAAATGGTTAGGTGGATTGGAATGAACAACTCTCCTTTCTAAAAACTGGGTAATGACCCAAATAGTATCATACTGAAGAATGCTAGTATATAGGGACTTGACATCTAGGATAACCAATATACACATGGGATCAGAAATATCTAGTGTCTTCAAATTATGGGTGAAAACAGACATGACGCTAACCACGCTTTAACCACCCTTGGTGGTTATTTATGCATGTGGCAGGGCTATATTGGTGCCCTATGCAGCCCTGCAACATGGGGTATTTTCAGACGTTACGAGATTATTATTATTATTATTATTAACAAACATTTATATAGCGCCAGCAGTGTACCTGGCACTTTACAAAGTAATA